>OY756262.1:0-322979 GCA_963576845.1 Megachile leachella | reverse complement strand
ACCCACGACGAGGAATTGTCAAAAAAAGGGAACAAAAAAAAAAATAAAGAAAAAAAAGAAACGAAAGAGAAAAAACGATTTTCGGGATCTCGCGCGTTGCTTCGAGATATACGCGCGAAAAAGAAAAAAAAAACCAAAACGGAGACCTCGAGAGAAACTTGGGCGAGCTCTCCTCTTCTTTCCTTTCGCGCGCGCGATCGAACGAGACCCTGCGCAACGCACAAAAATATACGCGGTCCCCAGAGGTTTCGTTCGAACCGAGATCGCCGCCGGAACGACACCGAGAAAACGTACTGAGAATCCAGACAACGGGAGTGAAAAGATACGACGGAGCACCGGAAGGGGGAGGGGGCTCACTGGTCAGATGGTGGTGGTTGGAGTCCGTGGTGGTGGTGAATAGTGCTAGTGGTGGTGGTAGTAGTAGCGATGGCAGATATATCGCGGGGAAGAAAATCCTACGAAGAAATATCGCCGCGAGGACTACTCGGGCTCGAGAGGAATCGAGTATGAATGGTATAGCGACGTCTACGAGAAAACGCACGCGAAAGGAACCTAGGAGATTACGAAATCCTCGTTTCTTACTCTTTCTCCGCGAGGCGCCGCGTCCTCACGCGCCGCGCATGCACTGCTATGCCGACGACCGTTGGAAAATCACTTCACCTTCTTGCCCTTCCTTTCCGTCCTTCTCGCGCAACTCGCCGAATACCTATAACCCCGAGGCACACTCGGTTTATCGCTTCTCCACGGTGCACACGATTCTTCTATCTTTTATCTTTTTCACGTTCCGCCGCGGTACCGATTCTCTTTTCAACTATTTTCAAAACCGCGTGTATCTATGTATTTTTAACGAACGTTGCGATCCACCGGCAAAATCGGAGACCAACAGGAGAGGTCATGCGGAGGGAAAAGTAGATCGCATCGTTCTATCGTTCAACGTTTCAAATACGATACCGTGTGCCAGTGTAGAAAGCGATTCTCAATACGAGTCGCAGCCTTTTCTTTGATGCCCCTTTTCATAGAGACAGGTTGACCCGGATGTAACGCGTGTTATCAGTGACCAGTCAGTCGCACGACGTTCGCGCATCGACGAGACTCGTTTCGCATGCGCGCGCACGCGAGCGTGTCTTCCGTTTCACGGATACGTCCGTGGCCTCGTGTTCGTTCGTCCGTTACGTCTACAAAGCCTCTGTATCGCGTATTCCATTCCTCTTTCTTTCGCTTTCCGCGAGAGGAATCCTACGCGACGCACGTCTCGTCTCTCGCGTCAACGTATATGTACGCGCGTCTTTCCTCTTCGTGCAACTCCGTTTCGTTCTAACATTCCGAAGGAGTACGTACGTGTGTTTTTGCTATTGCAACCGTGTATCGTGACAAAAAAAAGGGAGCAACGAATTAAAGGAAAAGAGGGAGGAAAAGAGGAACAGAGAGAGGGAGAAAGACAGAAAAAGGGAGAAAGAGAGAGAGAGAGGGAAAGAGATAGAGATAGAGAGAAGAACGGATAGAGTGCGCGCGAGTCAGGAAAAGGTTAAAGGTCCTCCGTGCGCACAAACTCGGTGAAAATCACCCCGCTCTGCGCGATACTGCGGTCTCCGTTCGACTGGCGTGTCTCAACTATTCGAGATATTCCGAGTTTAGGCGCGTGCGCGCCGCGCTCGCCTTCAACACCCAACCCTCTAACACACTACCCCCGTTTCTCGTCGCCTCCTTTCCTTTTCCTTTCGCTTCCTTCCTCTTCGTACTATTTTTCGTTTCTTCCCCCTTTGCTCTGCTTTTTTTTTACCTTCTCATCGTAAAATATCGTTCTGTATCGCGGTCGATCGTTTCGACCAGTTTGCGCGTATAGCGTTAATCAACCGTAACAATAGCGTGTACGAAATAGAATGTTTTTACTTTTCCTTTCCTCTTATTATCGCGTATATATCACGTATATATCGCGTAAACGAAGAACGTCGAAAATCTTAAAAACCCTTCGTGAGATTTCAACACGACCAAATTCACAGAATTTTAACGCCACCAAGAAAATTATGTGAAGATCGCGCGATTAAATTCTCTCAGAGTCCCTGACCTATATACATATATAACATTTGTAATCAACGATGTCTTCTCCTCTCCTTCCTTTGCATTATATTCTTTAAGAATTTCATATTTTCGCTGTCGATAAAATTACTATCTCTATCGTTACGATTACGAAAATATAAACCGATCTGGAATTTAAAGGGAAATCGGTTGGTGCGCCGCATTAAGAGCAGCGATCTTCGATTGCCTCTGCAGAATACGTAATGCGCGTGCTCGGACGGGCTTCCAAAACCTCAAAATACTTTCTGCCAAGAAAATTTCACGAAATCCCCTTCCTTGACCATATTTTCTGAATCCATCGCGAACGCATTCGACCATAAATTATACGCGACGCTCTGTGTTGTCCACGAATTGATTCCGCAGTAATTGAACGTGTCTCGCCAAAACGATATTTTATATTCTCCAAGGTACACCCTCGAACGCCTTTAAATACGATACAATGGTTTCTACCGATAAAAACCTTAATTAAACCCATACAAGTTATTAGAAAATAATCGTATCTACTGCCTTTTTATCATTCGGAAAACGAAAATAGAAAAAGGATCGTACCAAAGTTAACGCGAACAAAAATTATGATACACTATCGCTCATTCCAGTTCAAACAGGTTTCCATCGAAACGACAGATTCTGACGTCACGCGCGCCTGTTAACGCACACGTTGCGAATTGTTTTACCACCAATTTTCACGCGTTATTCAGTCATCACAGAATTAATTTTATTGCGGGCAATTAATGCAATTAATTTTACTTTATTACCAACTAACAACCTCGTGACGTCAAACGCTGCTACCACGCGTTTCCCCTCCAAATTTTTACTTCGCAGAGAAACATCCGTTTTCGCCAAACATAATTCGCTATTTTTTGTTTGGTTATATAAAAAGGAAAAAGAATTTGTCGGCTCTCGTTTCGTATCGGTTCAACCTTCTGTGACGTAAAAATGTTTAATGTCGTACGATTCTGCGAAAGGTTAGAAGAGCGCCAGAAATCAGCGGTTACGCGAAATTTTTCCCCTCGTACACGCAGCGCCATCTTGCGAACCGTCGTTCAATTTGTTAAACGTTACGCGCCGATCGAACAAATTTATTTTTCAATATTTTTCATTTAGATCCAAGTACATTTAGGTCGGACCAATTCTTAATCGAATATTATCTAGTTTCTTACTAACTGTTGAACGCGATAAATAATTCGTAAATCGTTCGCTTCCGTATGTATTTTACACGCGAACACCTTTCTGTCAAAATGATCAATGTCGATACGCAAAAATTGCTTTCGTTTCTACAGACCGAATGTCAATGATACTTTTTACGTATTCGCGATAGGATTCGATAGTCAGATTTCGATGAAACGTAGCACCTGCGGGAAAATCGCTTCGGCGAAGCCTCGTAACTGTCGGATCAAAGACTGGGTGCGTGATGAACGAGTGTTTAAAAATATCCGAGTGTGCGGAGAATAAAAGTACAAGGAACGAAATGCCCCACAGGCCTATCTGACCCACTGTAGGAAACGAAACCCTACCAACGAAACCACGCTACACGATTCCTCGATCATCGACAATACGAATAGTCATACGTATTCCTCCTCTGATTATATCGATTTCTTTTTTGTCGTAAAATATTATTTTTATTTCGCGATACAACCTTTTTCTATATGATCAGTTGCGTATACAAACACAATTTTCGATTGATTCGTTTCAAATTAATTACTTATTAGAATATTTAAATAATTATGTAATGCAAATGTTAGAACAGAAGAATTATGTTTGAAAATAAACTACTAACGGGAACGCTGTTGTGTGCGTTTGTTTATGTAATTCTAGCTCTTTTTGTTTCGTTGGTAAGTCACTTTTTAAATCGCTTCTAAATTGCAACAGATTAGTTTCAAGCTCTTTAAGTGCAAAGAAAAACGATGTTTGTGAAAACTTTATTTTCCGTTCGAAACACGGGAAAGCACATTTTCGTTTTAAGAAAAAAAACTCGTCAATTAATTTCTATCGAATTTAGTTACAACCGACTTTGTGCGTTCAAACTTTTTCAACCGTTACAAAATGAGCGCGGGATAAAATGGCGAACAAGCTACATTTTGAATGATCGCTATTAAGGTTAAAACAAACGTCAACGCATGACTGAATATTATTTACACGCGAATATATCATAAAAACACAACCTTTTCATTCTCTTTAAACTAATAATATCGAATATCCGAAAAAGTCACAATTGTATTACATAAAAGTGTCAACTATGGATATAGCGTCACTTACCGATACCATTCCGTGAATATTTCCATCGCCACAGCATGTACTTTGCTCGTTCTTCGTTTTGCACTACACACAATATTACTACATGAAAATAAAACAAATATTGTCACTGTAAACCGATTTATTTAATAAAAACTACACAAATTTATCTGTCGCGACGAGAAACGGACACTTCTCAACCGTACACCATGACAGCCGCGCGGAGACTGAAGCGTCGGTGAAAGAGGATGTTGCGCGGTTTATTCAAAAATTTCTATTGCGCACCGCCGCAACAGTGTCATGCTGCTACGAACCACGGAACAATTAATTTTTTAACTATATCAAATTTTTTTTAATCCGATTAAAATTCACTAAAATTACATACAAATGAATTTATTATTAGCGTTATCCCAACTTTAATACACAATTAGGAAAGTAACTAATCGTATCAAAAAGGAGAATTGTGGGGGCTTTAGTGTTATTTTACATGCTGGAAATTATTATTAATTTTTAATCAACAGAGAATAGTTTGTAAATAAAATGTAATTAAATAATATATAATGTTGACAAAATAACTCTTGATTTTATTAATATGTAGAAATATCGAAGTGGGAACAAGTTATAGGTTCAAAATGAACATGCAATAACAGAACTGCTTTATTTTTAAAAATTAGTTTCGCCTTTAAAGTACCATTTGTTCTTTGGAAGTTAAACTGGTTAACAAAATCCTTTCCGTTGTAACTGGACCATCTGTAAAGTAAAAAGTGGACGATAAATGAAAAATTCTACTACTATTATCTTCGCGTATTTTTTTTTCAACTCACCAAGCTGATACCACAATGCACTATCTTGAGCATCTTTTCGTGCCGAATCCAATGCATTGCGTATTGCGATAGGAATTACACAACTCATACACAATGGTGGTTCACCAGTAGCTATAATATTTAACAGACAATCATATACGCGCACAGTAAACACCGATCAGCAGTTATTTTTCGATAGTTTTACGAAACATTCTACCTTTTGAACGAAGAATACTCAGTGGATTAGGGGCGTTTCGACGGAAGTAAACACGGAAATCAACAGGAATATCTTTCGCTCCGGGTGGTTTATAATTCTACAAAACACCATAAAAATCATTTCTTAATGCGTACATACATATATTATAACTAAAATAATCCATATACAAACCCAGGTTCTGTAATTGGTTAATTGACCAGATTTTGGATCATAAATCAAATCCTCGGATGTCCAATATCCGATTCCCATCACAAAGGCACCCTCTACTTGACCTAAATCTAATTCCGGATTCATACTTCTTCCACAATCTTCCATTAAATCTACTCTATGTAAAATATGTTGTCCGGTTAATACATCAATTTCAACTTCAGCTATAGTAACTCCATACACTGGATAGGGTTTGATGTCATCTTTCGTAGTATACCTGAGAAACGGTAACATCTTATTAATACCTCTTGCTAATAACTAACTATTAAACGATGAAAAAACGTACATATAACGCGCGCACAGATCAACGTCCTTCGCATATGCTGTCATCACTAACTCCTGCCACGTTGGATTTTTAAGTTCCTGTTTAATTGGTTCTAGTCTTTTTACTAATTCCTTGCAAGCTGCCATTGTTGCCTAAAATCGATGTATCGACACTCATAAATATATATAATAAAATTTGTTATCATGTAACTACGAATGTAACGACGAATAAATCTTACGTATGAGCACACTTCGCTGGTAAGACTCCCACCAGTGACGAAATTATTTGGAGCCGTCAAATTGTTAGTCGGCTTGACAGTAACCAGTGATAAATCTATACCTAAAGTATGTGCAGCTACTTGTGCAACCTATAATTAATAAGTAAAGGAGAAACGTAAAAAGAGAAATAATCCGTTGTCATACGTTTATCTACGGTTTTCAGTTATACCTTTGTGTTAATCCCTTGACCGGATTCAATTCCACCGTGAGCGACAGAAACTGTACCATCTCTGGCATAGATTGAAACGAGTGCATGAAATTGGCCCCAAAAGCCCATTGGATACATCATCGGTACTAATGCTATTCCTTTTTTCTTCCATCGATTTTCCTATAAAAGTTATAAAAAAAGTTGCGTTGCATTCATCGTTTGCACGATCAAGATTTTATTTTATATCATAAAATAAGAACTTCCTACATTATTAAAGGTTTCCACGGCTCTTTTTCGCATTTCATAGTCCGCGTTATTAGATAGTTCGTCTATCATCGGCTGCAACATTTTCTTATGGTCTTCGTTCATGTTTAATAATTTAATCTGTAACGAATCTTTCCGCAGTATCTTTGCTATGTTCTCCATTATGTTCTCCACCATCCCAATAGCCTCCGTGGAACCTGAGTAAAAAAAAAAGTGACCTTTCGTTTTTTAACGATTAATTGATTCAAAAATACCTGGTGCTCGACAATAAGTGTTTGATGGTAAATCAGTTCTTGCCTCGAAAGCTTGAAAAGACCAAGTAGTAGTATCGTAACAACTGTAAATGTTCGTGTATGAATTAGAAATTATTTAAAAGAATCGTTAAAATTGTATAAATAATTGTATATTAACCTTCCGATGTGGTATATGGCAACGGGTCCATGTACTTCATTAAAATTGCATCCACTGTTGCCCCAATGTTTCGAATTCAAATATTGTATACGTCCATTATCGTCTACACCAACCTCATACTCCTGACGAGTATCGTACCTCTTACCGATCGCTATCATATTACTCTCTATCGACATAACGAGCCGTGCTGGTCGATTCAGTTTATAACAAGCTAATGCACAAGCACAAGCAATTTGTGTGGCGCGCGATATCTTCGAACCATATGCACCGCCTAATCTTCTTACATTTATATTTAAACTGCAACAATACGTAGCGATTAAGGCGATAACATAATTGATTTTCTATCATGTTCGAGTTACCTGTTATTCTTAACGCCAAGACATTCGGCTATGGAAGTTTGACAGAGATCCACATATTGCGTTGCTGGGATAACATCCATTCCGTCTTCAGTCGGAATACAAACGCAACTTTGCGTTTCCATGGTATAATGATACTGACTTCCGCATCGAAACACTCCTTTTATTACATGCTTCGTATCTGTTCCTAGATAACATAAGGTTGATATTAACTAGGTACTTAATGGTCGTAGGACAGAAAATTACCAAGCAGACACACCTTTCGTACTTGCATCTACATTGATTGTTTGAAGCAGTCTGGATTTATCATTAGAAGCTATAACGTCTTCTATTTTCAATATTGCTTTTTCCGTTTGAACGTCAACATAAGAGAGACGCACCTTTTGTGCCGCGTCATTCGCAATCGAATGCGTTGTCGCAACAATTATTCCAACAGGTTGTCCAGCAAATTCAATTTTTTCTTCCGCGAATAGCTAAGAAATGAAACGAATAAATCTGGTACAGGTCTTGGACACTCTAATTTCTGTTACAAAGCAGTCGTACGAAAGTAAACTTACTACTTCATCGTTGGGCAGCATCATTTGTTGACTAGCTGCCGAAATAAACACGTTTTTTCCAGGAATATCTTTCGCAGAATAGAACGCTATGACTCCTTTAATTTTCTGAAACGAAACATTAAGATCAGGTTATTATGGTATATATGGTGATTTTAACAAAAATGTTCCGATTACGTACCAGTGCTTCGGAAGCATCGATGGATTTTATTTTACCATTAGGTACGGTCGTATGAACAAACGCGCAAAATACTTCGTTCGCTAAAGGCGGAATATCATTCACGTATTGTGCTTCGCCCGATGTTTGATGTATTGCCTCAATCTTCGGAAGGGGTTGATTCAGAGGCCATATATTCTTATCGGTATCATAATCCTGCTTTGCCGAGGATAATTCACGTTCTAACAGCGATCCGCCGCTGCGTATCTTTGGATCAATCTTTTCTGGTTTAATACTTAGGATAAACTGAAATCAAGGTACACTAATATAACAAAAATTAATTATAATCGCTTGTTAATAATAGTTTGTTTTTTCTAGCTCGTACCTTGAAGAAAAGTCCTACGGCAAGTAATTTTCTAAATTGTGGAGAATAATCGGGTAAGACATGATCGGGATTAAGTTCGTTATCCAATATTTCAATGGCTTTTTTAATTGTATCTTTGTTGAAGACAGATTTATCCATTAAGAATTCTTCCGTTTTCGAAGCGTGAAGCTTAAACAATCAATCCCATTTTACTCTACACATAATTTGTTAGTTCGCGTTTGTCGATGACTATTTTACTTACGAAATGTTCATTTATTCCGCCAAATATTATATTCGGTTTTTCTACGACTTTTCCAGCTCCGTCCAATTTAAAGAGGAATCCACCGTTCACGTGAGCGTGAGCGTTCTGAGCTCGTGGCATGATCTACGATTTCACAAATGCTGCTAATGAAAATCGAAATTTTAATCCAATCAAGATAAAACGTACCTTGTAAGATCTGTATTCGTATTCGCTGCCACGTGCTGGTAATACTATGCTATATATAATTTTATGCTTCATATCCATATCGAGAAAATCTAATAAATTAACGATAGTCTTTTTTCCTCCGGCCTCCACTGTTTACAAACAAACAATTTCATTATTGTATAATACGTATATACATGTATGCCAGAGCGTGTAATTTTCTTTCGAATTATAATGTAATAAATCATTGCACCTATGTGTAGTTGTGCGCCTGCAGTTTCAAGTATTAAAAAGAGATCCGAGGGAAACTCGCGGTGTTGATATTTTATCATCAAATTTCCAGCTAAAGATCCAATCTACAATCAACCAACAATTTCCCAATACCATATTTGTCACATACAATACATTATACGGATCAAGTTAAAATTATTTACATTTCTCACTGGAACACTAGCGATTAAATCTATATGCTTAGCTAGATGTTGCAAATATTCGAAATTTGCTTCCTTGGAATATTTTTGAAAAGTTTCCATTGCCACGGTGAGAGATAAATTGCTACCGATGGTTAGCGAATCGGTTTCTTTGCTTATTCGTCGCAAATCGGGAATATCATTAATGTCGATGGCTATATCGGATGCCTGAGTGCGATAAACACCTGCAAAATAAACAATGTGAAAAATAAACGATCAATTCTTTGTTCGCGAGTAAATGTATAGTCGAAGAATCGTAATTACCGTGTGCGGTATTACCACCGTACAGAATGTAACTTGCATTCGGATTTTTTTCAAACACTGCAAATAAATCATCGACCGATAAAACTTTATGAAACTGTACACCTTCTAACTTCATATCTATTTTATCCTCGGTGTTGGAAATAAGCTGATGACAACCGTTGCAACCGTTCTCGCAAGCCAAACCTGTCCTCTTGCAGGTTTTAATTTTAAATACTTCCTACAGGACAATACTATCCTATAGTACAAATCAGGTATTATAGGTATATAGTAGAAATTGTTAAACGATCATACTTCTATATCATGAATATCTTGAACAAGATTTTTAGGGGCATCGACGGCAAAGCCTTTAAACGTATCTAAAATTGGTCGATAGCCTGTACAACGGCATATGTTACCGCCGAAGGAATTTTCGATCTCTTTCATAGTCAACTGTTTGCCCTGTAAAAGGCTGAAAGACGTATTTTAGTCTAGGCTCAGGACGAAGCAAATGCCCGATTAAAAATCTGTAAAATGTACCTGTACATATTCATTACCATACCGGGAGAACAATAACCACACTGGGAACCATTTTTTCCTGCTAATGCAGCTTGTAACGTATGATAACCATCTTTCTTGTTGCCTAATCCTTCGATCGTCTTAATCGACCATCTACGACCGAAGAAACTCAGTTTTTTCATGCGACGGAAGCGATATATAGTACATATTTAGTCAAAGTATTTACCCGTTACAGATTAAAACTGGCACTAGACAAGAATTTACCGACATTGTTTTACCCTTGACTTCGACGGATACGATGCAAGCACCGCAACCTCCTTCGTGGCACATCGCTTTAGTACCTCGCAATTTTGCATAATCCCTGATGAAGACATTGAGAGACGTTCGGGGGGGAACATCTTCCGTAACTGCAAGAAAAACGTACAATTTTAACATTATTTTTTCCATCGTTATTTTAAAGGAGATATTCGATAAATCGTTAAGAATACGTACCGGTGTAAGGGACGTTATTAATTGCAAATTCTACGTTACTTTTCGAATCCCTGAAACAGATATGATTCGTATAATTTAAGAATCAATTCATACGAAGAACCGAAGAAGTTTAGGCGATAAGAAATCGTAACGTAACCGACACAATTTGTCCTCGATATTCGTATTTATATGTAAACGGTAAACGAACAAAAATGTTTCACACTTATAATAACAATTGACCGAAATAAAATATCAGAGAGTTCTGTATTCTTCCTCGACATACACAGCCACCTGCTGTTCACGGAAAATGCCATACGATATTATTTAATGAATCCAATGACGAACACGAGCAACGAAAGCGGCGATTATACATGAAAATCACACATCCACGCGGTTGGAGATTAGGAAAACGATTTACAAATCTTACATGATGAACGGCTTAAAGCATCGGTTAGCTCGAGCGCCGTTTGACGAATGCGCGGCCCTCGTGGCTCGTTGCCAGAAAAATAATCATCGCTGCGGACTGTTTTGTGCGAGAGGTATCAGTAGCGTACTTCGTTTATCCCCGACCAATGATAAACGGCAATTACGATCATTTAAGATGAAACGTACAGTGATTGCACTTGATGTGTATATGATTGCTTGTAACAGAATAGTGATATACCGGTTAGAATTTATAAACAGTTCTATAAATTGTATGCAAATAAAGCAATTAAATCTATTTACTTGAATTTTCATTATCTCTAAGGTCTTTCTGCAAATTGCTATTTTTGCAGAAAATTACAGAGATAGGTGAACTGTTTTCGACGATCAGTTTTTTCCGTTTATACGATGAATAGACATTTTACCAAATGATTCACGATAAAAGATCTTTTACGTAACGTGTTCGTTCGGTCCGAGTTCAGCATGCATACTTTCGTATCAAATATATCGTGTCAGCGTCTATACGATTTATGAAACTGTTCGTCTTTCGAAAATATTTTATTATTACAAGACAATATTATTAAACGGTATTAATTTCCAACGTAACATCGCGATATCACGACATTCTACAATCGAGAAGATTACTATTTTTTCTCTATTTGATGATAAGCTGAAAATAAACAGACTACTATTCGTATTTCAAGAAGCGGAAACTCGTTTCCTCGACAGAGCATCGAATGTTAATCATGTAATCTGATAATATCTGACAACAGTTTTCGGTTGTAACAATCTTATTGCGAACCTTGTCGACAACATTAACGAACGTCCGAACATGCAATTTCGCGTTGAAAATGACAGATGAAATTTCTTGCTCTTTCCCAGCAATTATCTTTGTAATGACACGAATTATCTAACTCGCTCTACTCGTCAGAAGCAACCGTTTCTTTCTATTCTTTCCTGTCTTACAATGAAAAAATAATTACTCGTTTAATCTTCGCGTCGTTACGATTACGTCTTACAACGGTGGCTTTTTTTAGTTAGATCAAATTTTTACCCCTTTCTTTAAACAGCACAAGGAAATTATCGTTCGATACGACTATGCAATCGTACACAAGCCTTTATCAGTAGATAAGTACATTAGTTAAACACCATTTCCAACTTTGTTATAACCTTGATAAATATCGATAGAGTATTTAAGATATGGGACAACATTTAAACAATTTAAAAATTGAAACAATGTCTTTAAATTACATAGCATTTTCCTGGCCGGCATGTCTTCTTGTTAGTTACAGCATTATCTCGCGCGCACAATTCAGCTTTCACTGTTCGTGAAAGGATCGTAAATTAGGATGAAAAAAGAGACGTTCACTTCGGTTATATCATTTATGCAATAATACCGATCACCAATTGGCTTTTCCGACTTTCTCCTTTGTCGACGAAATTATTGTAAGTCGCTTGGCTCGTGAGAAAGACACGATACGGCAAATAAAAAAACTAAAGAAGAAAGTAAAAAAATAAAAAATTAAAAAAATGAAGGATAAAACTGCGCATAGAGATTTGCTGATCCTCTGAGCCACTTTTTCCAATTTTCGAAACACAATTTCTAACGTTCCGCGATAAAATGTCCTATCATAAATTCAAATATTTAATCATCATTATCATACATTGTGACATAATCGACGTCGCAATTGTACCAAAAACTTTTTATGTTAGAAGAATTTACCGATGTATAATTTCAGGAATCTTTCGAGATAACATACCCAACTGTTCTGTCTATGGATTCCATGTTGAAGAAGCAGACAGGCAGAGAAATTGATAAATTTAAATGAAAGAGATGATGCGTGAAACTGGACTGGAGGATTCCGGCAAGCAATCGTATGCAAGAGAAACGTAGCGTAGGCAGCAGTTGGTTTGACTGAAACGACTATAATTGATTTCGGTGACTCGCGGTAGCAGTAGTCTTTGCGATCCTGCACAGCGACCTCCCACCACCTGCAACAAGGATAGTCGTACATGTGTACAAACACAAGAGATTTCGTGTACTCGTATTGCACGATACCTGCTTTTATCGTTACGTTCTCTCGTATTATCGTCGACCTCTTCCATGTCTTTTCTTTTTAACAGCTCGTCAACCATTACATACAATTTTTTCAAGTCGATTTTTCCCAGTTTCTAGAAGGAATCATCGAGTATTTTTTTTTCCAAATATTTTTCATTAAACAACTAAAGTATCGAAAAATATTACTCTCCTATAGGGAGTATAAAGTAACGCGATTATTCGAATACGAAAAGAAAATGGCTTAAAGAAAATTCGAATTTGCAAGTTAATTCAAATACATTTATGCGACAAGGTTCTTCGATTTAATCTCGCTTCGATAATCTTCGTTGACGTAACTAGAAACGTTATCCTTTCGTTTTACTAATAGTATCTATTAACGAATCGCTCTAAACTAAAACAAAAATTTGTAAATTTCTTCCGGTCCACCGGCAGTTGGTTAGTTCAGGTTCAACCATGTTTGTTGCCTAGTTACGACAATGGTTATCGTTAATTAATCGAACCGTGAATAGGAATGTATCCTTATCAGAAAAAGAACGGATAAGCATGGTGGCAGACGTACGGACACGTCGGTTAATTTCAATAAATACTCTATTAAACGCCATTCATGTGTTACACAATAATCATTACAACATATTCGTAGCGTATAATGATATCAATGACAATTAATACAAAGTAATTGTAAATAATAGCGTCTCAACTAATGTTTTACCGGTGTACGCATCCTCCGTCGAGAAAATTTTCGTACACGCGTGAAACAGAAAATGAGACAAATATGGCATTACTAGGATTCGTTATCGATAATCAGAAAAAATAACATTTTCTCCATCTTTAGAGAGACTCTTTAGTCGAATCTCCTCCAATCTTTCGTTACTTTCTCGTTAAACAAAATATTTCTGGCTAAACGCTAGCGCAATTTTACAGGTTGTTCCAGGGCGACGCTCGTAACGCATTCAGTGCCCCTAATTATCTCTTTTTCTTATCGAAAACAATTGTTATGTACAATTTTGTTAAATCAAATGTATCGTATTTACATCGACATTGAACGGATCTTTCTTATTCGCGTTAACTGTACACTGTAAAAGCAACGACAACAGGTCAGCCAAATAAACAACGAGTTAAATACTTTTAAAAGTGTTTTTCTATTTGAAAATTTCTTTTAGCGTTGTTCCGTGTCTACGGACACGTATACGAGCGAAAAGTACAGCATTTACAACGATTAATTAATTATTCGAGTAAACGAAACCGAAATGAAACTATAGCGAACAATATTCGATTCGCACAATATTAGCAAGAATATTAGAACGAATGACCAAAGTAAATTGGTTCGCGGCACTGAATGGTTAGTCGGCGAAAGATTTAATATAGCGTTCGTTTCTTTTTTTTTCTTTTTCTCTAATATATCGTGCTATCTTTCTCTAGTCGACAGGGGAGAGTTACATAGATTGCTACTGCCCTACAATTTTCGATAAAATATGTGAATATGTATGTGTATATATTGTCCTGTTACACTCGATCACCAGTAAGTTTACACGAACAAATTGTGTTTAGCATTCGACAAGATCCATAATCGTTCAAGCAACCCTTTCAGAACATAACAATTGTGATGCGATAAAATGACACGGGATATCTATCCACCGTTCACGAATCTGAACAGAATTACAATTTCGAGATACGACATCACATTGCTATTCTTTTTCTCTCTTGAGACATAACCTTGGGCGAGTCTGAATTAACAAGATTCTACGAGCTCTATCGTTATCCATGTATCATTTGTGCGAAGCGTCATCTCATTAATTCCAACTTTATTAATTAGCGTTGAATCGAATAATCTTTTCGGTGTACGGTATTTACAGAGATAGATATTTTAGATATTTCTTTATTGATCGTTGATATTTTACGTATACGCCGAGGTTCAAAAGCTTCCGTCAAGCTATAAATAATTATTTATCGAGACGCGTATACTTTTAAGACAGAGCGAAGAGCGTAACCGCCGAGAAGCTTTTGTATCTCGTTATATATCGTCCACGAAACTTTATTTGTCCAGCACCTTTACAGAAAATAGTAGCTTAATTAATTCAGCTTTAAATTCATCCTTACGTAGTTTGAAATCTGTTTCCACCTCGAGTATTCTGGCCAACGAGGTTTTACCATATCGAACTTCCATGCACCGTTTTTCGAACAATTCAACAATCACTTTCTTAAACTTAATGGTGACCAGTTCCTCGCGTGATTCATAGATGTTAATTGAACATGTTATTTATGATCTAGTTTTCTATAGCCGTTGTTCTCGTCAACTTCTATGATCGCATTATACAAGGACACGCAATGGTAAATGAGTTACGAACTCGTACCAGGGGTGCACGAATATCTTAAAGAATAACGTCTGAAAAATCGAGAATATTTTCAATTTGTAAGTTAATATCTAACGAAGAGATTAGGCTTAAAGAATCGTAGACTGTTGCTAACTAGTTTACGGAAAGTTTGTCGCGCGACAATTTGTACCTTCTCCAATATGTTTTTTCGTGGTCCGATGGGGAAACAAATTTGCACACCCCTGATTCTTCGGATAGTCCAACACACCAAACAATCTTTTATACTTTCTTTTATCTTCGATTCCATTCGAATTTCCTTCCCGCGTGTACACGTAACCAGCACAAATTCTATTCGTCCTCGTACCGAGAATTATCTGGCAGTATCAAAAGAAAAACTTGACGCTGATTTTCGATATTACTGTCACTCGACAAATCAATATTTTAACAGAATCAATGGTCCAATAACAACGGTTTCTTTTAAATGGAATGTTTTCTTTAAACTTTGCAAAGATTTATCAAAATTCTGCATTAACTAAAACATTACTGGAAATAATTTGAAAAAAATACTCGCAAAGAGAAAATACGAAAACGATCAAGAAATAACTGGCAACTACTCCTCGTTTCTATTTCGTTCCCCTATTTCAGTTTCTTTCTTTCTCTTCGGATACATTGCCCAAATCAATCGTAAGAAATTGTGATCAGACATGGTTTCGTCGAGAGAAAAATAAAATATTCTGATACATTTTATTTGTCCATCTAAGATTCCGTGCAGCCTCTCGATTGGCAAACTCTAGACGGAAATAAAGATACATGTTCCTCGTAATTCTATAGCGCAGATTCGTGGAGGTAGCTGCACACGCCGAGGGACAAAACGAATCCCGAATTAGACCTTATAACAGTCATTATTGACTATATTAATAGTACCATACTGAATCGTAGACTCACATATTACATTCATAATTAATCGTATGAGTATCATAACCTTAATTTGTGTACATAGTTCGTTTAATTACCTAATTAAGACAGTTCGGAACGGTATACGGATAAAGAACATTAGCTGGGCCACCTAACAATTCACTCTGCACATTCACTCCGTCGTTTCACTCTCGCTTTCACTCTCTCTCCCTTTCTCTCTCTTTATATATATATATACATTTTTTTTTAGATGTATATATATATACATATATATATATATATATATATAATTATTATTCAGTATTTAATACTTTAACAACGGATACATCATAACTGCTTCAGCGCCCTGAGTCGAAATCAAGATAGTACGAAAAATGAAACGAAGAGCGACAAGGGTGCGCCATCATATTTAGTATTTCGCCATGTACATATACATTTTTATATATATATATATATATACATACATATATATATTTATATATAATATATACGTATATACATATATTTAGGTATTTTTATATCTTTAACGTTGTCTTCTTCGTGCGGATTTGGGTACAATACACGTATACACATATACAAATGACGCGTACGTACACGTGCATACGTGATATTCAATATGTATTACATTACTATGGATACATCATGCATCAGCCAACTATATATAATTTTGTTGACGTATGTACGTTTAGAATCATGACGAAACCGATTGACGTGTTCTCTCAACACAGAGAGACGATACTTGTTCACTCGATGCATCTTCCAGAATAAAGCTTTTGTGGAACTATATGAAACTCTCTACTTCTGCTACGTAACGACTCTTCACTGACGCATACGAACACATGCACACGTGCGCGCACATACAATTTCAATTTCTGTCATATTTAGCCAGTACCTTCTTCGGGCGAAAATTACTGGAAAACGCTACAGTGTCAATGCAGTACTATCACAGTCAACTCTTACGGAATAGTTGCATCCACGCGTTCATGGAATTCTAAACGCAATACGGCTCATCTGTGTAACTTGTCTATAAACTCTCTATTTATAGTCGCTTCGTAGAACTGTATACACTGAGACTACACGCGTATCTCGGTAAGGCAACCGCCGTAAACTGAGAAAACCCGTATATGCGATTATATTCGATCATATTCGATCATATTCGATCATATTCGATCAGCGGTAGAAATATGTTTACGGGAATTCGTCGACGCCGTCGATCCAGGTAGATTACTTTCTTTTCGACGAATCTTCGGGGACGGGTCGATTCGTGGCGGATGACGCTGAATAACGAGAATAAGCGGGGCACATTTTCTAGGCATATTACACGATATTTACAGAATTGGTGCTTCGTCCGCTCGATTCCAATCCGAATTCCTAAAAACAAAAACTTATTTTTAACCAAAGTCATCTTCGCCGATCAACGTGCAACGCGTTTTTTTTTTCTTTAAAGCGTTTATTTTCCTTTCGAACAGCGAATCGAACGGTTTCTTACGTTTCGATACCTTGCATGATCAAATAGAAACTTATATTTCAAGTGCAGGTAAACGAGGTTCGTTAGAAATCGGTGGTGTTAGCAAGAAAGTCTATTTAGTGGTTACGAACTGAATTTTGTAGGAAACAGTGCGTTGTTAGAAGATACGTATTTTGCATAGAAGAAAACACGGTACCTTTATCGAAAGTTATCTCGTGTCGATAGTATTCGACGGATACTTATCCGTAAAGGAGAACTGTTTAGATAGAATAAGATTATTAAAAAAGAATCCGAAACTATCGACGAACCAATCCATAAGAGCATGCAGTGTTCCATATTAATCACGAGAATACACGAATATCGTTAATTACAATATGTTAAAATACACGCTGTATCGTTTGATTATCTTTAAACGAAGTTTCCGCGCAAGATCATCTTTGACTGTGCAGTTTCTTCTTTCTTTAATTATCTTCGCAACTGAAAGAGAGCATAACTTGATCGACTGTACATTAGTATCTTTTCACTCGCAAACTGTTTTCTCAAAGAGCGGCAACTCGTAAAAACCATAGAGCAGTGGCGAAACCGAACTTTTATTCTTTTTATAGCCGAACGAGTCGCAGAGTTTCGTCACTGATCGTTTGTTCGATGCGAAGGATAAGCAAATAGATACCTAATCTGTTCACAGAGCACCAAAAGGATCAAGTTGGACTTGATTGTTTTGCGGCTGCGTAGCAGCTTGAGGTTGTTGATGCTGTTGAGGTTGCTGTTGTTGCTGTAGATTAGCTCCCATCATGGGATTCGCGTTAGGCATCATCACTGGCGCGGCTCCTCCTGCAACCATCATGCCACCAGGACCACCAGCCATTGTACTCATCATCGGCCTCATGCCCTGCATGCCTTGCATTCCCATCGGAACACCTTGCATTCCCTAGGGACACCAGAAACCCGTCCAATCAGATCCAGCCTGTACTCGTAGAACGAATACCATTTCGAGTCCAACTGTTTCCAACTTTTCTTCCTCGACGTTATTTCGTTCCCGATATACGATCGTTCGGAATTTTGCTCGCTCAATTTTTCCTACTCTCTGCCCGTTATTTTCTCGACAACGAAGAAAAATATTTCGATTCCGATATCGTACACCGCAATTTCGTCCAATAGCGAACGCTTGCCAATCGATAGCGGATATACATACATATGTATAAAGTAATATTTACAAGCGGTTCTATCGTAGAAAGAGAACCGCTATAACCCGAAATCCATTCAACGAAATAGACATTTATCAAGAGTTTGTATCGGAAAACATACAAACAGTTTCTAATAGACAACTAGAAGGACTACTTTGTGTTAAATACACGTGTGCATCACATATAGAGATTATATGCAAAAGCAGGAAACAAAGATATGCCATGACAATAGAAAGTTAAACTATTTATCGTATAATACTGTTATTTGTCACTAACCGAATTGGCAGTCGGTTAGCTAGCGAATTCGTACCGAATAGAAATTTGTCGAATTTATTTGGTTAGAACACTCGAATAACGTTCCGTTCTCGTTTATTGCCAAAGATAAGTTAGTAACAATACTCGTTATACGCACACTGAGATACGAAATCAAACCTTCGATTAAGCAACAGGTTCGTTTCGCTCGTAAATTGTGTTTGTAGAAAATGAAACTTACCAATGGTGCGGTGTGGGGAGGGAAGCCCAAGGTAGACGGAGGAAGTTGCGTCATTCCTTGACCCTGCAACAGCCGGTAGCATGCCAGATGCCATGCATGCGTTGTACAACTAAGTGTGTACGAGTCGAGGATTTTTCGTGTATATTCTATAGTATTCGTTTATCCTAATGCACCGTCTATTCGAATCGTCGAAACTTCGAACGTCGTTTTATAATTTCCTCTATTCGAAGGGACATTCCGACCAAAAATTTTATACATAATGCAACGATTGTGCAACGTGATCAAGTGCATCCAAGTATTAGGAAGAGTGAAAATGTAAGTTATATCGTTGTAACGTGTAAGCTTAATGGGCAATGAAGCAAGCGTGCCGATGCTACGACTAAACTCTAGCCACAGAAGTATCGCTTCGACCCCCGTCAACTTGCACGTTTGCCTCTTGTAAGTCGTTTGAATTTTTCTTTACCGCGATTACGGAAAGAACGATAACTATTCGTAGCGGAGGGTGGTACTGTCAAATTAGGAGTAACATGCTTTAATCGTCGTTGCGTTGCGTGATCAGGGTAGATAAAGTACCGACACGTATCAGAGGTAAATAATAACGACGATAAATACTATACACTAGAGGTAATATCTTATTACTGTAAGAGATAGTGCGATAACGATCAAAACCAACGTGCTAATAACAGTTCAGTGCCGAAAGAAACGATCGGCTTAACGATCCGAACTCACCATTGGGCGGTAACCAGCACCGGTTGTTGCCGCCATCGGTTGCGGTGTCCATCCACCGGCTGGACCTCTTGTTTTCGCAGCGTTTTTAGGCGAATTCCACTGTATACCCCTACAAACGTTATGCACAGTTATTTCGATATCTTTATTGTCGCGCAATCACCTGGAACGATCGTTGTCAAAATTCTCACTTACTTCACCTGCTGCTGCGCACTTTTATTGATAGTCAAATTCTGGGCAAGGCTAGCAAGGCTGCTATCTAAATCTCCGGTCAAAACTTTCCCCGTGGATGCTGCATTCTGCTGTTGCCCTGCTGTAGAAATATTATTATCTCCAACTACGCTGACAGGTAACAGGATCGTGCCCAAACCGTCAAAACCTAAGCAACGTCTACATCAGCCAAAGCCCCCAAATGACGAAACCCAAATCGATACGCGCTTTTTCTTTACGCGTAATATATCATACATACGCGAAGAATAAAACTCCGAGACTCGATAAAAGCATGGATTTTAACTAAAATTCATTCTAGTCCTAATACTGTTTCTCGCTGACAACGAGCAAAATTGCATCGACGACAACGGTCGCGTCGATCGAAGCAAAATGAAAAATACATATCAACTGCGTATACTACGATCGTCTACGAGGCAAGAAATTTTCATAAGAAAAAGCCATGCTTTTGAACATAGCGAGTGTACAAAAGTGTAGATACGTGTACAATAAATTATACTTGTTAACGTAATTTGCATTACCATGAGAATTCTTGTTTAACGAGTTACGTATACATAGCAATGATAACCGATGGAACTAAACTTGAAATTCGTTTCAATAGCAACAGACATACATGCAAGCACGCCAAGTATATTAACCATACCCAATCCCCTACCTACATTCGATAGTAATTTACGTTACGAACAGAAAGTAAACGCGAATCACTGATGCTGTACAATCGTGAGCACATACTTTAGTGGCAATTTCTATTTTACTCGTTCCTACCGCGCTTCTTCCGCGGACGGGCAACGTACACGATCGTACGTAGAATCGTGCGCAACTAACGTACGTTACGTTCTCGTTGTGACGCTGTCTCGCTGTACCGCCGCTTTAACGCTTTGCGATTGTAAAAAATCGAATCGTAGAGGTATCGCTAAAGGCTGTAGAGAAGGTCGTGTTCGCGGCCACGAGAGTATGTAGCCCATCAGTTTCGGCGGAAGCATCACTGATTCCCCTGGCATGCAAACAGCAGAATCATCTATACATTCCCGTCACCTGAAATCGGTTGCTTTGCCGGGGAACCGTACCCTGCCGGGACTTGAGTAGGAATACCGTAGCCGGCCATTGGGCCACCAGGCATAACAGGCTGCCCGGTGGCAGGCATATTGGCGACCATATCGAACATGCCGAAACCCTGTTGCAGAGGTTGCTGCTGTGCTTGTTGCGCGGTCGGGAGTTGTTGAGCGACGGGTGCCGGTCGAGACGGAGACCCGCCCAGTGCCATACGAATGCTATCGTTTAAATCATCGAAAGCGCTTTTGCCGGGAGCGGCGGCGGTGTTGGACGTCGGTGGAGCAGGTTTGCCAACCGCCGCTCCTGTCGCAGTGGGAGATGCTGATCTTGGCGTAGCACCGTTCACCGCTGTCGCGGGAGGCGGCGGTCTGGGAGGCGGCGTGGCAGTGGACTTACCGGAGGTTACGGTCGCGGAGGATGCCGTCTCGGTGCCAGCATCCCCGGCGGCTCCTCCATCCGCGGTCTTGAGCACTGCAGAGTCGCTCCCAAAGAGATCTGCCTGACCGCCAGCACTGAACAGGTCTCCAGTCTGCGCTTGTTGCTGACTCTCGCCACCGGGCACGGCGGTGGCGACGTTCGCGGCACCCTGCTCGAAGAGACCAAAAGCGGCTGCGTTTGATTGCGTTGGCTGGGAACCGAGGGAAGGGAAGTCGGACATGAAAGGGTTCGATACGGATCCCGCTGTTCCTGGAGCACCAGCTTGCGCAGAAATTAAGGTGCATCGGTTAGCTTTACGCTCGATTAGTTGCGTTCGAGTAGGGATGCCTCGCAGTTATTGTCCTGCCCTCGTATCGACCCGATGAAAATATACGAAACGCTTACAATTAGCTTAGCTAACGCTAAGAAACGTCGTTCTAACTTTCCGCGTCTCGTTTCTCTTAAGCTTAAAAACCGAGCTCGGAATTTCTCGTTAATTCGTTAAGCGAATCAACCACGATTCCTAGGATATTAACGATCTCTGCTACGAACTCTGCTACGCGACAAGTTAAGTTCGAGATTTCTTTCTTCGAGTTTGCGCGCAAAGTGAAATTTTCTTCTAGTAGGTTCGATTATATTCTTCAAATTTTACGGGACAATATCGAAAAATTAACTTGCACAGGCATCATCTACGGTTCTAGAAATTTTGTTAAGATGCAGAAATATCGCAGAAAATTTGAAGCGAAAGTTTATTCGCAATGAAAAATGTATGAATATGTACATGTATAAGGTGACGGTGAAGAAAAGGAAACGGTGCGATAGTTGACCTAACGAGTGCAAGAATAAAAAATAATCCTTTCCCGAAGAGAAAAAACTGATCGAGTACTCACCGGATTGGGCGTCTTGATTGCCAAATACCGAAGAGAAACTGTTATCTGTAACAAAGTTATTATTTGCTGGAGGCACTGCGGCAAAACCTACGAACCAAAAATAAAAACAAACAGATAAGAGAACAGAACGGTGACAATGACTAGAGAATTAAAGAAAATCTGACACGTGGATAAATTAACGGAACGGAAAAGAAAGAAAAAGAAAAAACAAGAATAATTATATTTACCGTTACCGTTAGTCATCCACATATTGTTTTGCGCTTGTGTGGTTGGGACAGCTGCAGGCTGCGGCGCACCAAACATATCCGCGAAAGGATTGCCTGCCAACTGGAGCAGATCGTCCGAAGCTTTTTGCGACTGAAAGCATCGAAAACGATCCATCGAGTTAATTGGCCCGAATAAAAGTATAACGCGAAAAATCTTTGTCTACCTGACTCTCGGCCGTTGCCGATGGTGCACCAAACAGATCTACGATCGGCTGGTTGGCGTTATTCGTCGGTGAACTGAGGAATGGATTCGTACTGGGACCACCCGACGGAGATTGCACTTTTGCCTGAAAATTGTCCAATCTTATTTACACGGTCCTATTTACACGGATACGCTTTGAGACGTAGTAGTAGTAGTAGTAGTAGTAGTACCTTGTATTGATTCATAGCAGCTTCCTCTTCCGCGAGAGCTTGCTGCCGCAACGCTTCATCGATATGTCCATTGCCGGCATGGTCAAGGCGATTGTTACTCGCTGCTGTTCCAAACGCAGTACTGGTGGAAGACAGGGCGGACACTCCCGACTTTACATTCGTTCTATTGCTGCTCGGGTAATAATTGGGCGATGGATGCGTGTCGATGGAACAGTGGATTCATAGAGGAAAGGAGGAAAAGCCGTTTTTCAGCGTAGACAAGTGTGACCATAGGAAAGAAAAGGAACGATTATTGAAAACAAAGGAGAAGACAAACAAACAAACAAAGAAACCAGTGTAGTACGTATAAAGATATAAACGATGTGTAAAAAAGTTCAACTACACAGTGGTCATCCATACGCGCTCGCGTCACACGTACACGCGCATGCGTAACGCTAGCTTCCTTTATCGCAGACTGCCTTTTTTCTTCGCTTGCAGATTCTTTACTCGCATAATCGCATAAGCAATTACTTGAACGAAAACTACCTAATATGTTTAACAATTGAAAGAAAAGAAAAGCATGTACTTTCTCGTTTGCTACTGCTACGAACACACTTACTTGCACGCACGCACACTTACAATATGTACAAATCCAATGTATGTGCAAGAAAGAATCATCGCCTAGCTCTAATCGCAACATTTCGAAAAGACTAGAAATAAAATGTGCAACGTTTCACGAACTTTGTACGATAATCGTAAGAAAATTTTCGTTACGGATTTCAATTAAAATCGTGAATATTTCATGAAATATTTGATGAAAAACACATCGAACGGGACGCTGGTGCCATGAATTACAGAAAATTAAAAACAAAAACGAAACTAACGTTAAAATATTATTATGTACAATAATTAGCGATAACGCGTAAATAAAAAGTTTTTAATAAAACATAACGTTAAAGTTCGAACGTTAAAGGCGAGTGAAATTTCTAGAAATTTCTAGAAATCATAAAAGCAACGAATTCTAGTACTAAACACACTCATAAATTGCGAAATAAAATTGCGAATCGAAGAAAAATAGGGGGAGGATCGAGAATTCTGCGTGAAAAAGCGTATGTCTTCAAGCAAGAAAAAATAAATATCGGTATTACCTTCCACCTTAAAATTTACAAAACATTTTGCGAGGAAATAGTATGAGTGTCGGTTGGATGAAAAGTGGGATTTGTATTTTTGTATATGTAGAATTTGTAGTAGAATAGTAGCAAAGGAAAAAGTCTGATGGGATGTCTAATTTATATGAATTAACGTAACAACGATGTTCCTCGAAACGCGAAAGAAAATTCTATCGATCGTTTGTTCCCGCGCGAAAATATCTCGTCTTTAAATCGTTCAACTTTTGCTAATAAATATATCGCAAAATATTTGTTGAAATCGGTTAATTTCATCCTACTCCGAACACTAATTTCAAGTATCCGAATGAATTATAAACGAAATACCTTGCCGACTGCGTTGGAGTGTTCGCTGCGGAGCCCTTCTTTCCTTCTAACGAAGCAAGGTGTTGTTCTAACGCATCCAACAGGCTACTCGGAGCCTGAAAATAACGTTCGTCTTCGAACATTTAATCGAACACGAAACAATCTTTATCTATACGCGTTAACGCTTAATTAATATTACCTTTGTTAGATCAGGTATATCCCCCTTATCGATACCGACATTCTGTAAAATAATAAAGTTAGTTTCCGAGATAACACGTACAAGACTTACGCGTTAGGTCCGATCGTAGAATAGCTTGAACCGACCTCGGCAACTTTCAGGAATTCGCCAACCCGATCCATTCGTATCAGGAACTTTTTGTACAAATCCAGAGCCTCGCGGCATTGCTTTTTATTCATATCAAAATATTTTTCTAAAATTCGGTAAAACAAAGTTTAAGTTTAATTCGTTAAAAGTCGTAAAACATAAAAGAAGAAAACGAGTAGATACCTAGTAAATTAATAATGCCATCATTGTAGCAAGCGAATAGTCGAATCAGATCTCGAAAAAGGAGCATGAAAGCCATGTTTATAACGCCGTTTGTAAGGTCATTAGCGGTACAGTCGAATTCGAGTAACGCGTCCAATTGTGCCTGCAGAACCGGTAAGGTTTTCAATAATTTCTCGGCATTCATTGTGCGCAGAGTGCGATCATCTTTTCTGAAACATCGTTTCGAACAAGTTAGATCGATGACTTTTCGACCGAGAATACGTGTACATAGAAAGAATATTATTAGGGGATAGATACTAACCCTCTCTTCACTTTGCAGAAATCAAACGCTACCGTTCTGTAAGAAAGAGCCTTCTCGTTCAGATATTTCGCGTATCTTCGAATAAACGGTGACATGTCATAACCTAATAAGCAAACAGTTACGATTATTTGTTTAAGGCTTTTCTTGTTCGCGCGCATTAAGTAATATATATCTCGACAAGGTAATTCGAAGGAAAAAAAGAAAGAACATTCGAAAGTTTGAATAATCGGAACAAGTGGTTAGATTGCATAGGTGAAACCGAAAAGAAACATTAAAGAAATGCAGGTGTGAGAGTATTCGCGTATGCAGAATACAGCGTAGGTGCAAAGCTCTTGTTAGAATTGCCAGTATTAATAACACGCTTCCAGTTTAAACGTGAAAAGCGCGTGCGCTACACACATAGAATAGTATAGAAAATTATAAATCCCCAATTATGACATTTGGATATTTTGAAAAATTTTCCGAGGGAATTATCATCAATGGAAGATATCGAGATAAGAAGGAAATAATGGAATATTGACTCACCGATGCGTGCTCCTGCTGTGCCCAAATACAGAAAAAATTAGTTCCATGTTAGTAAATCATAGACATAGGCCAGATACAGATAGCTGCAGGATGCTAGGAAGTTAGTCAGGAAATACTTGAAGAAAAAAATAAATAATTTTGATTCGAAAGAAGATATTATGACTACTTTCTCTTGAACCCCATATTACAAGGAGATTTTTCAAATAAAACGGTAAAAGTACTTGACAGATTCCTTAAAAACTATTATTGGTTACATAAAGTTAATCGATAAGAGTGCGTCGGTGCGTAACGAACCGGAATCCGTGTTAATTCGATTAATTATTACAATAATTCGAACGAGACAGTCGTGTAGTCGTGCTCGCGTGCGTGTACTCTACTCGAAATAACGGGACATTACGTTTTTCGTTAATAAGCGAAAAAACCAAAACGACAAGAATAAAGTTGAAATTTTCATGCCACATATTTGGACAAAGGTTCGATCAGACAACCAAAACTGTTCATCAAGATTTCAAAATTCCCTGTTCGATACTGGTTATCTAATTGAACCACTCGTTGGAACTTTTAAACAATGTGGTCACCTTGCACGCCGCTTTTATCGAGAAAATTACTGAGCTGAAACGTGCTGTTGCTGGACGCCAGGTACTGCGTAAACCTCTGCAACAAAAAAGACATTCGCAACACGTTAATCGTCTTGTTGTTCCTGCTTCGATTGATCGCATTTTAACGCGAATACATAAGTGCATAAAATATATAAATAGAAAATATAGAATCGTTATCGTTATTATTGGCGTGGTAAATCCATGCAGGGAAATAATAAGCATGTTAGAGTCCGGTATTCTATCGAATCGCATGTGCAAACCGCAAATGTTAGACTCTGGCCACGGACTCGTGCTATTCGATCCCATGCACATTCGCGCACAGGCGACTGGCAAGGGCGACGACACTTCCCCTCTTCGATTCGTCGCTCAACCGAAATGAGTTAGATGACCTCTGAACGAATGTAAATAATACTATAGGTAAGTTACGCGAATCGCTGCTATTTACCGTGAAAGAAATCGCCGTTAGAGAAAGAACAACGCGAACACACGCTACATAATACGACGTGGTTTTTCAAACCCCAAAAGATGTACCAAACACGTTTTATCAACGGAATAAATAAGTTGAATTTTTTCCAGCACGCCACAGAGATGCGACGAACAATTACCGTAAAGGAGCAATTAATCGGAACGCAGAAGTATCGTCGGTCCTCGGTAGTTGCCTTTTAATCGAATCCGTTTTAATTCCCGACTCGTTGTTCGTTCGGATGTAAAAAGAAAAAAGGTACTTTGTCTCGACAAGAAGCGCTTATCGATACTTAACGATACTATTCTGCATCGCGGACAGAGACATTTACCTCGTTGCCATAACAAAGTATATGGTGGACCGTGATCAAAGCTTTGAAAACCACTGTCCAGTTCGTGTTCTGTGACCGTTCTATCAGCAAATTCGCCAGTTGAGGTACCGACACGTTCGGTTCGTTCGTACATCGTACCAAGTCTGAAAATAAAAGGCATTTTTATTTTAATTTAAAGAATGATTATTGAAAAATAAATAAATTGTATTTCTCTGATTGTTCGCCGGCTGTTCGGAACGGCAATAAACACGACTAGTTATCGTCGTGTTTTCGGAGGCCGTTCGCAATAAAATTCTGGTACGCGCATTTGGACGGGACGGGACTTTATCGGTTTTTTTCTCGTCCACGTTGAAACAACGCTACTGAGCGACGACTAAGAGATACGCGTTGTTTTTACGGCATCCATCATTGATACGTCTAGAGCAGCCGGCGAAGAAAACCGTAATGATCCCTAATTGAAAGAGCAAAGCGACAACCTTACGATTCTATTTCGCTACCGTGAACTTCTTATTTCCTATCGTTGCGTATATTCTGATTTGCGACTATTTATTCGTAGAGAAGAAAGCTCCCGTGTGTCATACTCGTTGCCAAAATATTTTCGAGATCGCTCGACCTTGTCGCGCACGCTTCCTCTTCTAATAACTAGTAGCTAGTAGCGAACGCGACAAAGTCGTGTCTCATTCATTAGTGTCCTTCTATTTATAAAAAGGTAAGAAAAGTACAAGATTAGACACGCAGTTCGATGCGTTTCCGCCACCGGTTTAACGAAGCCGTGCTCTCTCTTCGAGAAAATCAATAGTCGAGGAGGTGCCCTTTACCAAGGTCACCTCGCGATCCTTGCTTTCAAAGCGAACTTACCGTTCGAACAAAAAAAAATTACCAACTACCGCGCAGAGCTACCGTACCAACGGCAGCTTATCGACTTATTAAATAGCATTAAATAGCACTTATTATTAGCGAAAATAGGAAAGGTAGGATTTTTAAATATATTTTTACTCGGACGAGTAAGCGTTCGCGAGTGAAAAATATATTTAAGTAGCCACGAAATACGATTCTAATTATGAGGCCTTCCAGATATTCAGAAAGTAGCTTTACGCAAATATGGCTTCCAATAAAATCGATAAAGTCGACACTCGCATACCGACCCTCATTTTCTATATTTATTTTTATAAATAAACAACGACGCAGTTTAACGAGTTTAGAACGGTTTGTCTAGTTAAGCGGAAGAAAACCGACGAATCGAATGCTCGCGACGAAGAACAATAAGAAACGGAACGCGAAATATGCTATGTGGAACGTAGAAGAACGCAATCAATCCGTTATCGAAATTATCTGAAAGTTGAAGGGGTGTGTGCACGCTGAGATGTTCCTCCCGAGGCCAGGCTCGAACGGGGGGCGTCACCGATAACGTGTTTTGGTAAGACGATAGCTGCAACAAGCGCGGATTATCAAAAAGAAATTTTGCGAATCGCTAAACGTTTTATCGATATTTTCACCTGCTACCGGATCGAATTTTATTCTATTGTATTGTTTAATCTTGAAGGTTTAAGATTTAACGGGGAGGGGAATTTAACAATGTAAAATAATATTGTCCCGAGGATTGTATTCCGTTACGTAAAAATGCAGCAATACCTGCGCAACCCGATGTACCGATGTAACCACACAACATCGAATCGAATCGAATAGAATCGAGTGATGGCAGGGGTCTAAAATGGAACAGGCCGAAGGACAACGATTATCAAGAGAAAGAAGAAAAAGAACCGTGCGAAGAAGGCACAGGAAACGAGCTACATCGATAGGGACGAATACTATGAAAATCTTGGACGTGATTCATCCGTGCAATGGCCGCGCTCAATTATGTAGCTGAACAAATTGCACGATTCGATGAGTCTCGGAATAGACATTCGTATTACAGGTGTTTTCTATGCGGCGCGTTTACGCGTTAAATACAACGATTACGTGTCGACGATCAACGAATTCGTCACAGGAGTCAGTGAACGTCGCGCGTATTTATTGTTGAAAGATTTCAGTGAAAGCACGCGAGTTCGAAGAAATCCAGAAATACGTAACCTTCCGTCGAAGATCGTATAGAAAGTTAGCAAAAGGATGCGCAAACATCTTCGTACGTCGAATATCCGATATATAATATTCGAATATCTGGTTATATTCGAAATTATATTCATTCATCGAGAACGCTCGTTGTCGACGAACGATTCGGATTTCGGATTCTTGCCCGAAACCGTCCGATTTTTTCCGAGCCGAGTCGACTCGAGTCGAGTCCGACTTTTCATCTCGCCAAACTTCACCACCGACGGTCTACGGTTTTATTTTTAGAATGACATGTGATCATCCATCGAGGTGACCCCCGAATAAGCAAGAATCAAGAACGATCACGAGGTCATCGGCTGGGAATCAAGTGTACGAACGATCGATACACAGAATCTCGGAACGAAAGCTACGCTCTGGAAGAGGATTCGCGCGTAGTGGGCATGTGCGAAATTCCTACGCTTCGAATCGACCGTTCTCGATTACCCGATCGATTCTATCTTTCCTGATCCTCGCCACCTCCTTTACACCTTATCGTCTTCTTCGCGATTCGACATTCAATTTTTTGCAAAATCAACAACGATAACAGAAATTTCTTTCTGTTTCGCGCTTCCAACTTTTCACTTCTCTTCGATAAACTCGACCGCTCACTCGTTCGCTCGTATAAAGTCTACGCGTTCTCTATATTTACGAGTTATTCTACGCGAATAACTTGTCACGAACCAGGTTGCTCTCGACCTACGTAACGAGAAACTAAGAGATTACGATGAAAATTTCTACGACTTATTATCGATATATATATCGTAAATATATATCCTAAAACTGTTTCCGAGCATCAAATTATAACTTCTGTTTCGCTCCGCTAAAAGGAAAACGATGCAAAAATAACGATTAGAAGAAATTTCGGAATTTTATTTTCTGCTAGATAACTATATAACTACTAGATTCGACGAGATTTTTCAACGATCGGATCAAATGGAACAATTGAAAATGATTCGATATAACTGAAAGGTGCAAAGACCGGACACGCTACACTCTTTAATGAGGGTGGACTTTTAAATTGAAATAGATACAGGTCACAGCACCTACGCATATACCTATAAACCTTGATTCAACCATGCGACAGTGAAATCGATAATCGTGAGGAACTCGTGCGGTTTCCTATCATTCGGATAACAACTTTTTTGTCCGTCGATAATCGAGTTTTTGCGCCATCGGTAACAGGCAACGTTCGATTAATTGATTCAATTTAAAACGAAACACTGTTCGAAACTGACAGACATAAATCTGATATTGACTTTTTGCGCCTTATTATTTGAAAAATTCCAACTATTATGATTTCGATAATATTACTGATTAATGATAGTCGGTTAGAAACGAGATCGATTTACCGACAGTTAAATGAACAATTTTCAAATTTCCTTGCTCTTGGCGTATCACTGCTAACCGTGAACATGGTAACGGATACGAAAGCGATAAGGATTATACGATATACAATATACACGCCGACTCTATAATTATGTATATTTATGTATATTTATGTATATTTCGTTATATTCGAACATGCTTCATCATTTTTTTTTTTCGTCGTAATCGACGAATGTTGTCGCAAACAAATTTTGACTTTAACGCGTCCGTAAGAGGCGTTCGTGAACCGATAATATGGTAACAACCAGCTCGTACAGTCACGGCAAACTTTAAGGAATTACTTTCGCGTGAAACATCGTTTATCACTACTATCCGCTGATACAAAAACTTTCACCGTTATTTAATTAGAATTAACGATGAAATCGGGACTAAAGAAAACGAACGCTACCGATCGATAGAATTTCGACAACTTTTCGAACTCTATGGAAGAAAATTATCGATTTCGATGCAAACTGTTTTAATTATCGACAAGAACCGTGTGTGTTGTAATATAATTGTAATGACCGATATGTAACGTGACGGCAGGTGCTTTGTCGGTGAGCTGTGAAATCGATACGTACTGTCGTGTGCATTTGCTCGCGTTTTGCTTGCGAAGATAACGATTTCGTTTTCTTACGAAAATTCCATTCTTTCGAAGGATAAATTGTTACTATTATTCTCGACGTAACGAAATATTTAATTATGCAATATAATTTCACACTTTTTCATGACGTATGCTGATTCTTGACTTACTTCGTAAGATACAACGTAATGCCACGAAACAGTCGTAACAACGTCAAATTTTTGCCCTCCTTCCCGCGCCACCCGATCAATTCCAAAGAACTCTCGGATTCTCGTCAATTTACTTTTCTACGAAAGCACCAGTACGAAATATACTACCTATAACCGTCACTCGAATCACCTTCGTCGTTCGTGTAATATCTCGAAATGGAAAGTAACCCGTTAAAGGGTAACGGGCAAGAAAGTATGAAAGGTATGGCTCTGCTTCGCGCATTCGACCTAACTAATCCAACGATATTACCTTTTAAACATCAATTGAGACCGTGCAGTAGTTTCACCGCAAATAAAACGCATGCTACAAAGCGATTTGTTCGAACTTGTAAGAGACAACTAATAAAATTCAACTTTTCTCTCACGAGTTTATGGAAAAGAACCAATAGTCTCGCAACGGTCCTGACAAACTATCCTCTCACTTTTACCTTTGAAAACAACGGACGGTGAAATTGGTCGAAAGGACGGAATATTAAAAACGCGGAAGTATATCGAAAGCGGAGAAATAAAATAGAATAACAACGTCTACTCACACTCGAGATGTTTCTTTTTCGGACCTATCATCTCCTCGGTGGTAGCTTTACACACGGATTTGGCAAGGCCCTGCCCGGCGATACTGTGTCTCGCTGCCAATAGTCTGTCGTTGATGGTTTGTCCCGCCATACTGTCGCTGCTTCTGTCACACTCGAATTTTTTACAAGCTCCCTTCGATGTACCCTTCGATCCTCCGATTCTAAAGTATTAACACTTTTAGCGATCGTTCCTCGACTCGTCGATACCGATTAACGTGTCACACGCACACCACTCGCGGCAACTAACGAAATGTCTCACTCGAACGATCGAGCGATTAAGCGAGTACCGAATGAAAAATATGACGCGCAGCCGGTTCTTCTCGATCTATCGATTTCGTAATTCCCGGTACCGGCCTGTCTACGAAATCGCGATTCGATCGAGCCGAACAGCTCTCTCGCACGCGTTTACGGCTAAGCAGGGTGGACGACAGCTCAGCTCACGGTGACGACAGAAGGCTCTCGCAACCTGCCAAAATGGCGACCCGGACCTCCTACTCCTTCGCCGGACCGATCACTCCTGACAGCCAATCCTCGAGTTTCTCCGCAAACACGGCCCACCATTTCTGACGTCATACCGCCTTGGTCAATATAAACATTTATACAATATTAACAGCCTGTTTCCAATCATTTTTAATTAAGGCTAAATCGAATTTTATATTTTATTCTACAAATAATGCGTATCGCTGTCATTGACTTTCATCTTTTAAACGCGCAATCTTTTAAATGCACCATTTCAAACGTTTCATCAATTTCTAGGAACAAATTAAAATCGATAATTAAACTGTTACGAACGAGTTGAATTTTTTTATGTAACGATAAAGAGAAAGAAAATGTAGGAAGATCAGTATATACGATTAAAATATTGATCGAAATAGATATGTCAGGATAAATTTCAAATCGATAACGACCAGTGCATAGGCCAAGTAGCCTATCTTAAATGTATCGTAACAATGATTGAAAATCGTCGCGAGAAAGCAGCTCGTTCGGCGCATATTCATTTTTATAGTCTATGGTAAACTTCTTACGATCGACCAAATGAAACTATATACTCGGTAGACAGAAAAGTTTCATCCTTTCTAATTCTGCTCGATTACAATTTGTTCCGCTCATTAAACAAAATACTTTCTTATTGATATTCGTCTATCAATTAATTACATTATGACTACGTTAGAAAAATTAAATGCAATATTTCTTTTATTTTCTACATTTATCGTACAATCGTTTTTATGCTCTTGTTGTTCCTTCGCTTTCAACCACCCTGTATTTCGCCACGAAACCAGTAACATCCAATAGAGAGGCTTCGTTCTTGTCATTAGAAATTTCCCTATACTGTCGAATCGCGCAAAACGTTGTCTAGTTATTTCCTTCTTACGTCGGACGATATATAGTTTTTTTTTAGCGAAAATATTAGAATGTTAGTACCAATGGATTTTATGACAACACGGCTACTCTAGTTAAAAGGTTGAAACTGGAAGATCAGCGTATCAATTTGACGTTATAGAATATAATACGAATTTATTTTAAAAAATGCGTATGTAACGTTAAGAATATATAAGCTGAGATTCTTTCACTGAATTTCAAGACATTCATTTACATTAATATAATTATTAAACTGATGATAATTCATTGAATAGGTTAAATTTACCGGCTAACATATTTTATCGCTATATTGCTGTATTCTTATGAATTTTTAAGTTTATAGTTAATTGTTCTTGTATTAAAGACTCTTTCTCAGAAAAAATAATCACTGTTACTCTTTTCTCTTTATTATCATGTTTTCAGCTGTCAGTAGCGGAGTATCCTTTGTATTGTCATCCATTCTAACGGTTCTCGTGTTTTCTGGAATGCAAATATATAGAACTTGGTTAGCATCGTCACAACTTTATACCATATTGGGCGGATATATTGGGTCTATATTATTTATGTGCGTACTGACTGCTATTGGAAATCTAGAATCTACGGTGTTTGGAAAATCTTTTCAACAAAAATTATTCCCTGAAGGTATATCGATGATTAGAAACGCGATAACATCTTAAGCGATGCAAAATCTTAATCCTTTTTATTTGTTGCAGTTATGTTCTCGTTAATTATCAGTTTAATCGCATCAGGATTAGTGCACAGAGTGGCAACTACCACCTGCTTTCTGTTTTCGATGATCGCGTTATATTACATCAACCGGATTTCTCAAGAAACCTATGCTGCACCTGTGCCTGCAGTATTGGTACATACAAAGAAAAGAAAATGAAAATATAACCTAAATTTAACATAATCTCTATTTAATTGTATTCGGAAGAAATAATTCGTATAAAATCGTTTAACTATAATTCATTTACCATTCACTTACGGCTGTATTTTGATCCTTCGAAACCCCGTCTCTTTGATCCCCGTCTCTTCTTACTCTTTTATACGTTGTACATATATGTCGGAAAATAACGAAAGAAAATAACAAATAAATCAAAATATATTTGCATCGTATACAACTATTTTACAATATTTCAGGATTTCGTTTTCTTTTGTTCTCTCTATGCTTCTCTGCTTCTTCCTTATCACTGAAATATTCAAAAGATTCATCCGTTTCGTGAACATCGAGCGAAGTATCTCTATTTTCTTTCGTATCATCGATACCTATACTAGGTTGGGACAGAATTTGTTTATACACTGTCATTGCCTGGAAACGATAAAACGATTATGAACAATAATATACGTAACTTTATAGAAGAAATATTTTATGGCATACTTGTGTTACTAGAGAAGATATGTCAGAAACATTACTGGGCAGAATCAAAGTATTGTTAACTTTTGCCAGTTTGTTAAATGCTTTAACATATTGTTCCGCTATGCTATATGCAGCTGCATTTTTTGCATCCGATAAATTAAGAGCATTTGCTATAAGTTTTAAACTCTTTGCACGTGCTTCTGCAATAGCTACTACTGCAGCTGCTGTACCAGTCGCTTTATTTATTTCTTCCTGTTTTGCAGCCTCTGTAAAGATATAATAGAAATTTTTTGCCAATTTACAATCAAACAAATCTTAAAAATTACCCGAAGCTAAAATCTGCGCTAATCGTTTTCCTTCGGCAATATTTATTTCTGCTTCTCTGGTACCCTCAGATTCTAAAACTGCAGCTCGTTTTTTACGTTCTGCTTCTACTTGCATTTGCATCGCTTCTTGCACCCTCTGCGGTAATCTAATATCACCTATGGGCGAAAGACAGATATTTTACTACTTTCTCTCGTAAGCAAGAAATTATTCACGTTTCAACTCACGTATTTCGTATCTGAGACATGTTATACCCCAAGCTTCGCTCGCTTTATTTATACTATCGACGATACAAACATTAAGACCTTCTCTCTCCCTAAATACCTTGTCTAACGCTATTTTTCCTAACTCTGATCTCATCGTTGTTTGGGCTAACTGAACTACAGCAAATTCGGCATCCTCGACGCCGTACGAAGCTAAATACGGATCATTTACTCTTAAATATAAAACTCCATCGATATTTAATGTTACATTATCTGCAGAATAAAATTGTAGGATTAGAATTCTGTTAAATGTTTCATCAGAAAATTAATAAGAGTTAACGGTCCATACCCAAAGTAACTGCGCTTTGTTGGGGTATCTCTATCGCTAATTCTTTAAGACTTTGAACATATTTAATTTTATCAACTATCGGTATAAGTATATTTAATCCTGGTTCTAAAACTTTATGAAATTTTCCCATCCTTTCCACGACCCATGCCTGTAAAAAGAAGATTAGTCGTTGAAGTACCATGCAATCTTAATATAATATATATTGTATATTTAAAATTTTAATATAATAAAAAGTGTTTAATATTTTGTGCATAACTAACCTCCTGCTGTGGAACAAATAATATAACAGTATTGAAGGGTGTATCGGATCTGTGTCTGACAAGTTGCGTTATAGATAATTTAGGGACAGCATGTTCAAATCCAAAAATTGATTGATGCTTTAAAAATAAATGATTTTTATTATGTTAAAATTGGACATTCGTGGGCGAAAAGAGGTTACCTATTTCGGTACTGTTCAAAATATCACTACTACCTTCAATATTCCAAAATTACGAGCGAGTGTTTTAAAACGGCAGTTCATTTCCCACTTATATGTTCGCAATAGCATTATGCTCTGACAGTTAACCAAAGATTTTGATTAATAAATGTAACAGCACGCAGGTACAACGCGTTTAAACTACGAATAAATTCATTCTCGTCATTAGGAATTTTCGCGGCAATGTAAATGCAGACGAAAGTTTGCCGTTACATTCAAATAATTGTGAAAGCAACGAAACATTTATAGTTTACTTCTCACTTTTCATTTTCATTCGAATTCTAACATATCGCTAATAAAACTATCCATTGTTTAAAATAGAAGAAAAAAGAATGGAAAAGAAAAATTATTTTGGAAAAAAGTGAAATGTAATAAACGTTTTTAAACACGTATAAATAATCGTATGAATCATTTATTAATAATCTAGTAATAATATATCTCGCTGATAATATGCATGATTAGGCACAAACATGATTATATATATCACGCGTAATACGTATATTGTGTGCACAAATGTTTTACAATATTTTAAAGTTTTTATATTCTGTTGAAATTAAAATAAATAAATATTTATTTACGTATTATGTATGCATAAATTGGTCGTGTGATGAATAATGAGAGGCGAATATTTTATATCGAAAATGCATACTGATTTAAACAGATCGATAATTTCAATTCGAAGCTTCCAAGAAAGCAATCGTGTGCATAATTAATCAGTGTCATAATGTAACAAGAATGCTATATTAAAAAAACATGTTACGTATAAGGTGATTTACTTTTTTTAACATCGCATTAATATAATTGCTGTTTGGAATATTTCATTCATCTTGAACTGCTACGAATTAATAGAACCGGTCCTTTACGTGAAGAATATATAAAGGGGACGACCGATCGTGTCAGTATTCAGCCTGCAAAATCGCTGATCGAAGCAAAAACAAGTACGCGAAAGAGTCGTTTTGTAAAATTTCATATGATGCGTTCCTACGTTATACTATTACTAGCTCTCTCTCTTCTTGCTTGGACACAGGCCGAAGATCTTTATCCAGATAAATACGATTACATCGACATCGAAGCAATTTTGGCAAACGATAAACTAAGGGAACAATATTACAAATGTTTCATGGAAACGCAACCTTGCTTGACTGGAGACGCACAGTTCTTTAAAGGTAAACTAACAATTTTCGATTCACCGAAGTTAATAAAGTTTCTAATAAAGTTTTTAATAAAGTTAAGAAATATAACACGTACGCTAATATCAAGTACGGAAATTCTATAAATTCTTCTATATATTGACATTATGAGAAACATAACCGTTTTGAAATTAGAACAAAGCTTTTGTATATTACAGAACACATATCCGAGGCATTTGTAACAAAGTGCCGACGATGCACCGAAAAGCAAAAGGATATGTTCGATAAAATGGCGGATTGGTACAACAAGAATGAACCGATGAAATGGCAAGCTTTCGTGGAAAAATCATTAAACGATGCAAAGCAACGTGCACAGAATTAAATTTTATCTGACTAAAAATAAGATGTAAAAAGATTTGATATGCTTCCACTAACATTATGTAATTAATATTGAAAATACAATTTTATTAAATAAATCGAATCAATTGTTGCAATGATCGTGTTTTCTTAAAATATCTATTATCTCCTCCGAAGATTTCTAGTGACACATCATATTCGCGCAAGTAACGCGGTAAATTTTTGAAACAATCGATACGATCGACCAATCGATGCAATATCATTTAAATTACGGAAGAACTTCACGTTCGTCGTTCGTGAATTCATTTAAAACTCGTTCGGTGACAGTGTCGTCGCATTATTAATAGTAATCACTCGTAATATTGGAAAAGTAACTGAAGGTTATTTAAAAATGTTCATTTCATTCAACGATTTTATTTGATAAGAAACCGAATCATGAAATATAATCTAGAGTCTAGATAACCAGCTATAATCGATATCGTGATCGCGCAGGATACTAAGTAAAAAGTTTTAATTAAAATTTAACATCGCGATAATAACAAACGCTCATTCTTCAAATTGTTTTAACGCGATCGAAAGAAAATGGTTAAAAAGGTTAAATATAAATTCATTACCGAAGGAATAAAGGTTCGTCATGATTGGTCAGTAGGAACGGTTACCTAAAGATTAACCAATAGGAGATAGCGTTGTTCAAGCGAAGTAAAATAATGTAGTCTTCTGGGAGCAGCCTACTGTGATAATTGTGTGGCAATTGACAGTACCAGCGGAAAATATATCGTGTATGCGAGTGCGTATCACTATACAGATCAAAATTATATGATAATCGAAAATGTCATCGCCTACACAAGTGGTAAGTAACGTTTTCCATTATCGATTTTCCTATTCGCGTTCGTGTTTTCAATTACCTTCGATGAATTCATATGTTTTCCTTGTTACTCGCGTTTCGACGCATTTTTCTATACCTTTTCTCACTTACCGATTTGTAAGACAAGCTCTACCGAACGATTTTTTTCTTTTATCATTTAATCGCAACAAATAAGCTAAAGGTCAATGACGAACATACTCTCGAACAGCTGTTTTCTTTGTTTTGAATGAACGCTACAGCGTTTGTGCGTAAGCATATTCATTGCTGACTTTCCTTTTTGTTTACGGACCATTAATAACTAATGTTGGTAGTATTGTAGTTACGTATTTACGCGTTTATTCGTGACAGCTGGGAATGGAAATATCGAATATGCATTAATTTCGTTTCGTTAATAAAGCTTAGCATTATTCTACTTTATTATTTGAAAATCAATAGTTCTATTACTCTTATTACTTTACACGATTTATATTTAACAAACGATCAATTGTTGTCGTGAATTAACAATATGTTTATCGATGTGCTAACTATTTGCTACTAAACAATAGTCCTGGCTATATCGCTGTAGTCTTCTAATAATTGTTTAATCAACCATTTAGCATCATTCTGTACATTCTACATATATATTATTTTTTTATTAAAGCATAATTTTATTCTATATAAGGAGTACAATCTTTATAAGATACAATCTATACAATCCTATATAAGGAGTACAGTTTTTTAAAGTTATCAATGCCGTAGAACATAATCCTAAGCGTTTAGGTAGATCTGCTTATGGCCAAACATTTTCTGTATTCAGTGTTTATCTTTGTATTATCTTGAGACAATTAAATATTATGATCCCCAAATTGTAAGAAACCACAATACATTATGTGATTAGCTTATCTGCTCTTTGTTGGTACATTTAATATACTTTTGTTAAACACGCTTTGCAATTCGTGTGCAAATAAAACCCCTTTATTTACTCGAAGCTAATTTTATGTTTCTTATAATAATATTATTGAAACATTAATGAAAATATGCTTTTGAAATTCTTTCAAATTAAAATTTAAGATTCAACTTAATATTAAATACGTGTACGTTAATCAATAACCTCGATTCTATTTCAGTGACATGTTTTGTCTGTTCCAGTTAAAAAGTATTGGCCCAAAATTAGTTCCTTTCTTTAAAAGCGTATCCGTGTATTTTATATTATTGGCCGAGCAACCATCGCTCCTGACGGCGTGTTTCAAGTGTTTGCCAATTATAAGTCTAATCGTCTTTGTTCTTCTACATGGAGTTAGTTTATCGCAGGAGTAAGTGCAGAAGAATTTTGCATGCACAGATTCCTTTGTTTCTACGCTCATATTCCGCAATCGACATTATAACGGCCTTGATCAAAAATATATACTAACGTTTACTTGTTTACTAACGTCAAAAAAAAATTAACAAACGCTATTTCGATTGAACGCTGAAATATTATAACGATAATTATTACATGTTAAATCGTTTGCTTCATTATGTTTCTTTGTTCGATGTCAATGACGTACACTACAGACGAATGCAATTAAATTATTACCATAAATGATACTTCTGTAAACGGGTAATGTTAAACGAAAACAAATTAATCGAGTTTGTCACATGTTCGTAACTACTTACAATACCATTACCATACCATTATGCTGGTGCGCGCTCAGTAAGAAAAGTTGAAATTGACACAAGAGAGAGAGAGAGAGAGATAGAGAGAGAGATATTATGTGGTACGTGGTACGTGTGAAATAGAGGTAGACTGCACATCCGCGTGTTGCTCTTTCCTTTTCATCGCTATTTAATCGCATAGTCATTACTCTGCGCGAATCAGAAAAAAGGAAGGTTTGTTACGAACTGTTGGCTTCACTACCGTCCGTGCTTCGAAAGAAGTCTCGACCAAACATCTACTAAATATGGCTACATCTGTATATGCGTCCCGAGGGATTTGTCGCGAGGTATACATATATAGAGAAAAATAGAGAAAAATAGAGAAAAATAAGGGTTATATAGCGTGAGTTCCATTTTTCTATTAACTCACGTATTAAAACAATAACTACGGCTGTTCTGCCTTCATGGAGCGACATCAACTTTTCTTACGGAACGTGCAATCTGTGGCTAGCAGAACATGCGTTACCTGGCTTACACGCTTATTTTCAGGTCGCTTTTTTCCCTTATCGATAATGCACACATTTCGAATTTTCCAATTCCATTTAACGATTTCCACATTCCACAGATTGCGTGAAATTTATTCGGTAGTAGAGGTTCGTGCTTACAAGTAATTCTCATTGAAACAAGAAGATTTTCTGGCATTTACCAATGATCGTTCTCGTTTCCATGTAATGTTCCTCAAGCGAAAAACATTTTATTATATTTCAACAATTTTATTTAACGACGATATCACTGAAAATTGTCGCTTTGAAAGTTAAAAATTGATCAAAACATGTTGCGCCCGAAAAAGTCACCTGAAAATGTAAGTGTAAGCTAGAATACTTTCTCATCGCTTTCGTATACATACATATACTCTCATAAAATTATCATGAAGTTCACAACGTCAGAATTGGACTTATTATTTATTCGAACTTTCAATGGGTGATTATTTGAAATTGTTATTTAATGTTGTATCGTGAATAGAACTGAACGAAATTATACAGAATTTTGTCTAAATTTTAAATAACATATATGTCCAATTCTGCTTATAACGATAAAAATTTATTCTTTTAAACTGTATAAAATTTCGATTAATAGCGATTGCACGATAATAAAGAAATATTACTTTTTTTTAGGTATACTTTCTCCAGACGCATACTGACAGGGTTAATATTCAGTTGCATAGGAGACGCACTATTGGTTTGGCCCAATTGTTTCACCTCGGGAATGTGTATGTTCGCCATGGCTCAAATCATGTATATTAGCGCATTCGGTTTTATACCACTTAATAAAATGTTAGGTACAATCCTGTATGCGATGTGTTCGCTAGGTAAGCTTCGTAATCGTATATTTTTCCTTCTTAAAATGGCCAATAAATTCTCATATTTTAATGTTAATCGACTTTTAAAGATTTATAGACACTATGCAGAGACCAAAAAAGAGGACCAAAAAAAGAGTGCGCGCGTACTTGATTAATATTTCGTTTAAATGATACCGATGATACCAATTTTAAAAAGAAAAATATTATTCAAGTATTATTATACAAAATGATGTATCCACAAAATACATCAGATTTTTACAAGAATTTATTGGCTGCCTTCAGAATAATTCATAATTATAAGACGATAAAACAATAAAAATTGTACTTCAGTCATATATACTCTAATGCCTGGTCTAAATGGTATCCTGGTCGTTGGAGTTCCGGTTTACGTAGTATTATTGACGACTATGGCATGGAGGGCAATTTCGAGAGTACAGTTTTACAAGGTATGCGCAAAATAGTAAGAGTAAAAAAATAAATCGCGTGTCATATAATTATGGTCAACGGTACAATAATTACACGTTAAATAAACTGTTCCTTTATTAGGAGCTATGGACATGGACTAAACTCTGTAGCTGCATCGGCAGTATATGTTTCCTCATATCGGATACCTTACTCGGATTCCATTATTTTCATACGCCATTGCCTTATTCTCAGGTACTGTAGTTATTATTTTTAATCAGAGTTTGTAAGAATGATTTATTAATTAATTTAAAAAAACTTGATTTCAAGGTTTCTATAATGTTGACGTATTATGCAGCTCAGTTAGGAATAGCACTGAGTGCTGTAGGTTCAAAACATAATAATAACAACAGCAACTACAACAACAACAACAATAATAATAATAATAATAATAACAATACAAGCGACGATAAAAATGAAGGAAATTTAGCAAAAAATTAAGAGAATTTTGTCTTCTGTTTACGGGCTGTAAATATTAACTGAATTACGTTATGCTACCGAAATTTATTAAATGTCATTCAGATAGAATGAAAGAATTTTGTACATAAATTTTGAAGTAGATATAGGAAATGTAAGTATTTTGAATAGCGTGTTATATCCAAAAAGTCGTATAGACTTTGGGAAGCATAATTGCCGGTTCAAGTAGGTACAATTCATCGCGTTACAAAATTCACGGTTTGTCAACGGTACAACTAAAGTTGTAACACTGCCACTTTGTTAAAGGCAAGAAATGACTTCTCGTAACTCGTATTTAAATGCATCGTACCTCTGTACGAATAGAAAACATTTGACGAGCATTTAACGAACAATTACCAGTTCAAATATTTTCCTTTAAATGCCTATGGAGATTTGAAAATTTTCATTCGATACAATCTCGATAGTATTAATCGATTTTCTAAAGAAATACCGTAATTTCATATTCGTTAATAGAAGAAAGAGATCCTATTTAATGTTCGTAAAGTGCGAATAAAAAGAAAATATTTCAGTATTTTTTAACGAATTCCTCGAATAGATTATTTCATAAGAATAATCGTAAGTGTATTTTATGTATTGTTTCACAATACACAAAATGAACCAAATCGCATTTCTTTGTATAGTACAATATACAAATGTTAAATATTCTGTTAACTAATAGTTTAATGGTAGTCGATTGTAAAGAATTAGAATAATTGAAATTGTTGACAAAAATTAGTTGTTCGATACTGTCTACTCGTATTACACAGTATTAACAAAAGATCGTTCAATTCTTAGGAATAACATTGAAAAATTCAGTTATAGAGCCAGTAGATTACGTTATCTTTACTACTGCATTTATCGATAATTGTATAGTTAGTAGGACAATACCGATGTATTTATTGTGTCATGTATGTTTACGATAGGTAAAAAGTGAAGCACTGATTTGAAAATCGAAATATTATTTTTCTGATAGAATTATTTTTTGTAACAATTTCAAGAAAACGTGTTGTTTTCTTTTGCAAAATGTATTTCATATTTTAGAATGTAGCAAATTGTAAAAGACTTGTAGGCGACTACGATTTATACGTAGATCTCGATAACATATCATATTTAATGAACGAAATAAATTGTAAAAAGTATCTGATTTCGTAACTATGTATCTATAAATGAGGAGTAAATAAAAAGGAATTTAACAAAGGATATGCAAAGTTCGAGATTCTCTCCGAATTAAAAAAACCACGGTTTCATTACGACTATAATAAACGTATTGTAAAAATATATATTTATAACATTTTAATATAAAGCATACTTGTAAAAGTCTAATACGATATTGATGTATAGATTTAAAAAATAAAGCAATCCTATATGATATAATGATATATTTAGAAGTTTTTATTTTTAACGATATTTTGTTTATTTTAAATTTGAAAAATTCATAAAACACTTCGCCGAAAATATCAAGATCATTGTAAAACTAAGGTCTCTGCACCCCCGCGACGTACAACGATACCATTTGATTGTTTAATCTCTTCGGCAGATTTTATTTTACACTTGAAAATCCTAAAAGAATACTTTTTCAATGCATCTTCTCTACATGTTCTTTCCAATATTTTGAACATTTATTACTTACGATAAAATATCATTCCACATTTGTATTTGTTTTTCCTTTACCGCAACAAACTCTTTCAAACGGTTTTTCTCTAGCATCAAACTTTTTAGTTTTGCTTCTTCGGATAAGACAACGTTATTTAATTCTTCCTTCAGTTTTTTGCCAGGATCAGAAATTGTAGAATCCTATATTCATAAAAAAGTAGTGAGTATATTCATAAAAAAGTCGTTAGTAGTTGCGTAGCGACTTTTTTTATTCGGACGCGTCTCGTTTCCATAACCGCTTCACGATAGATGAGCGAGTTGATCGAATCGAGACTTCTTGTTTAGTTCGATACGGCGCAAATTAAAAGCAGCAGTCGTTTCTTCATCGTATTCGGTGAAAATCAATACCGATCGTTCGTTTCATCGAGCAAGCGATCTAACCAGATATGTGCTATCGCAAATTAATTTTAAAGTATAAGTCTTACTAACCTCTGTATCACGATTTATTCTTTCCTCTGTAGTTTTCATTCTATGTACAAGCTCTTGCAATTTTTCTATTTCTTTAACATCCTTTCAAAGATATTTTATAATCAAAAAACGACGATAAAAAAATAATAAATACCGAAATCATTTACCTTTTCTATTTTCAATTTTATGCCTTCTATTTCAGATTGTAAATCATTAATTGAAACATTCATACTCGATTCTACATTTTTATGCGTCTCTTCCGCTTGTTGCTGTTGTTGATCATATTCGCGAGATTTTTTTCGCAATGTCTGCAACTCTGTAACGTTTACGATAACGTTTATCGATCGCAATATTTTCTACTGCACTTCTACCGCACGTACCATTTATCAAAGGGAGCAATTTCGCGCGAAATGCAAATATATTTCTCGACAATTGAACATTCATCGAAAACGCGTTTTCTTCCGTAAAATTATCCGGGATGGTTTTCTTTACATTTTCAAATATTTCTTTTGCTTGATTACATTGATTAACCTAGAATAAACGCGGTCAATTTCGAAGCTTGATCGAACTAAGTTTAGATCATCAAGTTTAGACATAAACAGTAGTTTTTTTTTTTTTTTTTTTTCAACGAATTACCTGATTTTCCAAAATAGTAGTTGTTCGATATAACACGTTATTCTCTGCAGCAAGCCATGCCAATTCAGCCTTGCAATGTTTATAAAGTGTACCTCTAGTTTTCAAACGATTTATGTATTTTTTTAACTCTTCCCCTTTCGGTATTATATCTTCTACCATAAATTTCGATAATTCTTGTTTCTCCTTTAATTTTCCTTGTAATTCTTGCAAAGATCTTTCCGTTTTCTCCAATCGCTCCAACACGTTTCTTTTAATATTCGTAACAGCAGCCGCTTGTTGTCGAAAGGGCTCGATTTTATCAACGTTGCTTTTAGAGATCTAAAGTTGTTGAAATGAGAAAAATGCTAAAAACATTCTGTTTACTAGTTTACCTTCAACCCTATCAATTTTTGTATCTCTTCGGATATGGTATCCAATTTATTTCTCAATGCAGTTATTTGATCCGGTCCCAAGTACGAATACTGTTTCACCGCGACTAAAGCTTTAATGTGATCTTTTTTGGTTTGTATTTCACCCGGTAACTTTTCATTTGTTACTATTGTCTGAACCGTTATTGCCTCGGACAAATGTTGCAACAACCTTTCGACTGTAATTTCGTTCTCATCCTCTTTCAGAGTTTGCAACTCCCGCTCTAACCTTTGGAGCGAAGTCTAAAATATTATAAAACATTTTCGAAAAGAGACTCGAGTAGCTAATTAATTACACCAATGTCCTAATCAAATGCTTCTACCTGTAACGTAGATAAAATATCTTTCTGTTGCTCTTCCTGCAATGCAAGATCACGCTCTTTATCTTTTTCTATGCGCAATGCTCTAGCTGCGTCTAACAAGTGAATGCCAGGTTCTGCTTTTGCCTTCATTTTTTCAATACGTATCGTTACAGCCTACAAATCAAATTACTGCACATGTATTAAAACAGCCCAACGACTGGCAAGCGACTTACGTTTATCACATTCGTTTGTTCCTTACTTCTTTTTCTTTCTCCATAGTTTTCAGATCTGCTGTCAATTCGCTGGCATTCTCGAAATTCTAAACCCAACGAGATACGCAAATTCAATATTTAATATTATTCATACATTCAAATACGCTAATATTACTTTTACCTTTTTCCCTATTTCTCTTTCTTTATGAACGGTTTTGAATCTATTGATTGCCGCTGTATACTGATCATATAAAGAGGAGACTTCTGGGTCGTTTAAATACTCGTCGGGAACTTCTATCTAATTAACGATAACGAAGTCAGCCACTGTTAATGATTTTAAAAGCGCCAATAGAAATGTGTATAAGAGTATACCTTTACTAGAAAACGGGATAAATAAGCTCTTTTCCTAACAATATCCAAATGAGATAAAAGCCAAGTCAAGATGGGATGAATCATATCGGGATCGCCTCGAATAAGACCTTGTCTATATAGGAAACCATAAACAAAATTCATATTATAAAAATTAGAAAATTTTTGTTTTTAAATAAATAAATAAATAAATAAACAGATTCTTGCCTAAAAGCTGCAGGATCTATTTGTGGCTGATAATTAAGTACCCGAAGAATAGACAAAATGTAAATAGCAGTTTCTTCGGGGCTTCCATTTCTAATATCAACATTCGTATCATTTTGATCTTGTATCTTAATCAACACCTCTTTCAAAACCTGTAACATGATTATCATATGAACAGAAGAATCCTCGATAATCTTATTCAGCCAGAAATATCACAGAAACTCGATTATCGATGAATTAATTAAGAAAGTTGATTCATCGAAAACTTGGAAAAAAGAGAGAATAAAACATCCCTTACTTGCAATAGTTCCTCAGGACTTAAGGAATTAAAATAGATTACACTGTAATTACGATCCAGTAATTTGTTCAGTTCGGTTACAAGAAACTTGGTATTTTCTTTCATAATTTTTCCGTAAATCCTCGCTGTCCGACGATAAAATTCATATAATCAGTTTACTGCCTCTTCTGTTGTCCAAATTTGTTGTCTTGGCAACCTTACACCGCATACGTGCCACACAATTATGCCCTCTTTCAACATTATGAACTTCTTCAATACATATATGTATCCGCAATTGTTGCAAATAATTTTTTAAATGGAAATTGATTCGTGATCAATTATCGCAAAGTATCAAAAGTTTTAATGTAGTTGAAATCGTACATTAAATTTCTCTACTATAATCGAATACAACAAGAAGCAATAATTGTTGCACAATTACGAATATATATGTATACTTAATTACTTAGTTAATTGCAGGATCAATTCTGTATTTGAAGTTTCACGGTAGCAATAAGGAAATACATGAAACTGAAAACAGTTTAAGGATCATTGATCATTTTTTTTATTAAGAAGAAATCGCGACATAAAATCACATTGTTCCGTTAAACTTTTTTAAATATATTTTCAAACTTAATGTACGATTTATATCTTTATAAGTTAGCAAGTCTTTTTCCGCATTTTTTAGAAGAGAATTTTATTTCCATCGCGCGAATAGGAGCGCAATTTCGACGTGAGAAAACTTGGGACTGGTTGTGTAAACTTGCTCCATGCTGACTAATACATTTGAAATCTCGCAGGAATTCATTACTCGTCAATATTATATTGATTTCTGAGCATACTTTATTTTATAATATTGTACTGAATCTTAATTTTACTATTTAACAAACCTCAACCTTAAATAGCGTCAGTTTTTATCTCACTTTTATTTCTGTTTTCTCACAGATGCAGCAAGAACATCTTTCTAATTTGTTTATGTGCGTCAACAGGTGAAAGAGAATACGTACTCCAAAGTTATATCGATTGAAAAATAACTTATCAAGTCGAATCGAATATAACTGAAGACCATGAATTTTTCGTTTTTTGTCTCTTTCTTTTGTTCTGCTGTTTTATGTGTTGCTTTAATATTACAGATAAATTTTCGTTAATTCTTATAATATTTGTGTTACAAAATTAACTCGTGAAATCTTATGAAAGAACCATGCAAGTTATACTTGTGACAATGATTTAATAATCAGTCTAAAATTTGAACAATGTAGCAACGTTCTGATAATCAAATACTGCATGAAAAATCGTTTTAAGATTGCACTATATATAAATAGCATAATATACATCTATAATCTACATTTATTTTATATATGTATACATATGTGTGCGTGAATATATATATACATATATAAGTATCATAATATTGGGATAATCGATGTTATACAAAGGATAGATTTGGATGAATAGAACAAACAGATCTTCGAAAAACAAAAAATAAAGGGAAAAAAATTCCCTAAATGTGTATTGCCTTAAGATAATGTCTACAAAATTTTGTGTGCACAATGTAAAAAATTGTAAAATTACGATAATCATTTGATTCAAGTATTATGCAATATTGTACTCAATACCGTGTTAATTTTAGTAGAGTTACTACATTCAAATGCATGATTAATACGATGAATCGATAATATTAAGCCTTTTATCAGCCTCTGACCAAAAAATTCCGAGAAATACTCGAATTTAAACAAATTAAATTCGATAAACTCCTACACAGCATCACAGAATGAAGGGACAATTTACAAATACAACAAAATAATGATCGAATGATCAATCAAAGTTTGGTTTTCATTCATTATTGACGACTATTTGATACAGTTTCTTGAAGCATAGTGAAATAATAAAAATCATACATGAATTTGTACGAAGTTACATTACTTCGGTGCACTTAGTGTAATAAACACTAAAAAATTTATTAATTTTAAATCGCCAGTATTGAACTTAACCGCGCATTATATATACCTAATATAAAACAAGAACACAACAAACTTTCTGGCATACACAATTTTAACATGTAAAATTGTATGTCAATTAGTTTTTTTTTTTTAATTTTTTTTTCATTTTTTTCTCATTTAGTCACCTCCCTGCCCTTTTATATTTTCTACATAATTTTCATCATTGTCTCGTCTCCCAAGATAAAAGAACAGCAAAGACAATAGTATCGATAATAATGCATAATTTTATGTTTTTAACTGGGAGTGCATACTGTTTGAAAAAACAAACTTCCATTGTACACAGAATTGTAATTTCTCTTACAGATGGTGGTGTGGTTTAAAGTATTCCATGTAGCATGTGTGAAGGGAGGAAGAAAGGATGGTAAATGCAAAATAGAATCCAATTTATCCACTTTTGAAGAGAAGAATTGCTACCTGACCCAGGTAAAAGTAGATAAAATGTCTTGTTTCGTGTGTCACATAACTTCCAAAGTTACGTCCTACGATGCAGTGCCAGGTTGGATTATACTTTTTATCAAATTCTTTTTTAATGAAGGCTGCGATATCCTAAAATAAGAAAAGATATTGTTTAATTTTATGTCAATAGTTTTCCTAATTTCCAATCACCGTAATCGTCACATCGATTACACTGATAATAAATCATATGTTAACGACAAATCCAGATACGTGTACCATTTTTAGCGTCATACACATATGATATCTGGTACAATTCGAATATATTTTATAACGTACCTTTTCTATGTTATACTTTTCAAGAGCTTGCGTTGCACAATCGACAGCATCCTGCTGCATATCCTCAGACATGTCAGCATTCTTGATTACAGCTTTTCTGTCTGACATTTTTGTGATTCTGGAATGGACAAAAAAGCTGAGTAGTAATTCTTACATGTACAGTAACAATGTTAAACTCTATCTATCTACCACTTGCAGAAAAGAAAATAAATTATCAATGACAGTCTGCACTATTTTTTGCACAAAAAAAAAAAACAAAAGGTAATCATTAAAAGGAAATTAAACCTTAAATAAGGAATACGCGCAATTTTGACAGTAGCATATATGTCATGTGCCGGCATGATAATACATAGAGTTATGAGTAATAAGCCATAAAGAAGATCAGATGTATCTAATAAATATGATATAAATAATCAGGAGGACAGAGTGGAGACGAAACGCGGGAGGATAATGTTTTGTCGATATGCGATGATCAAAATAATAATTCGTTCGCACGCAATCACCAAAAGTAGGTTGAGTAAACGACATTCATTCGAAAGTTTTTGTAAACTTATAAAAATGAAAATATCAGAAATCCAAACTGAATTTGACATAAGCTACGTTCCCGGTTGAAATGGAAAAAGCGCATCTGATTAAATAAGGTTCGATGTACCTTTCAAAATAACAGTCTCACCAATGGGTACAGAGGAAAAGAATCGTTAATTTTTAGCCTGATAGTTATGTGTATTTATCTTTTTCTATGTGAACTGCTTAACACAAAAATTTTTACTCGCTCAAGCCGACAGCGACTGTTCCTCGATCGAGTTCAAGACTGAAGTGTCCGTACTATAATACTGCACGCTGATTGGCTTACGATTAGGGTCTTCTATCACGGTCTTCTATCAACCCAGAATACCTTGCTTCTAGCAACCCGCGTAAACATAAATTCGAGTAATCAATACAAAATTTCGGTTACAAACTCGAATTATGTGCTTGTTTTTTATATTTACTTTACAGATGTATATTTTTTAACAAGATTGTCATTGACAACTACTTATATGATTTATATCTATGTATATTAAAATCAAGTATTTTTGGTTCGATGGATTATACATATTGTATGCCGTTTCGAGTACCTGATGTAATAAACATAAAAATATTTTCAAAGATGTATACGAGTATACAAAAGTACTATTATATGTTTTTATAAATTCAAATAAAGTAAATGGAAATAAACTAAATTCAATTCATATGAATTATTTAATCTTAAACAGATAAGTTTACTGAAATTACAATATTCCGGTTGTTAAATTTAAGTTACTTCTATCCAATTTAACAATTATTTATAATGCAAAATTGTGTTACACTATATCTAATGCATTTACCGACAATATTAACTATTTGTTACATACAAGTACTACATGTATATTTATATATATAAATAGAGGAAATGCGAACACTAAAATTCGATCAGCTGACTTCGATAACGGTGCCGTAGTTACCTTCCATAAATCGATGTTCTTACATCTGTTTTCTTAATTTATGTTTTATGTAACGAAAATACAAATTTTTAGTGAAAGATATATATCACTATTATTATTATTTATAAGATTGTTGATAATATTAATTAATTAATTATAATTTCCGTTGTTATCTGTATCATTTCAAGTACTGTTATCGTAACACGTTGATACGGGTATGCGTGACTCAACTGCGCATGCGTAGTGAAATTTAGCAACACCGAAGAAAGCTTTATTAGAAAGGCTCTTGCTTGAAGCTGCATCAGTTTGTATATGACAGTGGTGTTAATTAATATATATCGAGAAAGAAGTTCTTTTTCTAATATTGTTTTTAATAGAACGTTATAAATTTTTTTATTTAATAGTAAATTGGCAAGTTTGTTAAAAATGTTTCGTACCCTCGCATTTTTATGCGTTTTAGTCGTAGCAAATGCAGAACTCCGAAGGTAAATACATATTACAACTTGAACAATGATGATTGTTCATTTTTATAATTGGTATATATAACTATTGTATGTTTTACAATGCTTTTTTTTTATGGGATGTTGTAGAATATATATATTGTTCTTTGAAATTATGTGGAACTGTAGTTGAAACAAATGAGTGCTAATTTTTCTTATTTTAAGGATTAAATTGCATAAGATAGACCGTGTACGAAGTCAATTAAAGGAATATGATACAGACTTGGTACAAACACGCATAGTACAAGGAGATGTTATCCAACCTGAACCTCTTTCTAATTACCTCGATGCCCAATATTATGGTGTCATCAATATTGGAACTCCACCTCAAAAGTTTAGAGTAATCTTTGATACAGGTTCTTCGAATCTTTGGGTTCCTTCTAAAAAGTGTCATTTGACTAATATTGCATGCAGTGAGTATTCTTTTAAAAAATATGAACCCTTTTATATATCTATGCCTTGAATTTTTAAATATTCATCAAAATTCCATATAGGATTGTTGTATCAATTATTGACTTGCAAGATTTAAATGACCTTTGCCTTATGATAACTTATTAATTAATAACAAGATACAGGCAGCTAATCTATAAAATAATAATTTTAATTTTTTAATTTTATTATGAGCATTTAAATAAGTTTTTTTTTCGATCGTTAATGTCATTCTGTTTTAAAATTTCGTACCATGTCATGTTTTTAAATATAATTTTCAAGGTTATATCTCGCAAAGTAGTATGTTATGGTTGAAATGTTTTTGTTTCCGCCACGTTGTTACGATAACGACAATGGAAACAAAAAATCCAAAGAAAAAGAAATTAAAAAAATAATTTTCAAATATACGCGTTTGATTTTGACTATATTCTGTGTCGAAATAAATATATTTCGATTATTTTTGTAGAACTGCATTATAAATATGATAGCACCAAATCGTCCACATACAAGAAGAACGGTACCGACTTTTCTATACGTTATGGTTCTGGAAGTCTCTCTGGCTATCTTTCTACTGATATGGTAGACGTAAGTATTTACGAATACTAACATGATATTGCATACTTTTAATATCTTATGATAATTCATACATTTCTTTATACCGATTCTCTACCCATAATAAATTCCTTTATAAAGATTATTAAAAGAACAAAAGAAATTTATTAACAACAAGTATATGATACATACAGGTTGCTGGTATTAAAGTTAACGATCAAACGTTTGCCGAGGCGTTGAGCGAACCCGGTCTAGCATTTGTCGCCGCGAAATTTGATGGTATTATGGGAATGGCATACTCTACAATTGCTGTTGACGGTGTAACACCTGTTTTCTACAACATGGTCAAGCAAGGACTAGTTTCACAACCTGTGTTTAGTTTCTATTTGAACAGGTAAATATCCGTTCAAATCGATTGAAAATGTCTTATAAAAAAAAAACTAAAAGTAATTCAAATTTAACAATACAGAGATCCTAATGCAGAATTTGGTGGAGAAATGATACTTGGTGGCTCAGATCCAAACCATTATGTTGGTCCATTTACTTATGTTCCTGTAGATAAGAAAGGTTATTGGCAATTTGCAATGGACAGGTATTAGTATGCTTTTGCTCACGTTTCTTTCATAAAACAAATGTTTAATATTCTCGTTTAAATTTTTAGAGTTGAAGTAGGTTCGGACGTTAAAGTTTGTGAGTCAGGATGTGAGGCTATTGCAGACACAGGCACCTCTTTGATCGCTGGACCAGTAAAAGAAATTGAATTGCTCAACAAGAAAATTGGAGCTACCCCTATTGCAGCTGGAGAAGCAATGGTATTACGATGAACTATTTACCTCTGCTATGGGAATATTTATAAAATCACGTAATTATTGTATATAGGTGGAGTGTGATAAAATTCCTAATTTGCCTACAATTACATTCGTATTTGGTGGCCGCTCTTTCCCTCTAAAAGGCGAAGACTACGTTCTTAAGGTGAAATATTCTGCATCTTCAATAAATGGAGTCTGGATCTCTTATAGTTTTCATTGATTATTATACCATAAAATAATGTCTTGTTTTGAAACAGGTTACACAACTTGGAAAAACTGTTTGCATAAGTGGATTTATGGGAATGGACATTCCTCCTCCAAATGGTCCACTATGGATCTTGGGAGATGTATTCATTGGCCGCTATTACACCGAATTTGATATGGGAAATAACCGTATTGGTTTTGCCGAAGCTAAATAGACGTGTCAAGTTATCAAATCAAAACAATTTTTAATTATATCTTTTCTGTGGCATTCTAGCTGAGCGATTCGTTCGTTTCTTGTCTTCGAAAATTGTTTAACTGAGAAGTTTCTTATATATTAAATCTATACTATGTAACGCTTTCAAAAATAAAATAATAGTTAAACTAAAACAAACATACATAAAATAATTTTCTATAATGAAATATGCGTATAAATGTACCATAAAATGTATCATAAATACACTGTAAAAATAAAAGCAATAAATTTTGTTTAAGACATATGTTTACCGTGCTGTATATTATTAAATCGATCAAATAACTTATACCCCTTTGTAAATTTGATACCTCCTTTAATAGTTATACGTACTTTTCTACTTATATAGCTTCAATTATCACATCAGTCTTTTAGTAGCAAAATTAAATGTTATAATTCAAATTTTCGTATTACAAATATAATAAACTATCACAGTGCACAGAAAATACATTGATTATTACTATTCTTTTCTTTTTACTGCATGAATTGCATAATTTATTGCTCTTGATGCCACCCAAGACCATTCATTTTTTAAAGGATTATAAAACATTCCATGAATTAATTTTGTTTTACAACCATCTGTAAACAAATTAAATTTATACATTAATATAAACATTCAATGAAATAAGTGTATCAATACTATTATTAAAGTCAAATTTTTACATGTTTCTAATAAACGTTGCATTTCAGCTGGTGAAATAAATTTATTCCAATCATGAGTTCCTTTTGGTACTAATTTTAAAACATATTCAGCTGCAATAATTCCTCCAAGCCAAGAAGGTAAAGTTTTGTTTAATGTTGTTAGAAATATAGAACCATCAGTTTTTAATGTACTTATACAACACTACAAAGAGCACATAAGTTCTATTATCACATGTTCAATATTTTTATTATTTACATAATAACAAGATACCTTTAAAAACAATTCCTTCTCATTCACATGTTCTACAACTTCTGAAGCTATTACAGCATTATACACCTTACTATTAGTTGAAGCAAAATCTTCAATAACAGTTTGAATGTAGTTTAACCTTCCATTTAAATTGGAATCTAATGCAGCATGTTCTTTTGCAACTTTTATTAGCTCCGAAGATGCATCAATCCCAGTTACTTCTGCTCCAATTCTAGCTAATGGTTCCGATAATAATCCTCCACCGCAACCAACATCTAAGATTTTAATTCCTTCCAGGGGTAAATGTGGACTTTCAATATTAATACCTGTATTGGCTAAACCATCTCGTACGAACTGTACCCTAAGAGGATTTAATGCGTGCAAAGCACGCATTTCACCCTTGATATCCCACCATTTGTTACTTAATTTTGAATGAAGATCTACTGTCGCAAGATCTACAGTTGATTTTTTTACAGTAGTAGGTTTAGCCAACTGGTCTATTTGTTCATTTATCCTAAAAATCATGGTAACATTATCTCTTTTTTTATAAACAAGTATTTCTTTATGAAATAATAATTTAAACATGTCAAGCATGTAGGTTAAGTACCGGCTTTGGAAGGTATTTTTTGTAGATATAGATCGGAAAGATAATGGCTTAACAACTCTCATGATTTATTTTCATCAGATAATTAAACATTTATATAAAATTTATAAATACGTACAATGCGATGTCCTTAAAGATACACAGGTAATAAAAATAAGAGAAGAAAATCATGTATCAATCGAACATCGATAACACTCGATACGTTCCTGCAACAGTAGGTTGGCAACAAAGTGGCGTCAATATATTTATCTTGAATTGATGATAATTATAAAATATATAATGTAATTTGTTTGATTAGTTATTGGGATAAATTCAAAGTGTGTCTGTTTAATTATATTAATGCGAAAAATTGACATAAAGAATGATGTAAAAGTTTCCAGCGCATATCGACATATGAAGATCGGCATGGTAGGTTTCCATAAAGTATCCTATCCCTTGTTTTCAAATAGTTCAAACGGTAAGTTTTTAGAAGTTTAAAAATTTTGTACATATATATATATGTACACCCATGTGACACATACATATATAATATCATGTTTTGTATATGCATATAATAAATCTGTACCCCTTCATGATTACCTATATCCAAAGGAAAATTACGTTGCACCACAATACATCTTACAACGGCGATTCAAATGTTTATCTGTGCATTTCAAATTTTATTCTTTTCTGATAAAATGAAAGATATCATAATAAATAACATATATAAATCACACGAAACAAGTAATTCTAAATAAAAACAAATTATTACGTACTTATTTTGATCAAAGTTACAAAATCTATTTGCATACCAACTTTATCACTAATATAAAAGTATTTTTATTTATTCGTATAATAAATTCTGTAAATTAATAAAACCTTTTACATAACTATAATACAGATATAATACTCTGCCATGAAAAATCTTCATAGCTGCCATTTAAATCTATGACATTTTCATCTTCTATCAGTTCAAACAATTTTTTAAATGCTGAATATTGCGATAATGTACATTTATCAGCGATAATAATCAACTTACACTTTGCTCTGGTTACTGCTACTGTTAATCTTCGATGATCTCCCAGCACTTCAAGATCCTACATTAAAACAATTAAAATTCAATGTCGAATCAATCAATCGAATTCAATCAATCTGACCGATAAAATAAAGCGAAGTACCTCTTTTATATTATTATTTTTAACTGAACTTCTTGCACACGAGTAAAATATAATTTCTTTATCTCGACCCTGGTATTGATCAACAGTATTGATTTCAACATTTTCCTGAATTATTTTCTTTGCTAAATTTACTTGTGCCCTGTAGGGTGTAATAATTCCAATATTGTTCGGGTTCACATCCATCTACAGAATGAAATATTTTGAAATACCTATTCTGATATTTAAAGATATATCAATAGTAACAAATATTACCTCTATAAGAGTTTGTACCAATTTAGACAATATAGCTACTTCTAAAACATTTGAATATGTTTGATCGCTTTCTGGATATTTATCAAAAAATTTATGTGTGTCTTTTAATGTATTGGTACATCCTGTATCTATTAGAATTACAGAGTCACTTATATTCTGCGATACTACTTTCTGTATCCAATTTTGATATTTCATTACATTCTAAAATAATATTACATTTTAGAGATAAACTAAATTTATATTAAACAGTATCAAAACATCTACACTCACTTCAATACGACCTGCATTAAAAACAGCATTTTCTATCGAATTATTTCCAGCTTTTAATCGATCGTTATATGTTAATTTATTCGCTAAGTTCATTATATATTTATTCATCCTATATTGTTCTGTTAAAATAACAGTATTATTTTCACTATCCAATCTAACAAATAAGGATTCATCTGCGCCAAGTTTTCTGTGAAAAAGAATGTGATGAAATACATAATTTTATTTTGTAAGAATTATTCATATGTACCTGGCTTGGTTACTCTTAACTATAGGGGGTAATTGATCAGGATCTCCTACAAGAACAAATTTTCGAGCATTGTACAATGGTCGTAATATAGTTGGTTGCATTGTTTGAGCACTTTCATCTACGATACATACATCGAATATACGTTTTCCAAGAAGTGCATGATGAGCACCATAACAAGTTACACCAACAATGTTCTGAAATAATTAATAATATATTTTGATAGAACATAAACAAATTTTCAAAAATGTTCCCGTCAAATGTTGAAAATGAAATAAAAACATTTCATACCTTCGAATATGCCGTTTCTAAATCCTCAAGTGTGCAACATTTAGCAGTTGCATATCTTTCACTATTAGATTTCAATGATGGATGAATCGATGACGATCCCAATCTTAAAAACTCAATATTCTTATCCAATAATTTTAATAAGATATTATCCACTGCACTATTTGTATGAGACGTAATTAAAACTGATTGTCCTATCTCGTGTAACAGTTCTATTAAAGCTATCAGCGTTTGTGTTTTTCCTGTACCTGGCATCCCTTTAATCAACATGTAATTATTAGCGGTAAGTGCTTTTAAAACTGCTCTTTGCTGGCTTTCGTTCAGACCGTGTAATATTTTAGAATTTCTGCATATGATAGATTGTGGTACTCCTTTGTCGAATGTCGCTGGTTTTCTGTTTCAAACATAAAATTAATTGTGAACATGAACGAAATATAATAATAATACAGTTTTATGAAAAGTTTAACAAACCTATCTATTACAATATCCCGTAACTTTGCACAAATTTCATCGTCACCCATTAAACCGCCCACGTTTGCAAGATTTAAGGAGAACAAATTTGATGATGAATATTTGTCTATATGAAATGATTCATTACTGTTATATTTAGTGATATCCCTGGAATTAATAAATATTTATAATATTGTTTGAATTAAATATACGTTAATAGTGTCACATACCTATCAAGCATAACAACTACAGAATTTTTACTTATGTGCGCTATAAATCCAGCTGATATGTTTATTCGTGTATTCGTACTGATCAACACGTATTCATTTTCTGTAAATTCCATGTAAGGAATATTATTTTCCGCTTCTTCTATGTTTGAACTTTCGCGAATAAACGTGTGATGATATTTTGCATTGTATTCTTTTACCTTTCCTATTATTTTCAAATTGCAAATACAAGCTTTGTTCATTTCTCTAAGAAAAAAGGAGACATGTCCATTAATAAACAAATATATAATAAATTTCTAAAAACAGTTATCAAATTTTACCTTTTATCTGGACTAAGGGTCCATAAATGTACCATTGAATTATCATTAGATTGTGCAGTTTGCTCCATTTGTAATAATGATATCCATTGTAAAACATAATTAATGTGCGAAGGCTTAAATTTATCTAAAATTTGTTTGCTAAGTTTCATTAATGGATGAGATTCTGATAATTGCAATTCGGTGTCTTTTCTTAAATAAGCGCAACATAATGCGTTGTAAGGGCACTTGGAACAGGCATTATGATGGTTAATTGGTTCAGGTAAATTTAATGTTTGCCACTGTAAGTCGGAAATTGAATTCGAACATGTCCCAACTGGCTTAGCAAAATAATTGGCTAAGACGTTTCTTAGCAGCATCAAATCTCTTCTTTCAGGATGTCCACTATTAATTGTTTGCATACTATTCTCTCTGCAATTAGAAGTAATAATGTAATAAATTTTTCAATATAATTTCGTACAATGTAAGAGTGAATTACCGGAGGTACAATAACAATCCTGTGTCTGTATCTTGACCAGTAAGAGCCATCATCATAATATACAGGATAATTTGACCTTTATGTTCTAAAGAAAATGAAGGCTTTCCTGTTTTAACTTCAATGGGCACAATTTTTCGTCTGGAATTCATTTGAACTTCTGCTGTAATATCTACTTTACCTTTTATACCCAACTTAGGTAACCAAATATTTTCCTCTATGTCATGTATATGAGTGATTCTTCCTTGAAAATTATCTTTCATATTGCTTATTTCTTCTTGTTTGTTACCTAAAAATATTGTTGCTTCTCAGTTGATGATAATCATTCATTATCTTCAAACTGTTTATTTTACCCACTTTTTAGATAGTGTTGGATGAATTTAAATATTTTTGGTACAAATAAAAGCATTTCTTCTTTACATGTATCGAATGGAACTCCTGCTGCATAAAGCATATTTATTGTTTCTTTGGACTCCAATATACAATTTAGTAATTCCGCAATATCTGAAAGCTTATGAATGTCTTGGAGTACTGCCTGTAAAATTAACAATATATTAAATATTGTTAGACATTTTCCGACGAATCAAAATGTTAATTATATTTATTATATAATTGATTACTTTCTGTAGCAATTGATGAGCTAAACTTCCAATAATAATTGCAGTTTGATCTCCCTTGAAGTAAGGAAGAGATTCTATTTTTCGAAATTTTTCGGCTAAAATTGCTTTTCTACTACAAAATAGACCACTGACTATTGTTGTTCCAGATATTAATAGATCTGGATGAATAACAATGTAACCGCTACTATTATCTACAACCCAATATTCATTTTCTTTTCTTGCTTCAATGGCAATAATATCATTTATTTCTACTTTTACATCTTTCCTAAATATGAATTAAAAATATTCCATTAAAATTATTAAAATCATATCGAATTAAGAATAACATACAATTTCTTACCAAAAGCCTGAACATTTAACAATTGTACTAGACATTTCGAATTCAAAATTTATTACAGTTAATAATATATAACTACATTCCTTTTTCATATTAATTATTTTGCATCGTTGTAAAGAATTTAGATTTATCTGTTTATCTGTAAACCATTCTTCCTCAAAACAGTCATCTAAACTGTATGATATTAAATCACAATTTGATTCATTAGATTGTTCAGACACATTATTACTAAGTATTCCTGATTCTTTTTTAATATCTGACTTATATTCTTTTGTAGAATCTAAGTTTATAGGTGGTATAACATTACTTTCAACTGATTTCACATTATGTACTTGTTTTTTTTCATTTAAATTGTCTAATACATTTTTGGATTTATTTACACTTGTGTTTTCCTTATTATTAATCTCTAGCATCTCTATTTTCTTAAGACTATGATCCTCTGTTATCTTTCTTTTCTTACATGCCATCTCATTTTGTGCATTACTTTCAGAGATATCACAGACGGTATTTTTACGTTTATTTTCAAATGGTTTTCTTTCCTTTAAAATTCCTTTGCTGTGCGTTATCTGTAATAGAAATGTAATACTGAAACTAAGCAGAAATTACAATATCGTATAAAAATAATAAGTAAACTAGATAATACTTTATTGTTATATTTGTCACAAATTATGTCATACCTCCATATTAATTTCGTTTTTGTACTATTATAATGCAAAGAATATCAAAATGTTCATCAATCGACGCCACATTGATCATTTCGCGCGCAAAAGATATAACATTATACAATAAAAAGATGAAAAACAAAATTGTGTACCAACATAAAGGCCAGATGTACCCTATATAATTGTGGCGGTTTACTTCTACGTTCATCGCTACTAGATGGCGTATAATATCGAGATCAGTCTCCCCGCTAATATTCGAATACTTCCCCATTTTTTTCGAATAGTTTATATTTCAAACATATATGTATCAGTCATAAATACCTGTTGCGCCATACCTGTAAGATTTTTTCTTACTAGAAATCTATATGTGACGGTAGCTGCGACACCACTTATTATCACTTACACAAGTTTATAATGCAAAAACAGATACCACACTGTCTTTATACATATAATAGGGTTTTGTATTTATTTTCGATATATGTATTCGAATAACATACTCAACAATGTTATACTAGGGTTTGAAGTATACATTTTGTTACAATCTCTGATTTTTTTTCTAATTAACATATTTTATAACATATTTAATTATATTTACGACTGCTAGTTATACTAAATTTTTCTGAATTAACTGTATTACAGTTAACAGAAATACTGAATCTTATTATTTGTAATGCACATTTATACAATATTCTTCTATATAAATTTAGGGTGCTAAGTATCAAAGTTTGGTTGACTTCTACATATTACTGAAACGCGTCTAATTTTTGGTACATGCTGTCCTTCAAAATATGATTCTTCGTTCTTTAAAATTTCATGTTTATAGTTATATCTAGCTGCCCCACTGTAAAATAGTAATTTTCAGTGGAAAAAAAATGAAAACTAAAATTTACATACCTCATTATGTATAGAGATCTTCGTGGTAACAAAAAATCTTGTTTGTATAATGTTTCATTTCCAACCAGTGTTAATCTCATTACACTATCGCTTAATAAACTTAAACCAGCAATTATCTCTCCGCAGAACTGTAATAAAAAATTAATCAAATATTAATACTTTATTCTGACTGAAAATCAGTAACGAGAGTAGATACCCTAGTACTGTCAATATGGGGTTTTATCCATCCTTCTGGTGCTAAGTCCAAAATATGTATTAATGGAATTTGAGACATTCCTTTGGGAAATGCTTTTTCACGAATTCTGTTTATTATTTTTAGATTATCTTCATTCCACTTACTTTGCTCTGTTTCTCTGTAAGCATGTATAGCCTACAATGAGTAAATAAAACCAATTATTATGACATAATTCAAATATTCATTTATATCATACTAACATCGTCCCAATGAGATTGTTCATATCTGAGCCTTTTTACACAAGATTCAATTTCTTTCATTAATGAATTTTCTTCTTCAATAGTAATAAAATTTGGAAATATTTGCATTGTATTTTTAAGTTCTTCTTTCCAATTTTGTACATTTTTGTCTACTTTATTACATACTTGTTTTGTTCGTATATAATATCTTAAATTAATGTAATTAAAATTTTTATTCGTAAAATAAGTAAACAAACAAAATGTAACTCTTAACATATTTCTATCTAACAAGGTTAGGTTATAATAAAATGTTATCAAAAATTTAAAGAAATATATGAAATTATCAGAATATACAGTTAAGTACTCAGATATATTTGTTTGGATGACTGAGTTATTTAATTCGTAAACAGAAATCACTAACGAAATAAATTAAAATCATTTACTTAGGCAGGGTCATGTTTAACAACTCTTTTTTTGCATACGATGATTAAAAATGTTTTCAAGTTTCATTTAACAAATACAAAGTAACAGTTTTATCTAAATAATAGTTAGAAATAATGTTGTAATTGATATGTCGTATTTAAAAGTTGTGACCTAATGAAATTCGCAAATTTCTATCGTATGAGTTATGCCTTGTTGAAAACATCGCTTATTAATTCTCACTAGTAAAGTTTTCGATTGTACACTTATTTTCCGTAATAAAACTATAGAAGTTTTTATTGATGAGGTTATAAACTTCTATTGCGGATGTTCGTATACGACAGTGTTATGTAGATTTTAAATCATGCTTTCAACGGGGATTAAAGATGCACTGGCTGTTACAGCTTCAATTTGTACAGTTTTACAATTTCTAGCTGGCGTGTAAGTAAAAGTGTAAATTTTATAAAAGAGATTTAAAGTATCTGTTGCATATTTGCACAGTATATATAGAAGTATATATAGAATAAATAAAACAGAATTTATTTAACATTAATATACTTACTTTAGGTAAGCATAATTCATTTTTGTTATACAATTAAAAAAGTAAAATGTTTTTTAGGCTGATATGCAGGAAGATCATTAAAAATGGAACAACAGGAAATAGTTCAGCTTTGGCATTTATAACGTGTTATACATCGTAAGTATTATATTATAGGTAATGAAAATTTCTCTGCCTATTGCAAATATATTATTTATGTTCAAATTAGTTTTTAATTATTAATATAACAATTTTTAAATAAAAATTGATTAATCGTTAATTTTTTATATAATCTATTACAGGTGCATTTTATGGTTGAGATACGGTATGCTCATTTCAGATCGATTTGTGTTACTAGTAAATGTATTTGGAGCAATCCTTCAAGCATCTTACATTTGCGTATTCATTTTATATAGCGTAAAGAAATTTAAAATTATTAAACAAGTGATTGTAGCTACTTGTTTTCTTGGAGCTGTATATTTTTACAGTTTTTATGAAGAAGATAAAACACTAACTGCAAGATATGTTGGCTTTCTTAGCTGCACAGTAACAGTATTATTTTTTGCATCTCCTTTAATGATGGTGGTAAGTTTCTAACTTCTTTTAATTTTAAACGCCTAAAACAGCTATTATTTTATTTAATTGTATATAATATTTTTTAGGCACACGTAATAAAGGTTAAAAGTACAGAAAGTCTACCTTTCCCTATTATAATGGCTTCTTTAATAGTTTCTGCGCAATGGTTTGCATATGGTTGCCTTCTTAACGATCGTTTTATACAAATACCAAACTTTTTAGGCTGTGTACTATCCGCATTTCAAATTAGTTTCTTTCTAATTTATCAAAATGAAAAAACCACAGAGGCTCACTTAATATAAAATACATTATTTATTAAATTATTTATTTTAATGAAATGTAATACAATACATTTTTGATGTACTGATGTATATAATTTAAAATACATGATTTGTATTTTTTGAAGAAAATATATTTTTTGGAATAAGTAAGATATTTTTTTCTGGAATACGTTTTTGCTAAGTTCAATTTCGCGCCAAAGATAGTTCCATATTTTATCGTGCTGACATGTTTCGAACAAATTATGTAAAATTTATGAAATTTTACTACTATTTTCGCTCAATTTCTTTATTATTTATTATAAACATTTTGCATGTTTGAACACTTCAAATGTTACAAGAGAAAAAGATAAACAAGTAATTCATTTGACTTTAGTATTAATCATAAGTATGATTTAAATATATATAAATAATCTCAATTAATTGAAAAATATGTATTAATGACGTTTGAAAAATTAAGAATCTGCGTTAATTTATTTAATTGTATTAAACATTTAATTTCTTTTTCTAAAAGGATATCTTTTGAACGGAAATCAAGTGGAATTTTCCAGACATATTAGAAAGCTCGAAGAGTTCCGGGAGAAAACAGTTGGCAGCACTGATGCTTCGAGAGAGGAGAAAGAGGTGCGGTGTTGCGTGACTGATTGCGAGACCGAGCGTGTGTGTTTGTTGTGTTGTACGATTTTTATTCTCCTTTTGGGAAGAAAAGTTCGTTTGGAAGACCGTACGCTTGGAAGAAAAATGTCGTCGTATATTCAAGTTGCGGAAGACGAAGGCGACGAGCCGATAGAATTGCCAACGGAAGATGATAGTACACTTTTATTGACTACCGTAACCGCCCAGTTTCCCGGAACGTGTGGCCTCAAATATCGCAACCCAGAATCTCGGACGATGCGCGGCATTCGTCTCGTTGACGGACGTCTTCATCCGCCTGAAAATGGATGGGGCAAGGCGATTTACTTTTGTGTTTTTCCAAAAGGTGCATATTTTATTGCAGATCATATGCTTTCATCCCTAAAATATTAACGTCCCGATAAGATCAAGTACAGTGTATTATTGCATATCGATTCACGTAAATTTAAAGTAAGTTACTCTGATCTCGAAGCGTCTGTCTATATTACATGTGTTTCGATGCGGTTTCAATTTTTTTCTTTTTACTCCCTCTTTTTTTACACAATGCGAATTCGGTATTCTATTTTTATCTTCACGTAAAGCGGTACATAGGACGTTTCATTGATTATTGTTAAGGAATTTTATCATTTATATGTACTTGATCTTGAATAATTCTCACCAATTTTAATGCGACTTTTCTTTCCTATATAGTTTGAAGTCCAGTACATGTGTTTGTGTTTTCTATATTAAGTAATTTTATGCGTTTATTACTTAAAAAATAAAAAAGTACTTTTCTGTAATCATTCATAAAGGTATATTCTTCTGTTTACATGAAAGTCTAAGGTTTTACATTTTCGAATGCATGGTTTTTCAATTTATTAATAACATTTAACTAAGTAGAGATAAGACAAAGTTTACTTATAATTAATAATAACATAAGCACATGTTAATATTTAAAGATTTAGATTTTGGTGAATTTTGTGGAATGGTACTTTTAACATTTATCAATATTTTTACCAGTGTTTATGATTTATTAGAATATGTTTACATCTATGAACATATAAACAAATACACATAGGTGTAAACGAAAATGTTCACTTAAAATTTAATATTACAGTATATATATTACATATTATGTACACGCACGTAGATCATACACACATATACACATGTACATTAATACACAAGTTTTTATAGAATTTTAATACAAAAGTATTTGTACTGGATTTCAGTATTTTCTTTTTCTTTTTTTTTTTATTTATTATTTTTTTTTTGTTGCAATTTCATTTCTGTATAATAAAGTGGATAAGATACAAATTTTAGAAGAGAGTTTAGTAAATTGAAAAAAAAAAAAAAAAGTTAGTAGACATGAACACTTATATCTTTTCAGAGAACAAACGTAAATCTGATGACAATTTGGAAAATTCCACAGCTAAGACTAAAAGAATGGAAACAAAGTTGCGTTGCACAGACTTGATCGTACTTGGTTTACCATGGAAAACCACCGAGCAGAACTTGCGTGAATATTTCGAAACGTTTGGTGAAGTACTGATGGCTCAGGTGAGTTTTATAAAACTACTATAAACAGACATTGTACAAACAGAATTTATTTTTTCACTGTTTCTTCTATCTATTATCTTTAATTTTTCAAACTTTATAGACATAATATCAAAGTAATTAGTTTGTTATTTCCATTTAATCGACCAAATTTTATGTTACAGAAATTGTATCATAAATTATAATATAAATTAATATAAATCTATGTTTTTATAGGTAAAAAAGGATGCAAAATCTGGACAAAGCAAAGGATTTGGATTTATTAGATTCGGAAGTTACGAATCCCAGTTAAGATGTCTTGCTCAGCGGCATATGATAGATGGAAGATGGTGCGATGTCAAAGTTCCCAACAGTAAGGTAAGAGTATTGTTACGTTTACTAACAAGTTTTTCTCGTTTCCTCCAATATTTTTCGATAGTTTTTGAATATTTAATAGTTGTTTAAGGTTTAAAGAAAAAAAAATATATATATATATAATATTTGTGTGCAAATCATAGATCTGTACATATCTATTAATGGAACTCTGTTAATCTTTCTCTTATAAATTAAAACGTTTAATTTATATTTAATTAAAATATTCGACATTTCTGTGATGTCGCGCGCATTAGGTATGAAAATATTTCATCGGTTTAATTTATTCTTCAATAATATATTAAAATATTCGTAAATTATTTAATACATAACAAAGAGAAACATTTAAAACGTGTAACCAGATACGAAACGATTATCGAGGAAAACGATGTTATTTATGCTGCTTGATATGCATATATGAAACATAATTTAAATCAATTATGTACAGATCTAAGATGTACGCTAAATAAGACATTAGTTGACCTATATACTGTAATAAGAATGACGAAATCTAACTATGGCACGAACGTGGACATAATATTTTGCTTCATGAATTCTTTTCTATTTCAACTCGTTACACAAGACTATAAAATAATTAATTTCATTTAATAATCTATTTACATGACATCTTCATATGTCTGTTAAGAAGGTATATCGTGGAATAAGTAGATGAATGTGTAGTCATTTTAAGTGGTAAATTTATATAGAACATGTGATAAGTGTGTGTGAATGTTTACATGGATGTTGTATGATGCAATGGAAAATACTTTACGAAAGTATGTTTGCGTGATCCTGTAAATAACATGGTATGTTTGTGTTTTTAAATAGAGTGAAATTTTCGAGTATGTTATGAGAGTATCACTATCAGGATTAAATAACGAGTATTACTCGTGAATATACATACCTTTTCGAACAAGACAGTTCGAAGAATAATTTGTCGGTGGCAGAACCGTCGTTTTATAAATTCATTTGCCAATTCCGTGCGAGTTTTTGAGAGATTCTATGTAACGCATAATCGTTAGTTCGATGATAAATACGTCCGAGAAAACGAAAGAAGTCGAATTTTTAATTTTACAGTCAGAAAGTATGTGATTCATAGGAGTGACTTTTGGACGTTAAAAGCTTAAATATTGCAGAATGTGTATTTATTTTTTATTTATTTATCTTATTTATTTACTTTTTTATTTATTATTATTTTTTTTTCCATTAAGAATAACGAATATTGTAATGAGTATGGTTTGCGTGACATATGTGTGCAATCGAAGTAACTCTCTGTTATGTTACAAGCTATCATGCTCGAATTTTGTGAACGGAAATACATTTGAAATAGTCGCGATTAAATTTAAACGATAACTATAAATATGAAAGAACGAGAGTATAGTATCGTTCTGCACGCTGATACGTTCACCGTAAATCCAAGCAAAGATAAAAAAAGGGAAAAAAGAAAAAAAAAAGAAAAAAAAAAGAAAAAGAAAGAATCAGTTGTAAGGATGATACCGTGCGTGATCGTGCAAAGTATAGAGTGTACAGCTCGTAGACGAACGAACATCGAGATTATGATATCGTGCAACTTTTTGGACAGATGAAACATTCTTTAGAATATCGCGTTACGTGTACGGTTGATGAACGCGCGTTTAGATACTATCTCGTAAAAAGTTCTCTGAAGAGGGATGTGCGGGTAATCGAACGTGCCGCGTATCCAAAGTGTCGGGTTGGGTTCGAAAATGTTGAACTATTTCGGACGAGGACCCGAGATGTACGGATCTTCGGGTAGTCGAATTATTTCGAAGCAAGTCGGAAAAAATAAGTCGGAATCGAGCATACTGTCGCGATATTCTACTCTGTATCGAAATATCGTCATCTAATCGTAAGACTGGATAGTATTCGATATCGATGGCGGCTAAGTTTTCTTCGATTTAATCGAAACGAAATTGAACTAGCCAAGACTCGATACGTTTCGGTCATTCGTCCGTGTCCTCACCACTGTATCTGACTCGACTGGAGTGAAAAATGTCGGGTATGTCTCTATTATCTAATTTAATTGGTATGTGGAATGACACGGTTTAGAAGAAAAGAACCGTAATAGTATGTCGAGCGAGTGCGTATATATGTGTGTAATTAAAACAATTATATAGATAAAATTGTATGTGATTGTCGAGGGCTTGGTGTATCTGGTTGCAGAATATTGATGGCTTAATGATGGCTCGTCAGTATGATACGAGCAAACACAATGAATGCTACCGCCCTATACCGGTTCATACGCCGAATAGTCGACGGGTACCTGTGGCGAAACCGTATATCAACTTAAACACACCCGAGGCTGCTAATACACCTAGGTACGATTCGGAGTATGATTATAAAACCACGCATTATCCGTCGTACCCTCCCAATTATCCGTACGACGATAACGCCAAGTACAAGTACGAAGGACAGAATTACAATGCGTACGAGAAACCGAATTATCCTTCGTACGAGGATCCCGGGTACGATGCACGAAACTATATGGTCCAACATACAACTGCAGCGCCTCCGAATCCTGCTTATCCGTCCGACACGGAATACACTAGATACACCAACTACGAAGGACGTGCCGCTGTCTACCCTGTCGTGGAGAATCCAGATTACGCGGAGAAAACCAGATACAATTACGGTTACGATCGAAATTATTACGAGGCGGATGGACGATACGCGTCGTCTACGGATTGTAGATATTCGTTGGATGTACGGTACCCGGACAACAGACACGGTGACAATAGGATCCCGGCTGACGGTAGAGAGACTGATTGTAGATATCCGGTGGACAGTCGTGACATGGACAGAAGGTACGCGATCGATGGTAGGGATCCTGATGGTAGATACGCGGTCGAGAATAGAGAAGCCGATGTCAGATATCCACCGGATACCAAGGAAGTGGATGCCAGGTTTGCGGATACAGCAAGATATCCGGCTAAAGAGAATTATTATGACCGTTATTACAAACACCGTCCATCGAGGGATCACCACGTCTCGGACACCTCAAGATATTGATGAGTCTTGTCACTATCGTAAATACATTAGTTACGTTTCAATGGGAATAAATAATTATTTTCTTAGCCTTATGCCGAATACTTTGCTATTCCTCTCTGTTCTCGGTATTCGCGAACAAATTGTCTTTTTAGAAAAGTTCCTGGTATTACTCGTATCGACTCGATAGTCGCGAATAGACTGCGGATATTTATACATTTATGATATATCGAATTCTAGAACATCTCGAGAATATAGAGATGTCCACGCTTTATGGATTATGACGACGTATATTTATCTTACGAACGTATTGCTGTATTGTAAGCGCGTTAACATCCGTAGTCTAATCGCGAGAAAGAATAGTTTCTGTTTAATAGCGACGTATTCCCCTTGATTCGTAATTTCTATTGCAAATAGCAACAACAAAAAATTGTTTAATATTCAGCAATAGCCTCAAGTAATTGTCTACATTTTTATCAACTATTGTGTTTATTCAGTCGAAAATAATGTGTAATACATAGCATGAAACGTTACATCGACTATACAAAAGAGAAAGGACATTGTACAAATTTGTGCATGGATTTTAAAAAGGCCATAGTGCTTAAGTGTTATATATACATATACATATATATATATATTCATGAAAATCAAAGTGTAAATTGATCAGCTAAAACCTTTTTCTTTAAACGATAACTAGACATATGTATTAAAAGGACTTTTTATAAAACTTGTTGTTAGTGCAGATTGACCGACCTTTGATTACGTTCTTTATTCGACTAAACGACCGATACCGAACAGAAGATATCGAATTCCGCGTAAACCGATCCTATATTCATTTTTTTCCTTTCTATGTTTCGCGTATAAAACGCGATTGTAAATAATTGGTAATAATGTGCACTATACGCAAGTTTTATCGGTTAAAAAACAAAAACAAACAAACAAAAAATAAAAATAAAATAAAATAAAATAAAATAAAAAAAAAAAAAAAATACAAAAACAAAAAAATCAGTGAAAATCTGTTGTACATGATTGATTGATTGTGCGTTTGTGCGTAGGAGGGAATGATTCAGCAAGTACCCTGCAAGGTATTCGTGGGACGCTGTACAGAAGACCTAACTGCCGATGATCTGCGCGACTATTTCTCCAAATATGGCGAAGTGACGGACGTGTTCATCCCAAAACCTTTCCGTGCATTTTCATTTGTTACTTTCTTAGATCCCGAGGTAGCGCAGTCCCTATGCGGCGAGGATCATATAATAAAAGGAGTGTCGGTACACGTGTCGAACGCTGCACCGAAATCCGAGGGCAACAATAAGAATTTCAATAATCAAGTGAATTCGAACATGCGTAGAGGCGCCCCAGGTCCCGTCGAGAATAACGTGCAAGGAAACTATCAGGGTAACAGATACATGGGCCACTCAGGTAACAATATGGGTCCAAACGGTTGGAACAATCCAGGGAACCGGGGCAACTTGGACATGCCTAATCTCCAAGCATTGGGCATTACCGGACAAAATAACGGCGGAGGTGGCGGCGGTGGTATGTCGAATCCTTTGGCGATGGGAGGTCTGAACCTGTCCGCGTTACCAGTCAACCCTGCTTTGGTCGCAGCTGCATTGAACCAAGCATCTTGGGGTCTGATCGGTAACTTGCAGAATCAGGGAAACGATCAGGGCTATTCGAACCAGCCTGGCCCACCTGGTCAGCCACCTTCAGGCAACAATAGTATTGGTAACAGTGGAAACTCTGGCTTTCTCAGTTGGATGAATCAGGGAGGAGGTGATGGTAATACAGGCAATCCTGGAACAGGTGGTCCAGGCCCGAATAATCCCAACGCATCCCAAGGTGCTTGGCAGAACCATCCAGGACAACGTGATCAAAAGTCGAACACCTTTCTCAAGTACGAGTAAGCTGCATGGAGAGGAGAGAGAGGGTCCGAGTGTAATCGTGGAATGCGGCGAATCCGTTTCTTTGATCCTGATACACGTTATCCAGTGGCGAGAGTCTAGGCAAGTGTGTAGTAGGTACAAAATAATTTTCCTTTTTGTAGAGGGAACCAAAACCTCTCTATATTAAAATAGATGGACGGGTTCGAAACTGTCTGTTTGTTTTTCTACGATTAATGAACAGATTGATTTTCTTTAATTCGATTTCACGCGATCACATGATGCATATATATATATATATATATACACATACATATATACATATACATGGTGTGCGTGCGGGTGTGTGTGCGCGCGTGTGTGTGTATGTATATATACACACCCAAATACATTATATATATATATATAATTATGAATATATAATGTATGAATATAAGTATAGATAGTGTGCTCTAACGAGTAATAAGAGTGTAATGACAAATATTTTCCTTTCGTCTTTTGCACGTCACGCAAAATGTATTTCTGACTCTGTCTCTCACATTTCTTACCGCCTTCCTCAGAGACTAGCACAAGTTCTTCGTTGGCAACGATAGATGAATGTGCGTGTTGTAAAAGACGGATAGCTTCGATCATCTGAACTTGCGTTTTAACTGTATGATCTCATTTCAAGCGTGCGGTCTAACCTACTCGGAGATAATTACTGTATTGAAAAGATAATGAAGATGCTGATGAAAATGAGAATGAGGATAAAGATGAGGATGAGAATGAGAATGAGAATGAGAATGAGAATGAGGGTGAGGTTGAAGATGAGGATGAGGATGAGGATGAGCATGAGGATGAGGATGAGCTTGAGGATGAGGATGAGAATGAGGATGAAGATAATAATGAAATATGCATATATACATATGATATATGATGATTGTGTATGTGTCGTAGAAGACAAACAAGATTTATTATAGCGAAGTACGTACATGTGCTTATGTTTATTTAAAGTTTCGTGCCGTGTATTTAATGTGTAATTGAGAGTTAATCGAGAACTTAGTAGGTACGCGAATCACGAAATCTTTAGATGGTGAGAATTTAAACTTTTTCCGATCACGGAATGTGATAATCCTAACTTTGTTTTCTTAATTACGTACCGATAATGTGGTACGCTGTTTCTTTTTGTGGACTAACGCTACCAGAGTACTTTTGTCGTGTTAAATGAATCGTTTACCAAAAGTCAGAGCTACTTCACTATCGGTTAATCGCTTGAGACTTAAAAACAGAAATCCAATCTATGTTCGTTTAATAAATCTGTATAATGCATATTTTTATTAATAATATATACAAATATGGGTGAAATACGAAAAATAGTTATTACAAGTTAAAAGAAACAATATTTTTCTTCTTTTTCTTAATTCTATTTTAACCATTACTACATAAAAAATTGTAAATATCAGATAGTTCCAACTTATTTCTTACAAGACCAAGCGAAATTTACAAAGACCGATTCTATATTTAATGCAACGTGTTTATTATAAGTGTGGTATATAGCGTGAGAAATAAGAGTGTATGGAAAAGCATAAATGTAAAATCGCAGTTATATACAGATTGATCGCAGCTACCCGAGATTTCAAATACTTATTAACGTTTATGAAAAATCTCGCCTTAAAGAAAAGGAAAAACGAAAAGAAACGTGTCTGCACGTGCACGCGAACGAGATTTATGTGAGAAATGTGTTTTTCATTGAGAACGGTGAGTGCGTATACAAATTCTATTAACTGCTTGCACGTGGAAACTAGTATCTCCGATTTGTTTGATTTTAAAGCGTTTAAAGCTTTTAGTATACCTTTAAAAAAAAAATTAAGTTCTTACGTGTTAAGAGTCGAGTATTTATTTTCCAAAGATCATAAGAAATAATTTCATTCACGTTGCACGATTGTAGTCAATAATTCTTATGTAGACAAAGTTGAAAAAAGAAAACAAAATAAATTACACACAATCTAAGTACAGCATTAACTGAACACTACATTCAAATTAATTTAGGTAGAATATTTCAGGCTAACAGTTACGAGTACACGTCATCGAAAAATTCAACAATTTTATGTAATTTCGCCTTTTCTCTATAACAATATCGTATTATATTTCCGACTTGATAAGCCGGCAATTTTACCAAACACTCAACGTTCATTGAATTTTGCATCGATAACGTCGCATTAATATTAGAAATAAAATGATGTAAAAGTACTTGAAATAATTTAGTCGAACATAGCGTGCACGTGTACTCTTAGTTGTTAGAATGAATAAAGTTTAAGTAAACATAGATTTATAAATATATATTCTGTGAGTTAGAGCTTTTGAAAAGTTCAGGAAACACGTGAACACTTACCTTGCTGACATTACGAACACGAAAATGTCTTCTTTACTAATAGGTATACTTATTAAGTATACTAATAAGTATATTTTGATTAATGTCACTCCGCATGCAATCTCAAGAGGCTCTAACTCGTTACAGAAACAGACACAGAGCCACACTTGCGTAATGCTTTGTCATACTTGCAATTAGCAATACACCGTAATATAATTTGGCCAAATATTTAAGGATTATACAGTCTCTCATGTTTTTAAGGCATATAAAACTCCTTGTATTCAAAACTGATCATTATTTTTCTTGTTCTCGTTTAAGAAATAAGAAGATTATATAAGATTGGATTGTTTTGACGTGTCTCTCTGTGTGTATGACGGTCGAATGTATTTGTTAATGGTCGTCTCAGAACTACAGGCATGAAAGTTTTATCGAGATATGATCTGCTGTTTAATGATGAGAACCTCTATACTACGTATTTAATGCAAAAGGATAAAAGAAAACTACGTGTTGATATGATGAGTGAATATATAATTAATTGTGAGGTGAGCGATAATTAATTGCGAAAAAAATAATATTTTATGAATGGGACACAGTCGTTTATTGAATGCCTGAATATATACTATAATAGATAAATATATATATATATATATATATGTGTGTGTGTATATATACATTTGTATACGTATATAAATATATATATATATATATATGTGTGTATCTTTATTGATCCAAGAATGTTTATACATAATGTAAAGAGAACATTGATGGAAAGTGCGTCGAGTTTATTTATTGACGTCCTGCTGTAAATGATAAACCGATATACAGAGACTGTAGTTTAAGACAACTTTTAACAGACATTAGAACCGTTTCTAGCTCATTACTATAACCGGCCGATCTATTTCAAATCGTTCGCTATTCACTGGATTTATTTAATTATTGGATTTATTTAATCCTTCAGATATGAAATTCGTTTTGTTACCGGTGCAATTGATAATGTTTTAAAGAGAATTGTTGCCAAAATGTTTGCAACAAAACTTTCGCCAATTTTCAATCGGTTGATAATACCTGTTGCTCAAAAGATGCCTTGCGAAACGATTTGGAAATGATCTATGAATTGTGTAAATAATAAGTAAGGAGCATTAATGTCATTCGTCAACGTAACGAATTTTGTTGTAGACAGTTCTATTGTAAATTACAATTGAGATTGTGTTTCGATTAAGACATGGCATGATGACAACTGATAACATCAATTTTTGTCACGTGAGAATGTTATTTTGATAGATGGCAGAGATTGATTCTTTATTACATAAGTTCATTACAAGATTAAAAACTGATACACTGGCAGTAATTTATTTTCACTTTTCAAATTCCTTTGTTGAACTACTTGTTAACAACCTTTCTCTAAAGTAGGTCAATGTCATACGAATTAATTAATCATCTTAACTTATTACGTTTAATTTCGACGTTTCACCTTTAAAATAGAGATCATAAAATAACTTTCCTTTTTCTTACATTATTTCTTTATTCGGAATCAATGTTATGCGTAGTCCAAGTATTTTATTTTACGAGCCGATAAACAATCATTCGCGTATCTGGCACATACTTACAAATTTATTTCAGGTTCAATACTTTGAACATTTTAGCGTTAACCGATACTGTTAATTGTTATACGATGATCCAGGCGACTGTAACCGCTAAAGTAAACGATATTTTTTTTACCAAACAGTTATACGCACTGAAATTCAAATATTTTGAAGACTATGTACAATGCAATATTTGATTTATTTCGTAATTTTTACGCTTTTCAACATTTCAAATTTATATGTCTCATCATGATACAGCGACAAAGCATTCGTTCGGAGATAATTCATTAAATTTTCAATAATTTCATTGTTTTATACTTGCAAGGACGAATCTTGTTCGGTTGAAACATTCTTCCATTGTACACGAAATATGATGCTGCATGTATTTGAATCTCAACGAAATCAAATATAGTGTCACTATTGGAGGAATAATATTTTCACTGAAATGTTGAAAAATTATGTTACATGGTCTCCGAATCAGCCACTGACCATGTAGATCAATCTATTCACGTATACTTAATCTGTTATTTTGCTACAAATTTCAAGAAAAAACGAAGAGAATGAGTGTACGTTTCAATACATATAATCACACCAAATGGAAACATTTGTCTATTACATAATAAATTGCCGTTCATTTAATGAATGAAGGTGGTGGTAGTGATAACAATAGCGATTATATGATGATGGTGATGAGAATGTTTATAATAATGAGGTTGAGAATGAGAATGGTGATGATGATGACTATGATGATGATGTTGATAGTTATGATGGTAGTGGTGATGATGATGATGATGATGATGATGATGATGATGATGATGGTAGTGGTGGTGGTGGTGATGATGATGATGATGATGGTGGTGGTGGTGGTGATGGGATGATGATGATGATGATGATGATGATGATGATGATGATGATGATGATGATGATGATTATGGTGATGGTGGTGGTGATGATGATGATGGTGGTGATGATGATGAGGATGAGCAGGATGATGTTGATGATGATAAGGATGAAAAGAAGGAGGATGATGTTTATGATGATGACTGGAAGTACACGAGAGGCATGGAAGCGTCCGCTGAACTTCGAAACAGGTGATTACGAATTGATCTTACTTTTTATATAGTAGCAGGTTTTCAGTTAACACTTATATAATTTATGTAAAACGTTATGATCGTACGATGCTTTCAATTACCTATGATCCTGCTACATTTTCGATGTATCCATTCATTGCTCAACTTGTTTGAATTGCTGGTTATTCATTTCAATGCTAATAGTTGGAAAGCTTGATAAATTGAAGTTGTTAAGATCTGCAGATATTTTTTCTAATATTTGCATAAATTAAAATCATTGGTTGTTGGTGTTTAGATATAAATTAATAATATTTACTTTGCATTAATTTTTTTTCTCAAAGATTTTTTAATCGTATCTTTATCATAAAAGATACAGATTTTAATGATATATTTACATTTTCATACTACACACGCAGTAGGACATTAATGGAAGTCTTGCATATTCCATGAAAATTGAATAATTCTCTGGTTAGGAGTATACGAGTTGTTATATTGAACTATTTTAAAAAATTAACAAATTAAAACAGTTATAGCTATTATGGTAAAAATAATACAACTTATATAATCTTTACAAATCATTTTGCAAAAGACAATTATTCAGTAGTGCCACATGATTGATTTCAGTGTCCTACATGTTGCATACAATTATTTAACGTGCTATAAACAATCGCTAATTATACATATTTTTTTTAACAGTTTAGATGAATGAATTGCAGCTTAAATGCAGGATTGATTTTATGAAATTTTAAACCGATAACAACAGAAGAAGAAAAAACAAGAAACAGGACACGAGACATGTGAGAACCAAATGCAAAAATTGTATACACAGTAATGTGCACATAAAAAGTTTGTAAACAATGAGATCGATTTAAAAGTTTAGCTGTTTTCTGTAAGCATACAGATTTATAACAAGCAACAATCTTTTTATGCTACTATTTCTTTTAATAAAGTTTTCTTATCTTCTCTTCTTGCAGGTGTTGCTTATCATTGTATCTAGTTGATCATTGATCATTTAAGCAAAAGCTATTATTTTGAGTGCATAAGGAAGAAACAGATTTGGAAATAAAATAAAATGAAACGCTTAAAAATTAGAGAAATTGGTCCTTATTATACTATGCTGCATAAAGTTAAAAGGTGCATTGCTTTTTTATTCCTTAATACTTTTATTACGTTTCATTGCAAATACAAAGTTAATAAATGTTATTTCTGTGTAGAGAAATTCCCAGAAGAAGGCTGAAATTTCATATATAAAAAAAGGACATAGTGGAATATGGTTAACGACAGATAAAATTTCTAAAATAAAATGACCTTTGTATATGTAATAATGATGACTGGAATAATATTTTTATAATACTTTTTGTTATATTATTCGTGAAAACCTTTCCTTAATAATTTTTTCCTATACTGAACATTATTTAACCAAGTGAATAAATGAATTTGGTTTCAAATGTTTTGTATCATAAATTTACATGTATCCTGTATCATTATCATATAATACGTTAAATGTTTTATTTATAATGTCTGATGAATAATCAATATTGAATTATAAATGGTTGTAGTAAGTGACATATTTTTATTTATATAAAAGACATTTGTATATTTCTGTACGAAAATATTTTATATACTTAACTCATTATTTATCATAAACACACAGAATTGATATTCGGTGTAAAAACAGAAACGTGTTATGCTAAATATTCAAACAAAATTAAAGTGGACGTATCAAAGTTCAGAAAAGAAAATTAAAGTCATGTAATTAATAAATTCCAATCGGCAAAATTTCCATATAAAAAAATAGTTAACGATTAATAATGCTGTTGATTAATTTATTATTTTAACAACAATTTATTATTTATTTTTAAAAATGATAAAAATTCATCGATACAAAGTCATATAAATAAAATTTGATTTTTGTACTTTGATCGCTTTCAAATATACAGACGCTCGCTACGAAAAGAGAATAATATAAGAGTAAACACACTGACGAGGTTAAGGTATATAAATTGCGACCAGAAGCGGTGGGACTGGTTGTAGTATGCTTACAGATGTTGCTAACTTATCGATGTATTTGATTCATCGAGTGGTGGATTGGTGGGTTGGTGGACTTTTGTGGACTCGCCCCACTACCTGCTCACCTTTGTATCTAAAGTGAGCGTAGAAAAGTCAAGTTCCTCGCAAAAAACAATTCAGTTTTTACTTTGTCTCGTGTAACAGGAAGAATGGCACCAACATTAAGTAAATTTGCATCTAAACCTACTCTGGCTGGTGTCTGTGCATTAACCGCTTTAATATGGATTCTGAAAAGAAGAGGCAAGAAACAGGTCGTAAAATCCAGGTAAGCTATGTATGTACATACATTACACACATATCTGAACTTTAAAACCAGAGTGGAGTAAGTTCAATTCTTTAAATATCGTACAAATTATTTCTAAACCATTAAGATTATAGTGCAAAGATTGTATCAAGTCTATCTTGTTTCAAGGCTTTTACATTTTTCATTTAATCTCTCTTAAAGCTTAAGAAGCATGACTTTTAAAATATTAGATTCAAGCTATTGTTAAGATATTTATCGCTTACTTATTTATTTCATAGAAATGTGTGGCCTGCCAATGACATTCAGTATGTTATTAAAGAGGTAACTAGATAACATTTTAATAACAAAATACATAATTATATTCGATACTAAAATAATTATTTTATAGGAAAAACCAAAAAATCCAAAGGCTTACGTAAATGCAAGATTTTTTCGACAACTACGTCAATTACTTAAAATGGGTATACCTTCCATCGTCTCTGCTGAATTTGGATTTGTTCTTCTTATTGCTGTTTCGCTTATCACAAGATCTGCTTGTGATCTTTGGATGATAAATATAGGCACTTTAATCGAATCGTATGTATCATTGCCTATCAGTTTTTACAATGTTCATCGATCATGATAAAATTTTATACAGTTAATTCTTTCTAGGTCAATTGTTAACATGGATGTACCTGTATTCAAAAGAAGATTACTAAAATTTGTAACTCTACTACCTTTGGTGAGTGAATATAATCAATCCAAAAATAGGTTAAAGTTGCTTTCATAGGCTGCTAATAAAATCTTTTCATTCAGGCTGCCAAGCAGCTTTATTTTCTTACGAATTGGAAGAAATTATTGATATGATCTTCCATGATTATATTTATTTAGATATCTGTTGTGAACAACGTACTGAAATATGGTATATTCGAAATGAAGTTGAGGTTACGTACAAATATCACGCGAAATTTAATGGACCAATATCTCAAGTAAGTTAAATCTTTTGTATATTTAATAACCAAAATAATTCAGATCAGAATTTTAGGACGAGTACACTGATGATACTTGTGTTTCCAATTGTTTCAGAGGGTTTACATATTACAAGATGAGCAATTTAGACAGTCGTATAGCAAATCCGGATCAACTTTTAACAACCGATGTTGATAAATTTTGTGAGAGTTGTACAGACCTCTACAGTAATGTTGCAAAACCTTTATTAGATATAGTTATCTACGTTTATAGGCTTACAGCTAACCTTGGTGGCCAGGTGCGTTTATTTAAATATTTTTAATATATTTTTAATATAAATAATATATATTACTGGTGTTTATAGACACCAGTAATTATGCTTTCCTATCTTGTGTTTGCTGGCATGGTATTGACTCATCTTCGTAAACCTATCGGACAAATGACAGTAAAAGAACAACGACTCGAAGGTGAATATCGTCACATCAATTCACGTTTAATTACAAATTCTGAGGAAATTGCATTTTATCAAGGAAATAACAGAGAAAAATTGACTTTATTAACTAGTTTTCATAAACTCGTAAGTTGTTTAAAATATACAAATTAATTAACCTGCCAAAATTTTAACATATGGTGTAATAAAGTGTTTGTTGTAGGTAACGCATCTTCGTAAGTGTTTGGAATTTAAAACGTTGATAGGAATAATAGATAATTTTGTTGGCAAATGTAAGAATAAAACTTAATCGATATGTATATGATTATTCATAAATGGTAACCTTTAATTTAATATCTAATTTCTTTTCCCAGATACAGCAACGATAGTTGGTTTCTATGCAGTCAGCATACCATTTTTCCAAAAAAATCATCCCGTTCTTTCGGGAACAGCTGATCATCGATTTAAAAATTATTATACCTATGGTAGAATGTTAGTGAAACTTGCAGAAGCTATAGGCAGACTAGTTTTAGCTGGAAGAGAATTGACCAAACTAGCAGGATTTACCGCTAGAGTCACCGAAATAAAAGATGTTCTGGATGATTTAAATGCTGGAAAATACGAGAGGACCATGATATCCGATTTCAAAGACGAACCGATCGGAAGTCCTGGCGAAGGGAAGATAGTTACCAAAGATAATGTTATACGATTTGATCGTGTACCTCTAATAACTCCGAACGGAGATATTCTTATCAGAGAACTATCGTTTGAAGTAAAATCTGGAATGAATGTATTAGTATGCGGACCAAATGGTTGTGGAAAGAGTTCTCTCTTCAGAATTCTTGGAGAAGTAAATTATGTCTTTTATTGTTATTACTGTTTTAATTATAGTATGTATCAACAATTTTGATGATATAAAATTACTAATAACTAATTAAAACAGTTATGGCCAGTTTGGAGTGGAACAGTTACGAAACCTCCTCGTGGAAAACTCTTTTATATACCGCAACGTCCTTACATGACGTTGGGTACTCTAAGAGATCAGGTAATTTATCCACACACGAAGGAAGAAATGATGAGACGCGGGAAAATGACGGACAACGGCTTAAAAAAATTATTAGATCTTGTACAGTTGAGCCATCTATTGGAAAGAGAAAATTTCACGAACAGCGAAGGACAAAGTTGGGATGTTGTGGCTGACTGGATGGATGTTTTATCCGGTGGTGAAAAACAACGCATAGCGGTAACAAGCATTTATCATAAAAAACATTTCGTTCTAAAATTGAATGAAACGTAAATATTGTTTTATACAGATGGCTCGACTTTTCTATCACAAGCCACAATTTGCAATTCTCGATGAATGTACGAGCGCTGTCAGCGTTGATGTCGAAGATTCTATGTACTCGTATTGCAGGCAAGCAAATATTACGTTGTTCACAGTTTCGCATCGACGATCACTTTGGAAACATCACGAGGTATATATATATATATATATATATTTATATTTATTTATTTATTCATTAATTTATTCATTTCCAGTATTACTTACATATGGATGGAAGGGGAAACTATGAATTCAAAGCTATTGAGCCAGATACCGAAGAATTTGGATCGTGAATGTTTGTGTCCCTTGCATCAAAAAGTACTTGCCAAAATGCAAGGGACGTGTATATTACGTTTCAGTAATTCAAATAATTTAACGTACATTCGTAGTGTGCAACATTATACAAATTGAGTTACCTAACTCAACCACCATAAATTAATCGTAATCCGATAATTAAACTACAAATAGTTTAAGGTGATCGAGTCCGATAACTTACCTTGTACATGTATTATATGCGTATTCCTTGTTAAATGTTGCACCGATTTACTAATATTATGTACATGATTGTATATTTTTATATCGATGTTTTTTCTTATAAAATACGAAAAATAACGATAGCAACATTAGTGTACATTACAATAGGCTTTAATAGCGTTGGCCTATTCTACGAATACCTTCAAATATGTATATTAATATGTACAATGATACATAATTTTTCCTGTACCGTCAAAAGGTGGGAGGTTGTAATAACTATTTTTTTTGTTATGAAAGATTAATCTATCGTGCAAGTAACGTATTTTTGATACTTATCGATTTTTTAAGATTTCATATCATTTGTATCATCAGCAGATGGTAAACGTATAGATTACAAAATTGAACTACAAATACGTGTGCATGTAAATACACGTGTACATGAAAGAAATTATAGTTTTTAAACTAATTTTCTATTTTAATAATATAATTATCGTTTGTTATGTGTAGATCACATCGAATAAGAATTGCAGAGTATATATTGGATTGCTGGACAATAAGAACGTGTAATAAAGTTTATGAATATTAAATAACTGAAATTGATACCACATAAATAATTGATTATTTTATTTTTAAACTATCAACATGGTTTTTTACTAACAAATCTTTTTATTAATTATTTGGGATAAATATTTTTGTGCAGAAGATAATAGTCACATGTCTGATTATAAACGCTACTATTCTATTATACTCGAATAAACATACTATAGAATTACGGATATTATGGGTATTACTGTACTTTTTTCTTTTACTCTATTATTTTATCATTTTGCTATACTATAAACATTAGCATCGAGTGACGGTCATAAAATATCGTGTGCGTCGTTTAAATTTGGCGCTCGTTGAACTTCTAGCCGCCATATTAGTTAACCGTTGATCGGGTCGGAAAAGCTCAGCCGGGTCTGGGAACTGGGAACCTGGTAGAAGTCCGGGGTCTCGGTTATTCAGTTGCTAGTCGTTGACGGTAGGGGCACGAATGGGCGAGGGATTGTAAGTGGTGGAGCGTGCATGAAAGAGATAAGAATAAAGCAAGGTATATCGGGAGAAAAAAAAAGGAAGAAATCTTTTGTATGCATGTATGTCAGAGTGATAAAAAAGTAGTGGCAGTGAAAAAAACGACGTAAACCGTAAGTGGATATTTTGGTGAAACCAATTGGCAGTGTTTGTACGTGTATGCGAGGATCTCATAAATCGCACAAGTAATTATCCTTTCTCTCCGATTTATATTTATCTCCCTTTCTCTCTCGCCGCTACCTATCTCCACCTATCTTTTGATCGGGTCGTTTTTTATTCTCATCTTTCTCTCCCGTTGTACTTCCTTGAGTCGTTCCTCGTGGCGTGCGCGTTCCCGAAAGTATCGTGGCTAAACCTTCGACGACACTGCGGTCGGGCAACGCGGACGAGTGCGTCTCGGACAGCTAGGACGCCGGGAGCACAGGTGCAGGCGCGGGTGCATGTATATAGTTGTGGGCGACGCGGAGACGTGAGCTGGAACAAAGTACGTGTGCGAAGTTGGCGACACGGTTTCGACGGTGTCGGTAGTTACTGTAACAGAATGGACGGTAGCACGGGTCCTCCGTCGGATGTGACGGCAATGGGAAGTGAAAACGATGAAGGATCGAAGGCACAACGAGACATCGACGATACTGTCACTTCTGTCTCGTCCAAATCGGTCACGTCCACGTATTCTATGACGCAGTCCGATCAGCCAACGGAATATCGCGGTCAAGATTCGATAAGAGCCGGTTCAACTTCTCCGCACCCTACAACCTCACCGTCTTCGCCTTTGTCGTCATCGTCGTTGTCGTCGTCGTCGGCGTCGTCGGCGTCATCGTCTTCGTCGTCGTCGTCCTCGTCGTCGTCCTCGTCGTCCTCCTCGTCGGCGTCGTCGTCGTCGTCGTCGTCGTTATCGTCGTTGTCGTCGTTGTCGTCGTCGTCATCGTCGTCATCGCCGCCGCCATCGCCGTTATCCTCTTCGTTGTCACTGTTGCCGCCACTGCAACCGGGGTGTGGCTGCGTTGCTGCCACTGTCCTCGGATCCGATGAAGTTACCATTAGCATCACGCCGACCACCGGTGGACAATTTGACCTTACCGTCGATCGTACCGACACCATAGAGAATCTCAAGAAACTCATCTCGAAGAGGTTGAAGGTCTCCAAAGAACGCATTTGTTTATTACATCGTGAAAGGTTGGTATTCGAAATGGTATTTGAATATGTACATGTACGTGCTTATCGTTGCTCGATTATTTCGAAGTCTTGGCTTCTTTCGGTTAAAAGACGACCATAAACGAAAAAAGAGAATCGCTCGCCCCCTTGAGCCGAATAAGCACGATGAAATAAATATTCATCGAGTTCGCAGGCGTTTGGTCCTGCAGCAAATGTAAGATCGACGTGACAGTAAATACATAGATGTTTTTTTTTGCCAGGCTTTTTTAATTCGTTTAAATACAATTTTTGCTAATGCAGGAAAAGTAGAGCGAGCGAATCTTCAAATGTTAGGAATTTACAAATTTCATCTTTCACAAACGTTTGAAAAGCTGACGTTTTTAAAATCGTATTTTTTTGTGTGTGTAAATTCCCGAATTTCTAAAATGCTAAATTAAAAAATGTTTGTAAGTTCAGATTTAAAATTTCCATATTTTCTGCATTCGTCGATGGAAGTATCATATTTCTAATGCGCGTGGTGACCACGTTCACAATTTTTTTCTCCAAATAATAACAGGAATGTTGAAATTTTTTATCGTGGCGCCCTCACGAAGTGGCGCACCGGGCTATCGTCTGCCGGCGTTGAACGAATGGCGTTTACTCTGTCGGTTTCCTGTCCACAGCACCCAAATACTGGCAACGAACACACGTTTTGCTCGCGCTCGTTCACGCTCGTTCGATTAGGTGAAGTCGATTAGGTGAATTATATACGATCCTTGATAGTCGATAAATCGATAATGCGTTATAGATCGATCATTTTGTTAATTTTACGAAATAGTCGCGGAGTTGATCAGGTGTAGAGTTCGGTTTGTGCTTTCTTCGTATAAAAAACAGAAGAAAGGAAGAGAAGGACTGGTAGACGAACGCGAGCACGAGCATCATTGTGTCGCCGTGCACAGCGTATGTAGTTCGAAAGGTGTAACAGTAAGAAGAAAAACAGTACCGACGCGATGAAAGAAAAAGAGAGAGTGGGCATAATATTTGTAGGCGTCGTGGGGGCCACCGCACGGACTGATCCTCCTCTTTCCTGCGAGCACGCGAGAGAAACATGGTGGAGAGAGGAAGGTTGGCATACCATAGACTTCGGAGTAGGAGGTGGTGGAGGTGGTGTAGTAGGTAGAATATCTCGGGAATCGCGTTCTCGTAAAGTGGAACGGTGACAGCCCTCTGCAGTGAGCGCCAGAAGAAGAAAGAGAAACAGTTGGACATAAAAGACGACGGGGGCTGGCTATTCCCGTACGACGACGTACGTAACGCGTCGCAAAATTCTTTTTCTCTTTCTCTTTATCTTTTCTGGTTGCTTCATCGCAGCCTCTCTTGTCTTTGCCAATAATCGGCCAACGATAGAACAATTTTATGATCCTTAATCGTGAAACTTCTGTGCTCTTATCCGGTCAAAGAGAATCGTAATCCAAAGCTATTTAAAACTTTCGAGAAGATTTTGAAATATCCTTAGTTCAGTTTTCGATTAATCTGTAAGAATAAGTATTGTCGAATTCGAGGAGATGCGGTTGCAAATAGGAAGAGATATATAAGTACCTATTTCTACGCGTTCGCTTGTGCTTGCCCGGCCAGATTCAGACGGAGGTAACAAACGCCAGTTCCGCTCCACGCATTTATTATTATGTACATGTGTGTTGGGTTTAGCATGGCAGTATAAGGAATACGTGCAGACGAGAAATCGTTCGTGTGCACCCTGTTTATCTTTCTCCGTTCACTCCATGGCTGCTTAGGCATATACGCGTATCGCGTTAAACGCACAATTATAAACCGATGCAACAATTTTAATTAGCAATATTGTTTGTCGGAAAGCGACCTTATAAGAATTTTCAAAATCAGCTATTTTTTAACCTTAACGTTTAAGGAGGATAAATCGTGCCTTGATCAGTTATAGCTCGAATTCGTAGGAAAAAAAAACCGTTAAAACTGTAACGTAATTTTAACTTATTCGTTTACTGCTACCTATTAAGCGCGTATCACCTGTAAGCGTAAGTCCTATATACCAATTAGAGTCATCCTTCGACGCACAAGGACCGAAGTTTTTCGTGCAAATGTCTATTACGTATCGCTGTGCTCGATTTCTTGCAAAAGATAAATAATCGTACTAGTTTATATTGAAATGTTTTTTGTCAGAGAATCTGTAGAGTAAATCGAGGGAGATTTAATTGTTAAATAGAATTATTTGAAAATCGAGCAACCAGAAAGAGACATTATCGACGATATCTCGCTTTACGTCAGCATTTTTCGTAATGAAATCGACAGTGCGCGTGTTGGTAATTAGCGAAACAATTTGTTGCGAAGAAAATACGTATTCCTTTCACGCGAATAAGGTAGCCGATTAATGTCAGAGGAAAAATAATTGAGAAAAACTCTACAAGCATGATCTACCTTTTGCGATTGGTTCTTCTGTGATTTATCTGGTTTCTTCAATGAAAGCGTCCGTTTATCCGCTTTCAAACAAACAGTTCATGTTTTCGTTGACTTATCCAAATGCGATAAGAGAAGTTGAAAGACGAATACGAATCTGCGTCTTTAACCTATCAATTGTATAGCTATTGTTTGAGAAATTATATACGCGTTTCGATCATTTTTCGATCATTTTTCGATCATTTTTCAATGAAAATACACGAATTAACGCGATAGTTGCATGGGCAAAGATGAAGGTCGTGGACCTTTATGCTCGATCGTCCCAGGATCTTGACGAAAACCGTTAAGTTCGTTCGAGTCGATGAGAGTGGCGCCAGGGTCAGAACTGAAATTTTCTTAGTTACGCCACCCTCGCGCACTTCCGTTGCTAATCTTCAGGATTCGTAATCGGTAGAAACGGTCTTTAGACTATGTTTGTTTGTTGAAAGTTCTTTAACGCGGACAAAGATTTCTCTGGTAGAATTCGATTAAATGAAAAATGAAATGTCTCGTAGGAAAAGTTGAAGATTCTAAATCGATATCAATGTTGGATGAGATATCGTATTGCCTTATCTCTCGAATCTTGTATCCTTAAGTTCGTTTCTTTTCTTGCTTTCCACGTGATCGTGATGACTAACGTCAATGTCATTGAGATTTTCCAAGTGTCAAGTCTGCGTACATTGTAATTTACGTAACAACGTTTGAAATTCTAAGAATACTGTCCCGATTGATAGTACGCTCGTAGATAGAACAGTTAAAAATAGACCGTAGTCGAGAGTTCTTTTTTTTTTCTAATAAATAACGATTATCGGTGAGTTCGTAAACAAAGAAATACTTTGACGCGAATAAATTTTCTCCGATAACGCGAATTCGCGCGGTACGAATTGTCGATGTAATATTGAAATTGGTGTTTTAGGCAGTTACGCGAAGGAACGCTGGAGGAAAATCGTTTACAAGATGGCAGTCGACTTACGTTACTACCGAGTGTTGAAACCGGCCTTTTGGTAAGTCATATTTATCTAGTATCGGTAATCTAGCATATTTGCCCGAAGAAAACGTTATTATTGCTTCCCTGACCTTGAAAAATAATGTAATTTACAGAGAAACTTTCGAAGCTGCCTTTAGAAATATTTTACCGCTACTTTCATATACAGGCTGGTAACAATCGAATAATAGCGATATCGAAAGCGTTCGTATTTAATTATACGCAGAGGCATAATATTCGTTCGATCGCATCCACAAGTACAACCCTGATTCTAGATGGTTCGTCTCGTAAGCTGTTCTCTGCTTCTCGTCCGATGGAAGATGCGTGAAACAGGAGTTGCGTTGTAAAAGGGGCAGAGAACGTGCACAAAGTCGGGATCCGGACAAACGCCGTTAGCTCCGCTGTTCGTGTATCATCGGGTCACTTAGTTTCTCGGTCATCGTATTAGTCAACACTTTATTTTTCGATACTATTGTGCTACATCATTTCTATCGATCCTGTGTGCCACGCAACGAATCCTTTAACGTCTGTAACGATTTTATATCTCTACTAACAGTTTCGCGTTACGATTCGTAACGTAATCTCGAAAAGATATCCCTAAATCGCTAACTTCCTTTTCTTCATTTTGTTGCAGTACCATTCCTGTTCACCACCTAATCCCTTGTACAAACGGAGATGTCTTTTACGTTAAGGAGAGTCGTTAAAAAAAAGAGTATCAAAGTTGCTTCCATGGCTGTTTTATGGAAACGGTACTAATTTGTCTTATGGCTTTGTCGCGTTGGTTTGGTATTTATCAAGAGGTTTGGTGGATCGGCAATGGAAGGAAAAATTATCCAAAGGATAATCGTGCTTTAACGGTAAACGAAAAGTGGAAGAATCAAGTGTCTCTGCGTAGTTACGCGATTTGAATCGATAAAAACGAAGCTTCTCGTCCGTGCACCACACCGGGTGCACACGCATACGAAGGATGTACGCCGTACGGAGTCTTTCGTTCAAATAGAGTATACAGAGAGTAGAGAGTATAGAGTATAGAGTATAGAGTCTAGCCCCATATCCGAGAGGTTCTGGCAACAGCGCACCGCGGGTCCTTATCGCGACCGAGACTCGTTCGCATGGCTGTCAAGGGGACCGCCCGCTCGAGTCTCGGTCAGCCGCAGTCAATTTTAAAGTGTGCTCGTGTGTCGTGTGTCTCGTGTAGGTATACGTGGCGAACTCCGTCCACGATCACTGCCGTATACTGGCTATATACGCCCCATTCTTTCGTGGGTGGTTACGAAGAAACGGGGCGAGACCTACGCCGGTTTTGCATGACATAGTTGGCTAGCCTGATCGAATTTTCTCTGCCGAAGTATGTGCCTTCCTCCAATCGACGCCTCTTTTTTATTCCGATCGTCCTTTCTTCTCGGAACTTTCTTCTCGAAAAACAAAAATTAACTAACCGAACGTTAACTGCGCTTTTTCTATATACACGCACCTCACTTTTATATGGATGGATTCTTCTGGCAAACTTCTACTCCTGTAATCTCGTCAACGATCATATTACGACAATACGAAAATTCGTACACGCGCGCGTACTACTCTCCATTAATCGTGAAAACCTTTTCGAGTATGGGATTTCTTGATCGTGAATATCAGTTGATGTAGCAATTTATATCGAGACAGTTGATAGGTTTAAAGTTTGATAGACAACCGGGATTAACTCTAAACTAACTCTTGAAGTTCTATCGATCGCTTATGGAAATTCTGTAGCGGTACTCGGTGCTTTCACATTATCACCGGAAGTGGTACGCGTCCAAAAACGGTATTAAGCGATAATTGGATAGCACGACACGGTGCTTTGATATATTGTTTCTGCAGCTGGCACAATTAATTGTTGCAGACGTTGCTAAGCGAGCCGACTAATCTGTGCATCGAACGCTGTCGCGCGCGGATGCGAACGCGGACCAAATTATGGATAGTTTTAAATAACGAAAACTATATGAGAATTTCTACAAAAAATATATATCCATCTCCCTTCAATGCTTCTATCCGTGACCTTTTTATATCGCAGATAGTTGTACTTGCACGTGTACGAGGGTGGCACCGACTGGTTCGATCCTAGAAACTCTAACTCGTTGGCATTAACGTAATTCATCGTTTATGCGCTGTTTACCATCTTCTCTAGTATTTCCACTCGACACGTGGTGTGTACATCCACAAGTGCCTTGTCAAATTTTCTATCGGAGCAAATTTCATGTTTGTTCGTTCTTGACCAAACTTGAAATTGAAAGGAAATTTATTTTGCATCTTGTACGAGATGCCATCGATTTCGAACGTGTAAGAGATCGAGCGATTTTGAGAGGGAAGACACGCGTGATATTCTCGATTTACGGTGATAGATTACTCAGAATTCTCGGTGATGGCAGATTACACTTCGAGCGCGATACCGTTCACTCCTTCGACAGTGACCACGAAACTTCTGTTCTGTATTAAGCACGATCAACAAGTGGTTTTTTCCACTTGAAAATTGAACATTTCGAAAAATGCGAAGCTGAACGAGGTAGAGAAGGTGTATATCCTACCTATTTGCGCCTGTCCGTCGTATCGCTAATATAGATCTGGTTCACCTGTTACTACGTATCGACTAAAGTAATGTAAAAGTAAAAGTTTATAGGGACATTACCCCTACTTATGAACAAGTAAAGAGGCATTGTATGGTTATGGCGACAAGTTAGGTCCATTCATCGAAGCCCCCATTTCCTGCAAAATGAACGTACGCAAATCGAATTACCGAATATATGATGACCGTCAGTGAAAGGAAGTCTGTTAGGTGTACCGAGGGATGCCTAGCTGTGCCGTCAAGGGTCTGAGCCGCGGTTCCGCGAGGTTTCCTCTCTTCTGCAGGTCTTCTCGCGTTTCCATCTTTCGTTGTAGACTCATCGATTCAACCTCATCTTGACTCGTTGGATGAATAAGCTATCGAGAAGAAAGCGTTCTACTAATATTCGGAACACCTAAACAGACGGTAGGGAATATTTATTCGAATTTTTCTACAATTTCTCTAGGATTTATTTAGAATTTATCTAGGATTTATCTAGGGTTTTCCGATTAATTATAAACGATGCAACAATAAGCAGAAAGAGTTACGAATTCGATTCGGTTTTTTCCTACTAAAGTCTCATAACTTTCCAAAGAATTTATTAACGTTTCCATTGGAAACTTTGTTCTAACAAGAATCGTAAAATTGACCGAGTTGTTGATGGTTAATCGAGCGTTCCTCGCTGTACGGCTTCATTTTAGGTCTCGAAAGCATTGCCTCTTATCCTGTAAAAGTATTTAAACGCCATTTAGCGAAAAACACTGTATTCGATTCTATCATAATTGCATACTTTCGATTACAGGATCAATCGGCTAAACATTCTAACGCGTTTTTAATTTCGAATTAGAACGAAAAGATTAATTGGACGAAGAAAAGTCAATTACGATTTAGTTCTAATTATCACGAATATTTTCAGGCACAACGACCGGAACAGAGCGTGATGCAAGCACTGGAGAGCCTAAACGATTCTCAGGTGAACGATTTTTTATCCGGCAAGGCTCCATTAAACCTCACTATGCGCCTTGGAGATCACATGATGCTGATACAATTACAACTATCTACGGTACCTTCGCCGACCACTAATCAACCGACCAACAATACGACTGGATTGACCATCGGTGGAAATAGCTCGAATGGATCTAATTTGCCTACTAGCCACGTTTCAACCTCTCTTCAGAGCAGACGATCTACCGTTCTGGCTGCTCGATCGACGAGTACCTCCTCGACGAAATTACAGAATGGCAGTGCAGCTGCACGAACTTCGTCTTTGATAAGCAGCTTGGCATCGGCGTTGCACGCAGCCTCTAGTTGCAGTACTAGTTTGTCGACGGCCACTACGACGACCAGTCCTGTTTGTTCCAGTCGTGCAACTACCGCCCCCTCTGTGTCCCCCACGCCATCTTACTCCTCGATCAGTCCACCGTATTCATCTTTCTGCGCTAATCAGTCGTCACAATCCACGCGTACCAGCTGCAACCATGGTTCTGTCTCGCCCAACAGCAATTCCACCGCGTGTCAGTCTTGCCTTCTCTATCACCACCATCATCACCATCATCATAGTCACCATTATCATCATCACCATCACCATCATCATCATCATTCGAGAAACAAATCTACCACCTCCAATACCAATACCTCCCAGTCAACCTCTTCCATCGACCATTTGCAACAATCTACCTCTATCGGCGATGGATGCATGGAATCGATACCCTATAACATCACCCCGCCAAGGAAAAAACTCAACACGGGTCATCATCATAGCCAACAGTCGATGAGCGGTACGGACTCTTTAAGGAGTACTGCCGTGGACGGAGATCCTAGTATACAGAGTCCTACCTCCTCCTTGGTGGAGCAAAACTCGAAAGCTGCGACCCTCGACACCAGGGCACTGGTCGAAGCTTCCCGTAATTTGACGCAGAAACTGAAGCAGCTCTCCTCTGAGGTACTCACCTCGCGGGTCGACCTCGCAGAGGTACATTATTACCGATGCCAGTTCCCCCCTATCTACCACTATTTCATATATATATATATATATATACACGCACACTTACACACACACATATGTATATATATTTTTTTAAACAACGCGTAATATTAAGGATCTAGGAGAATTTCGAATTTTGTTGTCAGTATTAATTGGACATGTCTTAGGCCTTTAACGAACGGTACAAGATTACTATGGATACTCTTAGCTCCTTCAATATTATTTTCTTTTATTCGATTCAATTTAATAATATAATACTTGTTGGTAATCTTAAACGTTTAACAAGCGTGTTCAATTTTATATCGTTCGACACGTTATTAGACGAAAGAAATTAATTCTATTCACTTTTTGAATTTAGGAAAATGCAAGACGTAGACAAGGTGCAATAATAGAGAGTATGCATCACCATGGAAAAGGTGTGTACTCTGGTACATTTAGCGGAACACTGAATCCGGCTCTTCAAGATAGACATGGACGTCCAAAGCGAGACATAAGTACTATTATTCACATTCTGAACGATTTGCTGTGTGCCACGCCGGCAGCCACGACAGGTCATTACAGGCATCATCATAGGCATTCTAGCGGTCGTCAACAATCTTTAACGTCTGCATCCTCCGGTGGAACGACGACCGTAAATGGTACCTCAACGTCCATTGGTTGTCACGATTCCCCTGCACCGGGATATTCTACCGGTACTGTATCATCTTAGTACTGTATAGAATTAATATTTAGCATAATCAAATGTTCCTAGTAAATTCAGTCGATTTCAAGGATTTCCTTCGCGCCCAAAACTCATATTCTGCGTAATAGCTAACCTAATATTTCTTATGCTATAGAAGAACTCTCGAAAGAAAACGAAGCAACTAAAGGAAAGATGAGACGGCTGCGTTTGGTGATGGAACAACGACGCGCCAAGAGAAAAGCCAGAAGACAAGCAAGAGCAGCACCTTATACCACGCAATGGGCCGCGGTTACGCCAGATCCTGATCCAAATCATGATCCAAATACGTCTACTACCGCTACCACGAATTCGACGGAACCACAAAATGAACCAGAACTACAGCCATGTAGTCCCGAACCGGTTGTAGCTTAAACGCGGTATTCGTTAATCGATAATCCTAAGTAGTATCGCCTTGTATGATACATGCAACCAGTTTTTAACTAGCGCACTGATTTATTCAAAGATAACGGTAAACATGATCGCTTTTACGCGTATATACCTTTTCACTATGAAATTTTGTTTTATACAAATCTCGTTTTCACACTTTGTTATACCCGACGCGTATACGCGAGCGAAACGTGTTGCGTTTTCAAATTACATTGATACGTATGAATCGTACAATCGGAAATATCGGCTGGTATTTATCGCGGTGTATGTTTCATTGACAGAGAAATTATTAAAAAGACAACATAATGCTACGATTGTGCGCCACAACATTCTATACGCATAATTTACAGTATTGTCATATGATATGTAACTCCAATCCAAATGTAATCTTGAATTGGACAACGCGTAGTTCGACGAACGGCACTTGATGGAAAGCAAGGGATAACAAACATTTTAGCAATATCATAGCGCGCGCGTCATCCGTAGTCACAATAATAGAAATTAATAAATAGAAAGGAAAGTTTCATGGGAAATGTGCGCGGCACGCTGGAAATTCGCATACTATTTAATAGAGGAAATCGTAACATGAAACTATTTAAATTACATTGACAGTGTTTGGCTATTACTCAGGACTTGATCATAGCTGACAATAATTCGACGAATGAATCAGTGTGACCAGTATGTACGCCTATATAATAGATCGATTACGTACAAGGGAGATGCGATGAACAAACAGAAGAAGCCCATGAAAAGAACAATGGTACGTTAAATAAAGACGTCGATAGACTTCTTTCAGACTAGAACAAATGAAATCGTCATTTTTATCATTGGATATCAAGTTTGTCGGTATTGGCGCATACTCAAATAAATAGCAAACACGAGTAGAATTTTAAACACACACGAGTCGCAAATTACGGGAAAGACTGTTATAAAAGCAATGTTATGCTGTTTATTCGCGATAATCATAACAAGACATTGCAGACCTGTTACGAGAAAATGAAAAAATTCGTTTTCCGAGTAAGAGCTATATTTCTTTGTCGTCGACTGATCAATTTATATCACATTAATTGAATGTACAAGGGTTCAAACTCACGGTATATTAACGCTCTAGCATACCGTAACCTAGACATATTTTTTTCTGTAATGCTTTAGTTTATCGTTGAAAAAAGGAATACATCTTAATAGATTAACATCAATTCCTTGTACTTCCTCCAGTAATGTAGTTCAGTATTGTGATATCGATCTGTCAGTCGCGTATTAATAGTTTCATATCAGTTTTGGTATACGTGTACAAATTGAAATTGATTGGGATTTACGAAATCGTAAGCTTGGTTGCTCTAAGGATCACCATGCGTTGTCACAATGACAAGAAACCAGAACTCGAAGCACGTGGATAAATGGTCCTATAGTTAGAACTATTAGATAATCCTATCGCATGGCTTCTATGCCAAAATTCATTTAAGTTTACTAGGTACTAAATAATATAATATTATCTAATAGTATATTGCGCTAGGTTACTTAGGAGAAAAATTATTATTATTATTATTATTATTATTATTATTATTAATTATTATTATTATTATTATTATTATTATTATTAATTACGATTATTATAATATTATCATTACTACGGCTACAGTTTTGCAAACTGGCTCAATACTGTAACATATGATTATCGAATTTTCTCGAGTACCAAAATAAATAAGATTGCTTGCTAAGCTAAGGAAAACAGAAGTCCATCTTTAGTATTGTTTAAACGTGGCATTGTCTGTTGAGTATTTGTTATTATTGTTATTACTGTTTATTACCTGTAAAATTCGCAGATATTGTTTCGTTCTACTTTATCGATCATTATTTTAGTATAAAAGTGACAAATTTGAAATGTTTTGTTTTAGATTATAAGAATATATGATTTAAGGAATTTAAAAAAAAAACTACGAAATTTCATTAAAAAATTATTAATTTAGAAATTGTTTATTTAAATTATGTCTTGAATCACGTAAAATTGTAGAAATTCATCGAAGCCTAAAAGTTATGTTTTTATGGTTTCTGTTATTAACAACAAATTGTTGTAGGTACACACTACACTGACTCCGTGACAATACAAACATTATTATAAAGAAAACGAATATCGTTATTTTCATGACAAATTATTACTGACGTTCCGCTCTTCAACAGACATGTAATTCACTTGAATCCAATTAAAAAATTTACACTTTTCAAATGCAACGATTAAAAACTGAAATTGTCCAATTTTCTTTATTATTTTATATACATCAAATTTTGCATATTAATCGCCATAATTTTTAATCGAAATTCGTGGCACATATTCTCCAGTGAAAAAGTATTCTTATTAGATTATCGTTTATCCTCTTTATTTATTGTTTAATCATAAAAAGATTTTTATAAATTACTTGGTAAATATCGTTTCTATATTACTTTTGGCTAGAGGCGACATTTTCGATATCTTTACTAAATATGCATTAAATTCTTATATCGTTGCTAACGTCACATCAATGTTACATACAAAATAATAAAAATGGTCGCGTATTCCACAATTAACAAGAATATACAATATATATCGTGAAAACATATGTATGTATGAAAACTTTGAAGTTTTCTCATTTACATGTGTCTGCAGTGTTTGGCACGTAACTTTATCGATCAGTTCAAAAAAGAAGAAATTAACAAAATACAATTCCAAAATATTCGTTTAAAGCTTAAAATCTTATAAACAGATTCTGTTTACGTATTAATATTTTTAATATTGAAGCGCTCAATAAAGTTACGTATCAATATTCACGGTATAAGGAAAAATAGATTCTTACAAAAGGTTTGTATTCTCAAACAATGATAAAAAATGGACGGGATGCAACAGGCGAAATGTCATTTACGACAGAAAAGAACATATGGTTGATACGCGTTTCTATTACGCGCAACGTGCGGTTTAAAACAATATACATTTTACAAAATCGTAAAAACCAATAAAAAAAGAAATAAAAAAAACAATATTATTTACGTATACACAACAATCGCCCTTGTGATTTGTTTACGGATTTCATTTTTGGTATGGCACGACATTAGTGCAATGCGAAGACTTCTTCATCGGATGTTTTCTATTAAAAATGTTTTATATATTTTGGCAGTTTAAATTTAGTTGTTTAAATTTACATTATAATATCTATATTGTGTGATCGGCAATGACTTTACTACTTCTAATCTTTGAAATGCACGTGTATTACAAAAACAAAGAAAAAAAAAGAAAAACGCGCTTGTGCATATGATGCATACAAGCACATTTCCATCATTGATTGTCTAGTACAAGTTAATTTTTTTCGTAATAACTTTACGACACATGTGACAAGTTTTTAACGGAGCTGCACAATGTTCACAAGCTCCATGTCCACACAAGAAGGCGACGTTACGACGACGTTCCATACAAATGCTACACATGTTGGCCTCTTCCAAATCAGCTACTCTAGTTTCTAGGTAACGTAGTCGTTCCAAGTCCTTATCCTTCTCTCTATCTTTGTCTTCATTATTTTCTTTCTTCTTATCATCTAATGCGTTATCTTTTATTTTGCTGTCTGACTTGGTTAAAGAAATCTCACCCGTTGCTAGTTGGCCATCTAAGCATAATAAAAGTAAAAAAAAAAATTATTGCACGAATATAGAAAATGATCCGACTCGGAAAGCACATTATAGCGATTATGTACCTTGAATTGTGTCCGGTTTAGTATTTCCATGCCCACAGTGTGCGCAATTATATATTGGAACGCTACTACTAGGGTTGTATCTATTCCCATCTTTTACCGAGTTTGTTAGTAAGCCTAAACAATTGTGACATTCGGAAGCATCACCGGAACCGGGTATTCCTTTTCTTGATCCACGCATCGCTTCTGACTGTGACGTTGTATCTATCTGATACAACGGAGGTTGCGAAGCAGGAGCATTTTCTATTCTACAAGTGCACACGTATACACGAGAACGTTTGTAAATTATTTTCATTGACGCAACAACATTAACTGAATACTTACTCTAACTGAGTACTATGACTTTGGTATTGATAACACCGAAGGATATCTGCATACGGTGCAATTCGCGGATCAGCTTCGAGAAGATCCAGAGGCGTCTTATTCTTCGAATTTTTTACATGCTCAAGGAGAGTACAACTCCTGTCTACGCTTACCAAAAAACAAGCCAACGCTAACTCTGTCTTTACGTTTTGCCTCGCTAGGGTTTGCCATATCTACGATGAACGTATCATTAAATCAATAGCACTTTAACCAACCACAATTCAACTGTGAAGATCATTACCGCATAAATAAGAGGCGAATCTCGGCAACTTTCAGGAGTAGGAACAAGATTCGTTTGATTTGGACTCTTCACTATAGCAATATGTAACACAGTGTCACCGTCTGCATCTGTGCTAGCAATATCTGCATTGTGATGCACAAGTAGCTCTACCAGGGCCCAATGACCTTGCGAAGTAGCCAAGTGCAACGGTGTTTGTCGACGATTATTTCGTAGGTCCATTTTCGCGTGACCACCATTAGGAGAAAGAAGTATAGCTGCTACGTCTTTATGACCATTTAAAGCTGCAAGATGTAACGCTGCAAAGCCGTCCTCTTTCTTCACATCTACTAAATGTCTTGCTCGTGCCACCAATCTCTCTGTCGCATGAGCATTGCCCTTTAAAGCAGCATGATGAAGCACGTTGAAACCCCGTTTGTTTCGCAAAGTAAAATCCACTCTTTCGCACGAACAAAGTGCATCGATTATATCCAGGGCATCTTTTCCAATAGCGTCATGTAATGCTGTGTCTCCGTAAGCATCTTGTAAGTTCACGTCGCAGTGATGACGCAGTAAAACTTTTACGCACTGACTATGTTGCTTGTTCACTGCGACATGCAACGCACTGCATTTGCCATTGTTTACAGCGTTAATAGCAGCGCCTCGCGATAAAAGTAATTCCATTATTTCTGGTTGATTGCTATAGAAACATAAAAAGATACTTTCATGGCCAGAACTTCAATTATTCGTTTGATTTCTTAAATTGTAATCAGTTTTTATAACGAACCCGAATGCAGCATAATGAAGAGGAGTATCCCCGTCTTCGTCTACCGCACGAAGAGACGCTCCAGCATCCAAAAGAAGGGTGCAGAGATCGCGCTGTCCCTGATGTGCCGCTACTTGCAAACAAGTTTTTTCGCCACCACTAGCTCTTGCATCTACTCTACCGGGATATTTTTTAAGAAATTCTTGAACCGCAGAAACACCAGCTTCTCCTCTCGCTGCATCTCGTAATAATTTCTCCACTTCAATGTCTACGCCTTCAGCTGTATAAGAACCGTAATATAAATAACAAGATAAAATTTAATCGATAAATTAGAAACGTACCTGACCGGTCTTTATTTCGATTTGATTCTTCTTGTTGAGAAGTAGTTTCTGTTCCAGGAGGAACAAGAGTTACGCTTAAAGGATTGAATGTCCACGTGTAACCGTCCAAAGCTACTCTCAAATCTCCATCAGAATATATTTTAATCACTTTCCCAGCTTTTCCTAAGGCCTACACATTTTTCTATTATGATACGTGACAATAATTAAATGACCCATCAACTTACATTCTTCATTACATCTATCCATTCTCCATGGCCTCGTTGATAAAGTTTCACCGCTAACAAATCAGTCTTCACCCTAACAATATCGCCTAAAGAAAACGTGTCTTTATTCGTCACTTTTATAAGTGCACCTGGATGAAACGTCCATCTATTGTTGCATCCTTCGAATTGTACGCGCACGTCCCCCTTATCCGTAATACGATGAACTCTACCGATCTAACCGTAACATTGGATATTAATATATGCAGCATATAATACACTATAAAATACTATATATTATACCTTTCCTATATATTCGGCCATACGTGGATTCCAACCACCATGACCCTCCTGCATTTCTTTTAACGTGTTAACGTCGACTAATACTTTTAATTTATCCCCAACATTGAAAGTTGAGTATCGTGGACTAGATACAGCGGAAAGTACACCACTTCGAATTGATGTTGCATTGGTTCCATTATCAGAGACAGACATTATTGGTTGTCCAAGCAATGGAAGGTGCTCCTTATAGTATGTACCAGCAGTAGCTTCTTCTACATAGCATAAATCTACGCAACCCTTGTATCCAAGACGATACACGTTCGTACTACCTTTAGACCACGTAACGGTCGCAACCGATCTACTACTTTCATTATCCCATCCACGTATATCCATAACTCTACCGGTTTTCCCTTTAAATTTTGAATACATTTTATAATTTAACATTTTTATGTAACAGAATATCACATGAAATACCTCTTCCTCCATCTTGATTTCCCCATTCCCAATCTGGACCACGAACAACCTTTGCTCCAATAAATATCCCTTTTAAGGGTATTTTGGTACAGCCTTCTCTTGGAGTAAGTTGAATCCTATGTACAATTCATTGAACATATAAGTACAGTAAATCATGTTATACATTATCGAATAGATGCAACACAGTTATGAAATCTACCCCACAGAAGTAGCTGTTAGAAATCTTTCAAAAGCATGACTCAGGTCATGTACATCACCCATATAGCATTGAGTACACAAATCATAATCACAGCATTGTGTACATTTCCATCTAATACCGATTATCCAATGCCTTTTACACCCGTCGCATATAATATTTGGATGTTTAACACCCGTGGCTGCATTATCAAACACCAACAAGTCGTATGCTCCTTGATATCCGATTCTGTAATTACTCCTAGATCCATGATCCCATTGTACGATAACTGTTTTATCTGGCGTCCTATCAGATGGATTAGGATTAGAAACTGAGTTTCCAAACGACGGAGGTTTTCCAATTTCTACAACAGTTCCTGCATGACCCTCTCCACCATCTTGATCATCCCACTTCCAATCTTGCCCACGAACTACTCTTAAGCCAACTTCTAACATTTCCGCATACACCTTGAAAACAAACATTCGAAAGATATGTTAATTTTTATATAAAAGTCTCATGGTGCTCGTGACTGGACTATCATGCTTAACTCTTTAACTTTGCAACTTGTTCGTGTCATCGTAATATATAACATTACAGTTAATACTGCCATATTTCAAAAAAGTATCTAACGTTTAACAAATATTAAATACAGATGTACTCTTGAACCATTGACAAAGTTAGCTGTAATGGCATATATTTTAAAGCTTCAGTGCTAGACATAACAGTATTAAATGTAACAGTATGATGCTTTATGTTAATTTTTATTTCATAAATATCTATTCCAAGAAACTTTATTACAAAATGATTTTTAATTGGTCAAATTTTCATTTGATATAGTAAAATTAGGTAAAATATGTAAACAGAAATACTTGATCCGGATTTTAAAAATGCATGGAAGAATTCAGGGATAAGATGCACTGAGTCAGAGCATACGTACGTACCTGAAACGGACAAGTTTAATACGGCATATCTTATGAATCATATACACTCGTGTGGCTTTGCATACAGCTAAAAAGATATTCTGCCGCACGGTTCATGAAACAACTCGGTAAGACGAATATAAACGATAATATTCGCGGATTGTTCGTAACGACAGACAACATCATTACCAAGGATTACGAAGGTTCATCCCGATAGGATTCTGCGTTTGTGTCAACGATCGTAACCTCATAACGAGTTTGGCAAAGGCGCCTCTTTCGAGCAATAGCAGAGCTAATGTAAAACTAGATGCACGAGCTTTTTTCCAAACTGAATTGGATAATTAAAGTGGATCCAACATTTTGCATCGAATTCTTACGCAGAATTCGTTCCCAATAAATGAACGTTGTTCTCTGAATTGTTCGCTACAAATTGTGGAAATAGGTCTGCGATCATAACGTATCGGTATGTATTTGGATCGATAAAGAAATAATACTTTTTCCGATTAGTTCATCTTTACATTTTCTTTACTACCGCCACGCCATACTTTCTATAAAATCTGTCTCCTAATGATTCAGATTTCACTGTTTCAACGTCAACAGCTTAATTTACGAGATCTTAATAACAGTTTATATCGGTGATTTGATCAATTTGAAAAGCTCAATTTATTTGTGAATATATAATGGATTTCAAATGTATAAATTACTCAATGCTTTTAATATATTTCTTGCAATATTTTTATGTGTTTACATAAATGCAATTCTTGTATTTGCGTTTTAATTGATCTTAAAAATACTGTGTACACTGTATGATACGTGTATATATATATATATATATCTTATTTTCTATACAAAATTTATAATACTTGTTTTTTTTTAAATTATCAACTATAAGATAACTAAATAACGTACAAAAAGTAACTACTTTTCCGCATTATTATTATTCGATGACAACGTGATTTATACTTCGTGTATTGTTAAGAAGGAAAAATCTTCATTGAAATAATATCTGATAGCAATAATTAACGAACATTATCATACTAGATATTTTTGTTTCTTATACGTTTAGAAGAAAAAATGTTTTTCTCTTTATTCGCACTGTGATTTTGAGGTTATTTAGATTAATTGTGTAATTCTGAACAAAGCGCGAATGACGGATTATCAACTAACTTCTCGTGTTTAACATCGATCGGATCCGATTAAGTTAGTATGCGGTGCGAATGAATCGCAATTTGCTTCTGATATTCTGTTTAAGAAACAGTACGCGTTTTATTATCGATAACGGACCTAACGGATTTAGCGGATTCGCTAAGTTTATGTTGATAAAACACGTACAGCCACGAAGCGTGCGTCTCGAATTCATTCGGGGGTGACACTTTCGTACCGGTCTTGTCTCGCTTCGCTTCCAGTGGCATATATAATCGAAACAATTTCTGACGCAGAGAGGATGAATCCTCTCGGAGGAGATGGAAGCGGCGATGGAAACATCGAACGACGTGGAATAGGACGTGGCCGAGGTCGAGGACTCTGTACATCGACTGCACAAGAATATCGCACGTTAAGAAAACCTCATTGCGATATATCTGGAATACAAACAACAGGTTGTTATCATTTATTTCAGAAAAAGTATATTTATATGGAGTTGTACAAAAAACGCCAACTATCATGTGTTTTTAATTTAGACATAATGTTATTCAAAATTTTAAATACCAATTTCCCTTATTGACGATATTTCCTTATTTCCTTTTACAAATAGGTATTACTTTTTGCTTTCGATAATATTATATACTTGTATAAATTATGTAAGTAATAATAACATTTATGGATACTTTATGTAAAACGATACATGTTTATTGAATTTGTATTATTTTATTTGATCATATTGCACTTAAATAGTTTGTCAGAAACAAAATATGATGCTTATAAATGAAACACGAGCATTGTATGTACCTAAAATGTTAGTATGGTCCTATTCGATCAACATGGTCGATCGATTACGTTGCTCAGTATTCTTGGAACATAAATTTGATGAATGTAAATCAAATTCTGAACAGTTTCGTGTTCGTATTTAAAATCTTATAGAAATAAGTATTTTATCTGGAAATGAAAAATAAAAAATACATTGAATTATAGATAGTATAATAACATAGGTTTATCTTTTTTCTGATAACTTCATTTCTTTAATTTGCTTTAAGTTATGGTAAGAAAATTCAAGCTGTCAGAAAACATCAATTAAAATTTATTTGCTTGTATTTCATTTAAACAAATACAATGATTAAAGAGGTTAAATGTTGGCAAGTATCGATTTTGAATTTACAGGTCCTATGGGATCGAAAAATACGGAACAAAGCAAATTAGACAAATCTTTTGACGATATTATACAAAATTCAACGTTGTCTGTTGATGCAGCTGAATTCATTCCAAAATCTTTTTCCCCCAAACAATCGGTAGGTATATGTGTTGACCGTTGTAAGATTTTTTTATATCCAAATATTAAAGTATTTTAAATGTTTCTGTTATTTAGCTTCAGCAACAACAACCATCGACAATGAGGAATTTGCAGAAACACTCGGTTCAAGATAGAATACAACGGGCGCGTGAAATACCTCTTCAAGCACAAAATTATCATCAGGTAGAACAAGTTCATGAATTCGATAATTTTTCCAATCGATCGGAGCATTTCACAAATGTTCAAGATTATGGACATTTTGACGGAGGCTCGGGAGATTACAAAGACAAACACCACGTACATATTTTAAACATATTGTAAGATAAATAAATGTTAATACTATTTAATATTAATTATTATGTGCTTATAGGATTCGAGCGGGGATGAAGATAATTATTTAATCGAATTTGCTAACACAATAGAAAACTTAATGAGCGTTATACACTCGTTGATATTAAATCCAGGGTGTTTCACCGTAATAGTACCGCCGCTTATACATAATCTTAGGCCTTATTTAGATTCACCTTATCAACTCGAAGATATTTTAAAGATAATAATTGAGCAGGTAATTCTATTCTATCAATAATTCTATCGATCGTTTTCATTTATAAAAAGTTTGTATATTTATCTATTTAATTATTTCTAGTCTATAAACGAGGGTAATTTCCGATATAGCGGTGCTCGACTTTGTTGTGCGTTGCTAGATACTAATCTGACATCCGTGCAACAGGAATTATTCAAGGGGATTTTGTATGCTTGGTAAGTTACCAAGAACATTTGATTTTGTTATTTCAAATAGTTAAAGTTTCAGCTTAATAAACATTGAGTGAATAATAGGTGTAGAATCGAAACAGAGAATCAGTCTGCTAATTGGAAGCAGAAAGACGAACATACTGAAGAAGAGCAGGAAAGATGTCACGGATTAATATTATTCTTGGCTGAATTAGTTACTCAAATGGAACATACGTCTGCTTTCGGTTTAGGAGATTTATTAATTTCCCACATATGTACCGTTTTAAAAAGACCCGCACCTAACTCTGTTAAGAATATTTGCCAAGCTCTCAAAGTACGTAATAGTCGATAAAAATTCTTTTATAGATCTATGTTTGATTTTACATGTCAATCGTTATTTGAAATATAAAGCGTGCACTTTACTGTGTAGTTAGCAGGTCAAACGTTAGAGAAAGATGGAGGTGAAATGCGTGAAGAAATGGATAATATGATGCGTGCATTGACAGAATTTGTAACATCTGGTCGAGTAGATACTCACATTGAACGGATGGTATACAGTGTTCGTGAATTGCGAAATGGGAACTGGGGACAAACTTCGGCACTCAATTCCACAATAGTCGAGTCTACGGAAACAATAGATCCAAATCAAGCCCTCGATGAGCCTGTATTATATGGTCCCGACGGTAAAGTGTTAACAGCAGAAGAAAATAAGTTTTTGGAAGATGTTTCTCATAGCACAATTATCGAAGATCACGTGTACGTATATACATATATATATACATATATATATATATATATATATATATATATATACATATTTAGTTTATTAGTAATAACGAACATGAAACATACAAAGGTGAAACTAATATTTTTACAGTATCTCAGAACACGATTACGAGGATGAAAAGTGGTCATCGGAGGACGAAGACAATGTAGATGCAGCGTACGAAGAATTTTTAAAACATATTCCAAAACAAATTAATAAACAATAGTTGTTTACTATAAGTTAACATAAACATATAACTCTATTCACCTCATAGTTGGGAATTATGAGCGTTTTCATTTCCGCATTTCTATACTGTAATGCAAAGTGCAGACTAAAATTGGACGTGTGATCAAGCGATTACTACATGTGTACTACGCAATTTGACATTTTGTAAATTCATCTTAAGTGTGAGAATTTTAATTTACGAATTTTTATGGGAACAACAACAACTTCGTAATCATTTTTCCTTTTTTTTCTTTTACTTATGTACCAACTTTTTATCATAAATTTTTCTAATTTGAAAAGAAACATTGCAAAGTTTGTTCCTAAAACGTAACGATATATATTTGTCTACGAAGTTTATTTCTAAGTTATTTAAATTATTATAATAAATAATTAAAATCTATAAGGTAAATATTACCATTGTTGTTTTCTTTTCTTTTTTTTTTCTTTTTTTTTTATGTCTCTATAATAGCATTTGCTGTTAGGACTGTATTTCTAGTTGCTTTTTTTTTTCAGGTAAATATTTGATGGCCTCTGTAATACGTAATAGTTCAATGTATATGAAGTATTTGGTATATATAATTCGGAAAGTGTCGCAGCTTACCTTATTGTTGCACGTGATTACGTATGTTTGCTTATTTTGTCGATAACTACGACGACGACGATGACGACGATGACGACGACGACGATGATGATGTGCACACAATACCATTTCCTTGAAACTTAAGCGGACAGATCCGTTTTTGGTGCGAAAGGTTTCACCGACCGATTGTCTATCGAGACAGATACGATGCTGCAGCATAATCAGTTGCGTTTGCTTTGCTCTGTTGTGCAACAAAGTGTTTTATAACTATATTATAAAGTGAAAGTTAATTTATAAAAGATAACAAGGATAAAGTCTTTAGAATTGAAATTTTTGTTTAATAGTATTTATTGTATGTACAATTAGACTTTTTTTTAAATAAAAAGATGAACCTCTTTATAAGAAGTTTCAAGTGCCAATAAAAGTGAAACATATTGCTTTTATTAGGATTAAATAATTGCAAAATGTTTTTCTTATTTTCATTTATTGACATGGCTGATTATCTTCATTATACGTTGTCAACTAAATTGGAAATGCTGTTCCCTTAGAACTTTTTCTTGCTCGAGAATAAATAATTTTCTGATATGAGTAACAGGTAGGCGAGGCCCATCAAAGGATCGTCAGGGGCATGCGTAGGCAAAATTTAGAGTGGGACTGAAGGTTACAGAAGGTGGGGTCTTCCTTGTACTTGAGCTGCAACGATCTCCGCATTCGTTGAAAATCTGTTAATTCGGTTCATCTTGGCGTGGAGTTACGGTCTTCTATCAGCTGAGGTAAACATTTTTGAAGTTGATTTCGGACTATCGACAAATTGACGTTTCTTTAAATTATGATGTATTTTTTAGATAATGCATTTGCAGATCACAGTTCTGCTTCTTTTTATTTCTTTAGTAACAGTCAAATGTGGATATTACCAATCAAGGATATTAACAACTGCGAATACAGGTAAATTATAGATGTTTTGCAAATGTATTTGTCTTAAATTTCGAATAATTATTTTTTAGTAGGTTGTGAAGCTTATACTTGTGGAGTTAATGCACGATGTACTCTCAGCGAAGGAAGACCAGTTTGTTCATGCATGAATCTGCACATGGGAGATCCTCTTTCACGATGTGTACGAGTAGAGTGCTTGAGTAAGTATTCTACAGTTTTTTTTTACAAATATCGTTATGCGTTGTAAAAGAGGTAATTCGATCGTACGTGCATTTGTGTTTTAGTCAATGACGATTGTATTGGAAGTAAAGTTTGCACGAATAATAGATGCATAAATCCTTGCGACGGTTTGTGCGGCGTAAACGCCTTGTGCGAAGTCAAGAATCATCTTCCAACGTGTTACTGTCCTCCTGGATATACGGGCGATCCTTTCACCTCGTGTCACATAGAAGATCCTCGTACGTACGGAATTCATATACGTTTTGAATTTTGTTAATATCGTGTGGTTTTACGTATGTAACATAAGCTCAGAGTAGGTATAATGCAAATTTCAATCGAATTCTTACAGAGGCTGCTTGTAAACCAAGTCCATGCGGTATAAATACAAAATGCGAGGTAGTAAACAAAATACCAGTTTGCAGTTGTTTACCGGGTTACAGAGGATCTCCTTTGATTGGATGCCGACACGAGTGCGAAAACGATAGCGATTGTCCTAACCATCTTGCTTGTTCAGCTTCCTTTAGATGCGAAAATCCCTGTAAATGTGGTACAAATGCAGAGTGTCAAGTTCATAATCACCAGGCGATATGTGCTTGTCCACGCGTAAGAGTCAAGCAAATATCTAAAATACGAAGAAGCATGTATAAACCTGTGTAATCAGTAATTGAACTTTGTCTTCAGAATTGGTTAGGAAATCCGTTCGTATCGTGTCGTCCAGAGTGTACCACGCATTCTGATTGTCCGAAAAGCAAAGCAGCTTGTCTGTATCAGAAATGTCTGAATCCTTGCGACGGAGTATGCGGAGTGAACGCAGATTGTAATTTGCGTGACATTACTCCTGTTTGTAGTTGTCCAAGACACATGACTGGCAATCCCTTTGTGAGCTGTAGATTATTTGAAGCGCGTAAGTAATTTTAGTGATATACGGTATAGATATTGTATTTGAGTACGTTTTGAAGCTTATCCTTTAATAGTACCGATACTCTTTGTTACTAATTATTATCGTTAAATGTTACCAGGAGATCTATGTGACCCAAATCCATGCGGTGTGAACGCCGTTTGCACACCTGGGCATGACAATACCGGCAAAGAGAGACCTGTTTGCACTTGTCCTACCGGTTATATTGGAAACGCGCTCGTAAGCTGTCAACGCGGAGAATGCATTACCGATAACGAATGCCCTGATAACAAGGCTTGTATCGATTACACTTGTCAGAATCCATGCACTGGTAAAGAGTGTGGCCCTACCGCAACGTGTACACCTCGACGTCATATTGCCGTGTGCACTTGTCCAGACGGAACGCGAGGAGATGCACTTTACAATTGTAATCCTATCGAGAGTAGATCCGTTTACAATCATGGTCGAGCATGTCGATATTGTTAGTCAAGATCATTTTTTCGATCGCGCATATAAGTGACACGTAATGTATTTTAATTTTTAACTTAGAAGTTAATGGCTTATGTTATAATTACATTATGTAATTGAGCTCGGATAATTGTTAACACAGTATTGTCGCTAATGTTTAAGTCTACCAAGCACAATGTATTCATATTGTAACGTAGAAACATGTTCGTGAGTTTACGCTGAGACGTTGTACGCATGCTCGAAAACAAGGCAAAAAAATATTGTATGGTACTGTTACAATGATAGTACAGTTTACGTATCCCTTATTAAGGGATCCCTTATTATCCCTTATTAAGGGATACGTAAAAACTAATTACGTCATCATTAAGAGTGGTCTATTTGACTTCTGTAGAACATGTACTGCGCATGTCTATCTTTTACGGTTTAGGACTGCGCAGGGGGCCAAGTTAATAAAAGATTATTATTTAGACATGTACTTTCCTAATCTGAATGCCCCCTTATGCAGATTCATCGCAGTACCATCTAGCAGTGATATGCGAAACTACAATAGAAAGTTAGCTGATTGTATACTACCTTTGAAGTGTAATTAATTAATTACCGACAGAATCCGGTCGGTACTTTACACGTGTTCATCATAGTTCAGTAGTTTGTTGTTAAATGATGCTGTTAACAGCATTTGTGGCGGTTCTTTTAAAAGATTTTTTCCTTTTTTTTTTGATGTATTATATGCGTGTTATTTTTAATAATGGTGATCATCATAAACATTGGTCAAGATGATGCTCAGTATGCAAACAAAATTTCATGTACAATTCCTCCGTCACTTCTACTCTTCCCTCTATTCGTGTGTTTCCCCATCTTGTATATGATGAATGTAATGGAAAACTAGTTATAACGGGCTAGCAGAAACAGTGGAAAACGAATGCTCTCCTTATGACACTATACGTCATTGCGAATTTGATAATAGATAGGCATTAATTATGTATACGGGTTTGTTTCGTGAGAGACCGACAGAGTTCGGTAGTGCAGTATGAAACTAACACGAACGAGAATAGAACGATCCGTTGCGAATTTTTTCAATTATTCACTACGCAATTATTTAAAAATTGATACAAACTCTTAAGATACTGATTTATCGAGTCCACCTTCAATAACGAAGGCTTATTTACCTTGGGGGCTAGCCCGCTGGGCGCTTTTAGCCCCGAAACGCAAAGAAATGTCGATTCGGGCGGCAGTCTACCGTTTTGTGCAAAATGGTCGGGCTCTATTGCACTCCATCAGAAATACCGAGTGTTTCTACTCTAATTACCATCCAAGGAATTATCACGACAAAATACACGTTGTGCAAGTAGGTGAGTCACAACAACGAATTTATTCCTCGTACATCTTATGATGTCACAGAACCTTGACACAAGCAGTTGTTGAAAAAGTTAAAAGCCTTCAAAAATGCGAGAGAATTAACCTTCGTCGAACGAACTTAATGACTTCATGTGTTTTTATAATCAACCTCATCGAAGTTGTCTTAAATATAGAGATAACTGAAGTATCTTGGTATTTCTCAAATTTACTGTTTTCGTATAATGCATTTAGATAGATGGATAAGGTTACTTAACTATCGTGTGTCACATTCAATACAAGCAATACTTGGATATGATATAATATTTCCGCATTTCGATAAAATCTTATTAATCGTGACGTTGTTACAGGCAAGTCCCAGGGCTATTTGCCCCAGGGTAATAACAATGTGTCCAGTACTGGGAAACACCTCGGTTATTTGGGAACTCACGCTCGACGGATTTTTGTTGATAATATCCTAAAAAGAGTTACCAATAGCTTAGCAGCTGACTTACGCAGACGTGCAGCCAGCAGATTAGCCTTCGGTGATTCAGCTCCTTTCTTTGCATTGGTTGGTGTATCATTGGCATCTGGTACTGGAATATTAACAAAGGACGATGAATTGGAAGGAGTATGCTGGGAAATTCGAGTAAGTAAATTTCTTATAAAATTTGCATAATTTTTTAATTAATGTTCATGGAAGAAACAAAATATTAATGTATTTGTAGGAGGCAATATCAAAACTGCAATGGAATACTCCACAAAACGATAAAAACTATGAAGTTATCAAAGATGAAGAAAAGATAATCAGTTTAAAAGATTTTGTAATTGGTCCTGCTATTGCAAAAGGATGCTCTGCTGTTGTCTATGCGACAAAGTTTAAAAATTCTGAGCGCAATGAAAATAAAGATGAAATACATGTCGATGATAAGACCAAGGACATAACTGTTTTTCCATTGGCATTAAAAATGATGTTTAATTACGATACAGAATCTAATGCATTATCTATTCTAAGGTCCATGTATCGGGAAACTGTACCTGCTAGAAAACATTTAAAGGATAAAGAATTGGCTGATTGGGAGCTGAAAATGGCGGAAAGAAAGTCTAAATTACCATCGCATCCAAACATTGTAGCAATGTATTGTGTCTTTACCGATAGAGTACCTGCTTTACCTGGTTCATGGGGAATGTACCCTGATGCTTTACCTGCTCGTATTAACCCTGAAGGATCTGGAAGGAATATGAGCCTGTTTCTGTTAATGAAAAGGTAATTACGCCGAGAAATAATTGTTTGATAAACATTATTGAGAGCATGATTGTTTCTTTTTTATGTTGTTATAGATATGACGTTACATTAAAACAATACTTAGCTGATCGTACCATAAGTATAAGGGAATCGATACTATTGTTAGCACAGCTACTCGAGGGTGTGGCTCATCTAAATGCGCATGGTATTGCACATCGGTACGCCAACATCTTTTATTCAAATAGAATATGTATTGGATGTATCATGTTTCATATGTCTATGTGTACATATTGTATTCTTCTTTTTTGAAAAATCAGAGATCTGAAGAGCGACAATATTTTACTAGACTTGTCAGAAGAAACTGATAATTGTCCATCTTTGGTAATTACCGATTTCGGATGTTGTTTGGCTGACAAAAGTTACGGATTATACCTACCATACAACACTCATGATGTTGATAAAGGAGGCAATGCTGCATTAATGGCACCGGAAGTAATAACAGCGGAACCTGGTCCATTTACTAGCATTAATTATACCAAAGCCGATCTTTGGACAGTAGGAACTATAGCATATGAAATATTTGGTTTGAAAAATCCATTTCACGGCGCTGATTCGAAGGAAGAGACATCTCTAAAAAATCATAGTTACAAAGAGAAAGATCTTCCACCTTTACCAAGCCATGTACCAACAGTAATTTCTGCATTAATTAAAAATTTATTGTCTAGGAATTTATATAAGGTATTGTGACACGTGGTTAAACATATTTTCCGTAAGCTATTTTATATTCTACGTGGAATGGTTGTAATTTCAGAGACTTGACACAGAAACTGCAGCAACAGTGATGCAGTTACATTTGTGGGCACCAAGTATTTGGTTTAGAGGCGAAGGAAAGTTGCCGTCGAGTAACGAGGTATGAGCATTTTCATGCATATTTTTGGAAAACTTATAATTATGTGTACTATACATCATTTTATTACAAATTTTAAATAGGTGATGCAATGGCTACTGTGTTTAACTACAAAAGTACTTTGTGAAGAACGTAATATGATGCTGCCTGAAGTATTATGCAACGAAAATATTGAACAGATCGATTACACCTGTTATCAAAGATCACTTTCAACAAGATCTTGCGGAAGACGTACTATGCCGGAATATCAATTGATAGCGAATTTTCTTGGTAGAGTTACGCTTGGTAATATTAGAAATGCCTTAAAATGGATGCAACAAAACGTATAAGGCGTGTTCTCAGAAAAAAGATTTTAACAACAAGAAGAAAGTATTTATCGTCCGCATATTGAGGAAGGGATTGTTGTGTGTTATTTTTCAACACAAAGTGTAGATTTTTTAAAAATATTTTTGTATACTTGATTTTAACGTATATTATCGCCAACGTTTCTCATTTGTTTTTCTTATTAATTTATTTTTGATACTTCGAAAAGCATAGAGGAGTCATACTTTCAGCTGTATAATGTCGTTGAAAGTTTGATTGTAATTAAGTTATTTAAAAAAAAAAACTAATTATAACAGATGAAAATAGACACGTTTCATGCGTGTCTTTTTCTGTGATTCATCTGTGTTGTAATACAACGATACTGACAAGTATTGCAAACCGTATTCATGTTGGCTATTTATCTATGCAATCGACATGATTATAATTTGTTATCTCGATCTTTCTGGAAACTAGTTTTTCGTGTTTAGTAAATATAATTTGCTCTATGTTGCCGAGAAATTTTTAAACAAGTTCACTGTTCAATACAATATGTATTGATACATGGTGATTATAATTTTCAAACAAATTCGTTTAATTATTCAGTTTTTAAATTTCAAACTTTCGTTCAAGGTGTAACAGCGTATGAACCGAACATTCAGTGAAGAGTATATCTTTTGTAAGTGAAAATTTTTACGCATTAATTCAATATGAAACAAATATAGATAAATCAATAGCACGGTTGTAGGATTCAACGCTGTAAAATGTGGAAAAAAAAATAAAGCTTATATGTCTACAGTGTTCACAAGATCGCAGATGCTGTCTGTTTTGGCTTTCCGCACATTTTCATCTTAAGCTTCATTGTTTCTAAATTCAGATTATGAGTTTCTGCCAAATCATTTAAGTACATTAAATATTCGTCATATGAGAGTGCTCTTTTTCGAAATTTAAAATACGCAAGTCCTGTATCCGTTGTGGTAATTGTAATCATGTCAAGTATACGTGCTGATATTAACCATCTGTCGCTTTGCGATAATGGTATAAGTTCTAAGTTTCGACTAGAAGAAACTGGATCCATCTCACAGTATGCTATAAAAATAATAATTATGCTTATATTATAAATAATATAGGTAATATAATTATTGAAATGTAAATATATTATTCTTTTTATCATTACTTTTGAATATCTCTTCAAACGAAACCTCAGGTTCTTTTTGTTTCACGACAAAATCTTCCATGACGTTTTAAAATGAAAGATATGTCATACATCTATGTACGTACATAATTGTGCATTGAGCAGTTTGTTGTAAATTACATGTAGGTTTTAGTTAAAGAGTAAATATTTGAGTTTCGTATCTATATATTTAACGTGTTTTCCTTCCATTTTTGTTTGCAAGAGAAGTTTTATCAAAATTGCGAGAATTAATTTTATCATGAAATTCAATAATTATCAATGTTTTTCAAACATAAATTCTATTAAAACCAGCTTATTAAAGGATCCTTCAAAGGCTGAGCCATCTTGTTTTAACCAATTTCCAAGTCCTTATTTTTTAAAATATTTCTGCAAAACCGTTCATAATAGAGCAAAAAGACTTGATATGAATGGATGTGTCATATATGAGAAAATCAGGTCAGGATACACAAAATTTATTACGCAAATTATAGTTAATTTAAGAAGTTTTATTTATTTTCTTTGCACATACGCAGAAGACATTTACAAGATACAGATATCCCAGCTTTATTAATTTTTCTGAAGAAAAATCAGGATATTACCCATATTAATTTGGCAAATAATAATATCTCAGATAGCGGCTTTATAAATTTGCTGGATCATGTGCTTGTATGATAAATGTATAATAACAGACAAAGTGTTATTTGATAGTAAATGTATATTTATACATTTTGTTTTCTATCAGCTGTATAAAAACATAGAAGAATTAGATCTTCAAAATAATAATATCACTAAGAAAGGAACTAATTATTTACTGACAGTAGGAGAATATGTAGGAATTAAAAATCTTAATTTGAAAGCAAATAAATTTGGCACCGAAGTAAGTAATTTTGTTATTTTAATGAAATAATTAATTTTTTTGTTTAGTTGGTAACTAATTTATTTATAGGCATCAAAAAATGTGGCACTCTTTTTATTAAAAAATAAACACATAAATACTTTGAATGTTGCTGAAGTAGACCAGACAGCTTCTAGTTTAATATACTTCATAATGGTCTTGAGTTCAGACCAAAAGGTTTCCAATAGGACTTTAAAGAATATAGATATTAGTAGACCTAAGCCAGGATGCATGTATTATTTTGACTCTGCTCATTTTGCTGATGTTATTGGTTATATGCTCAAAGTAACATTAATTCTAATTATTTGTTTGTATTTAAATTAATTAAGAATATTTTTAGTGTAATACCTATCTTAGAGCCTTACACCTTCAAAAATACAATTTCAATTGCCATGATATTGAAAACATGATGTCCAATGCAAAATACAACAATACATTATATTTACTAGATCTTGGTAGTAATAACATAGGTGATCATGGAGTTGAATTTATTACCAATTGGTTGGTAAAACGACCAGTTTTAAAAATATTAATCTTGCGTAGAAATATTATAACTAATCATGGTGCAAGGTATTATATAAAGAAAGAAAATTATGTTTTTATTATCGCATACAATACTGTTTTTGATCAAAAATACACTTTATTGCTTGTAGGAGCCTAAGCTTCATCCTTCCATTCTCAAGAATTCTGGTTCTTGATATTTCTTATAATAAAATTACGAATGATGGCATGATAGATATCTTAAATACCTTGAAGAAGAGCCCTTTATTGCAACAATTAAAAATATTTGGCAACTGTATAAGCCATCCGACTGCGAAAGTATTAATTACTTTAAAATAAGCATAAAAAATGCAATCTAAATTTTAGAATTATTTATAGATCATCAAACGGATGTTGACTTTTCGAATCCTGGAACAAGAGAAAATAGATATCAGACCTTACAGAGTTGATCACAAATGGTATTTTGCGAAATACGAAGGACATAACTATAAGAAAGAATATTATGATGTTCCATATGGTCTCTTTTTTGAAGCACCAAAAGCTCCAGCTAAAAAGAAACGATACAATACAAAATATTATAAATATATATTCTCAAAAGTGACTGATCTAAAATTGCATTATGTATGTTTACATGTTACTATCTTCTTTCTCTTCAATGCATAACAAAACATTTTCGTTTTAGTCAACCATAACTATTATTTCAAAAATATTGAGCAGAGAACATGTAAAAGATTGTAAATGCTGTTATTGTTTAAAATGCGAAGGTAACAGTAAATTTCTTCCCTTTCATTTTATAAAAATTATTTTACTTTAGTTTAGCTGTTATTGCTACATTAAATATTTTAGCTCCACATTTTGATGAATTATGCAGAGACACTAACCATCCAAATAATTGCAATTGTTGTAAATGCAAAAAAGATAGTGATATTTCTATAGATAAATCAGTCACGGACAGAATCATATCTGTTCTTGATGTTACAAAGTGTATCTCATTTATTTTGGATCGGGTGAACTCTGAAATTCAAGACAAAATTATTGGATGGATTAATATTAAGGAAGATATATTGGAAGAAGATTTGAAAAATATTGCTGGTATGATTTTATGTTATCTTAATTTATTTTGTAATCAGTGGCTTATATTATCTTTTAATTTGAAAAGAACAAAACGAAGATGGAAAAAGTTCTTCTAAAGATTTTGTTTCATGTAGCTCATCTTGGATACATCTGAGCATATCTACTTTACAGAAATATTTGCAGGAAACTTCTTCGAAAAATTTACTGTAGCTATATTAAAATATATTTTTATATACTCAAATGTTGTTGCTGTTACGTCTTCTCTACAATATTATACAGATTTTTTATAAGGGTATGTAAGGCTTACACAAGTAAGGATAAAAAATGAAACCATCTCTTCAAAGGTATTTTATTACATTTTTGGTTTTATATTCGTACAAACTGAGGGTTTGCAATATACAAAAATAAAAAATGAAATGAACTTTATTATATTTATATTAATTATCTAATTTGTTTTTGATTTTTGTTCAGTTTCCTTTAGTTTTTCATTGTTGCTTCTCGCGTTTCTCCGACTATCTGTCAACGAAATCCGGCCGTCTTCCTGCTTGATTTCTTCCATGTTTTCTGACATTAATTGGTTAGAATCAATTTCGCGAGGTGTCTTGTTGCTTTGCATAAGGTCGTTTGTATTGGAAGGAATCTCCTCGATTCTCAAAGAACCGTCTACAAACCGGTAACTAGGTTGCTGCATACTATTAGCCTCCCGAAAGGTTTGAGGAAAAGCGTTGATGGTGACTTCCTTTGTTGCGTGCGTATTATCGACCAAATCTCTACTAGTATAGGGTTCAATATTACTTTCTAATCCACGGACATACATGTTTTGAAACACTGTTTGTTGGTTGAGCTGAGGCTGAACATGAACATGATGAGGAAGCTTTACTTTAACATAACCATGGTGACTTCTTGCATGAGGGCTGAATTTAGTGTCAACATCACCCTGTAAACAATTAACATACATTGATTATCTTGCTAAATATTTACTTAATAGTTCACAACATATGATACTTACATTTGATACTATTTGAGACAACATTTTTGCATCATAGGGCATGACCAATGGAGGCCTTGTAAATGTTGAAGAGTATGATGCTATGGGTAAAACTTTCATTGATATCGGTTCAATGCCAGACTCGCTCAGTACAGCTATATTTTGCTGGCAAGGACAAGGATTGAGGTACCTGTGCAGAGGATTACTGCAAGGCAACATTGATGGAACTTGAACAATGGCAGCTAATTGTGGCTGTTCAGATTCAGCAACCAGCATCATTGGATTTGATGGTACAGTGAACAAATGTTCATGACAAGTAGATGCAACTGGTAAAACTGTTAAGGTTTCCTGAGGCTCTGGTAAAGGCTGTGGAAGATGCTCGATACGCATAGGTTTTTCTTCTTTGGTAACAGGTTTTATTTCTGTTGCAACTGGCTTAGGTTTTGGCTTAGGTTTTTGAGTAGTTTTAATAACAGTTGACTGGGGAACCGGTTGAATGATATTTACGGCTGGAGCAGATTGAGTACAAGGTTGAGGAGGAGACTGTACAATCTGTAAGGTATGAACAGGTTGAACTATTTGTTGAGGCATCACTACACTTGCCTGAGGTAAAGTCTGTGCAGGTTGGACGACATTTAAAGTTTGGATTTGTTGAGGTTGAGTATGTAAAGATAGTGGAAACTTCTGAGTAGATATTTGATTTTCTTTCCAAGCTACTTGCGCCGGTTGAGATGTTTCTGATCCTATTTGTACGCAAAGTGTTGATTTCTTAGATCTATCCTTGTCCTCACCAGTTTCCTCCATATTCAAATCCACCTTTTTAGATTCTGCTTTCGCATTTTCTGTCAGAGTCTTCTTCTCCACATTTTTGGGCGCCGGACCAGCCTGGATCACTGCGATACACAGTAACAGAAATATAAAACACGCGTTGCGGTACATCGTTGGTGATTATATCGACTTCAAGACTTTTAAATTTTGATTGACGGCTGATCGATTGAATTTCATTTTTATACTCGTTATACGACACACAAATTCTTTGTGCAAACCCAATTTTGTAATCATTTTCCACACGCAACGACATATACATCGCTGACGATGCTGAATATCACTTTTGCAATTGCTGTATAGGTATTGAATATTTTCCTCACAATATAAATATTCCATTAAAAACTCAAAAAAAAATTTAATGAAAATAACAGATAATTTAAACTGTATCGTTTAATTATTGCAAGAAAAAATTGCTACAAACTTATAACTTTGCATTTGCTTATAATAAATTTGTGATAAATTAATTGAATTATTAATGTAGAACAAGTAATTATGGAATGATATGAATTTATTTGAAAAATGAATACGCGTTCAATTTGAAGAATTTAAATATGCAACATTTATTTTGTTAAAAATCTGGTTTTGAAATTAAGCGTATGCCTTTTAAAATTAGTACATCTTAGTTATTTGCCTGAAAGAAATGCGCAACATTGCACTTTGCAATTGATTGGTATGCAGTTACAAAACATTGAGGCAATCATCTACAATATGTACAAATCACTTTCTTTTAATTATTTTGCATATACTTTATACAAAGTTGTATAATTTCTTTCCACTGAAAATTGTATTCAAAATTCTTTGGAATTTTACATTAGGCATTTATTGTTAATTTATAGAAATATTACATACAGAACTTCATACTCAGAAGTTTTATAAGTTAATTAGTATTTATTTGTTCTTCTTCAAGAATTTAAGTTCAAAGCGTGCGAAGTTGTTTAGGATCTTGGCGTCTTAAAAAACAGAAAAGTCGCTAATTTTGAAGAAAACCGCTATTTTTTATTTTTCTATTTCTATGATGGATCACTAGATGGTACTTCAACCCGCAAGAAGCGAGTACCATTGTAAATATATAGGTATCTTGTTAGAGTCAGGTTAGAGTAGCTTGCTACATAAAATGTGCTTTTGAACATTTCATTATTTATCTATTTAGAAAATGCTATAGTTTATCTCTCACTTTACAATACAAAGCACGTGTGCGTCAATACATAACCTGAACATAATAGTGCATGCATTATAAAAGTTAGAGGTTGAATATGAATATAGTAACAGATATTACATATATTAAATTATTTGAAAGATATTTGATTAACTATTGAAGCCTATTGTTTCAAATTGGTGATAACAATGGGGAACAAGAGACATAACTGGAAAGCAAGAAATGTTGCAAAAGTTGAAATTGACAACTCTCAAACGGAAAAGGTTAATTTTTAGAAACATGTGATTTCACAAATAAAGAGATTTATTATTTAATTTTATTTTTTACGCAGATCACATTAGATATTAAGTATCACAAGGATAATTATGATGCATGTAACACATTAGTTCTTCCAAGCAAAAAAAGGAAAACAAGTAGTAAAGTCGAAAAAGTAATTACAACTCGATTGCTGTCCAAGAAACGCAGAAAACAATTGGAAAAAGTTGTAGAAAAAAAGAAAAAGAAATTGAATGTAAGTTAAATCGATATACAAATCGTTCTGGTTGGAAATAATTATTCCATTTGTCAACAGAGAGCTACACTTTTAGAAGAATTAGCAAAGGTTCAAGCACCACAGGAAGAACTGAAGCATTATGTATCTTTAACGAGTATTCAGACAAAAGGCTTAAAACGTCATTTTAGAGAAACAGATGTATCTACAAAAAAATTTGCAGCTAAAACAAATGACAAAGATGAAAACGATACCACAGAAGTGTCTATAAATTCTATTAAAGGTAGTAGAAGAAAAAGATTAGCAATTTTAAAAAATCAAAGGAAAAAGGAAGCCAATTCTGATCCAAATGTTGTTGGATTCTCTGTAAGTTAATTTGAAAAATAATACTGAAATAAATAATTAATCAGCTGTGTTTTAGGATTCCAGCAGTAGCGCATCGGAATCTAACTATAGCGAACAAGAGTATAATGGCAGTGAATTAGAATCAAATGTAAATCATGATATTAGACAAGATGTAAACATACAGAAAAGTACAGCTTCTACAAAATATATACAAGACCAAACTGAAAGTATAAACGATTCTATCGATAAAGATCATCAATCATATAATAGTATAAGTTCAGAGAAAAAAGAAACAAAAAATGAGGTGCCTGTTACTATAGATAAGAAACCTGCTGATTTTGTAACAGTACAAAGAAAACCAGAAATTCAAGTAGCTAGACTGAAATTGCCCATAGTAGCGGAAGAACAAGTTATCGTAGAGGCAATTAACGACCATTCCGTTGTGATAATTACCGGTGAAACAGGAAGCGGTAAAACGACTCAGGTACCACAGTTTTTATATGAAGCTGGTTATGCTCGTGAAAAGATGATAGGAATAACCGAGCCCAGAAGAGTGGCCGCAATATCAATGAGCAAACGTGTAGCAGAAGAAATGAATCTTACTGAAAAGGAGGTTTCATATTTAATTCGCTTCGAAGGAAACACAACATCGGCGACAAAAATCAAATTCATGACTGATGGTGTTTTACTGAAGGAAATTCAAAGTGTAAGTAATTTAAATAAAATATGAATTTTTTTAACCATCAAGACTTTCAATGTTTCAGGACTTTTTACTTACGAAATATTCTGTAATTATCTTGGACGAAGCACACGAACGAAGTGTATATACTGATATTTTAATAGGATTATTATCGCGAATAGTACCATTGCGTTATAAAAGGAAGATTCCTCTAAAACTTGTAATAATGTCGGCTACATTACGAGTACAAGAACTTGTAGAAAATGATAGGCTGTTTAAACAGAAACCGCCAGTATTGTCTGTAGATTCAAGACAATTTCCTGTTACTATACATTTCAATCGAAGAACCAATCGTAATTATGTTGCTGATGCTTTTAAAAAAGCGGTAAAAATACATACTCGTCTTCCTGATGGTGGAATTTTAATCTTTTTAACAGGTATGTTCGTAACTCTGAATTACATAAATTCGATATTCATCGACGAAATTTTAGGGCAAAAGGAAGTGAATAATGTGGTTAGAAAATTACGTCGAGCTTTTCCCATAAAGAATAGGAAAGAAACAGCGAAGACAATTCATAAAGACAAAAGCAGACATTCTGCAAGAATAGAAGAAAATATGGATGGTGTGGAAACGGAACAAGCTATAGAAGACAGTAGCGACGATGATAATTTTGATAATGATTTTAATAGCAAGGAAGCTATTCGTTATAATAAATTACGACGAAAGAAGCAAATTCAGCTACCGAGCATTAATCTGGACGAGTACGCATATCTGTTTAAAATTGTTTAAAAAATATTAATCATAATTTGAGATATTTTTAGTTATTCTGTGATTCCGGCTGACGATACTCATGAAGATTTAATTGAAATAGAAGATGAAGAAGAAGGACAATTAGATGAAGACGAAGACGAAGATAACGACGTTATTGATTTAAATACTTTGGCAAATGCACAACCCTTATGGGTTTTACCTCTCTATTCCCTTTTACCAACTCATGAACAAGCAAAGGTAATGATAACATTATCCAGTACGTATGTCAAAATAATTAAAGGACCGTTCTAGGTATTCGAACCACCGCCAGAAAAATATAGATTATGCGTAGTTGCTACTAATGTAGCAGAAACTTCGCTGACTATACCCAATATAAAATATGTAATAGACTGTGGACGCTGTAAAATAAGATTGTACGATAAAGTAACTGGTGTAAGTACATATCAGGTTTGCTATACGAGTAAAGCATCAGCTAATCAACGTGCAGGAAGAGCTGGTAGAACTGGACCTGGTCATTGCTACAGGTGTTTATCTATATATCTTAGTTTAAATGGTACATAAACGATTTTATTAAATATTACTTTTAGGCTATATTCTTCAGCAGTGTTTAATGATCAATTTGAAGAGTTCAGTCAATCAGAAATTCAAAGGAAACCCGTGGATGATTTGCTCTTACAGATGAAAGTAATGAATATTGATAAAGTCGTGAATTTTCCATTTCCAACTCCTCCAGATATTATACAACTAAAAACAGCTGAACAACGATTACAAATTCTTGGTGCTTTACGACACTCGTCACTTAATGAAAAAGGTACGAACATTTATAATTCTTACTCACTGTGGATTTAAATCTCAAATATTCTTATTTAGGTTCATATAGCGCAAAAATTACACCGCTTGGTCACAGTATTGCCGCATTTCCTGTTGCTCCTCGTTATGGAAAAATGTTAGCTCTTTCGCATCAACATAATCTTTTGTCATACACAGTGTGTATGGTCGCTGCCCTTTCTGTTCAGGAAGTTCTGATAGAAGCATTTAATACGGATGGTGCTTCCAAAAAGTGGCTACAGATGAGACGTTTTTGGGCTGGGATAGGAAATAGTTTACTTCTTGGTACAGACATCACACACGCATTACGAAAATTAATTAAACATACAACATTTGATAAATTAAATATGTATTTTACATAAAGGCGATCCGATGGTCTTAATTAGAGCCGTAGGGGGTGCAGAATATGCTGGAACCAAAGGGAAGCTGCTCTCTTTCTGCGAAGAACATGGCTTACGACATAAGGCAGTCGTAGAAATAAGAAAACTTAGACAACAACTCACAAACGAGATCAATTTAAATATTCAAAATTTGAATCTTACTATCGATCCAGAGTATGTATCGTTCGACATTTACATCTTATTCCAGATATAAAACAATTATTTGTATTATTTCAAATATTCGTTCAGAATGAAACCTCCGCTCGACACCGAAGCTAAATTGCTTAGACAAATAGTTCTCGCCGGAATGGCTGATCAAGTTGCAAAAAAAGTAATGCCCGATGAAGTGAACGAAGACCAGGACAAAAACAAATGGAAATATGCTTACAAGTAGAATGCAATTTTTTAAAAATTATTTTATTTCTTTCATATACAAAACAATACGCGTATATTTCTTGTTTAGAACCACGAATATGGAAGATCCCGTATTTATGCATTCGTCGTGTGTTCTTCGAAGAACATGTCCTGAATGGGTAGTTTATCAAGAAATTTATGAAACGAATAAAATGTATATGCGTGGAGTTACAGCCATAGAACCAGAATGGTTACCCAAATTTGCTCCATCCTTATGTCAGCTTGGAGAACCTTTGATTGATCCACCTCCAAGGTTTGTCTCGTATAGCTCCAATTTTTACTATTTTCAAGTTCGTTATTTACGTTACTCGTATATTTTAAATAGATACGATGCAGAAACTGGTAAGGTTATGTGTAATATAACAGGAACATTTGGAAGAGTTGGTTGGAAATTGCCAGTAATGGAAATGGAACATCCGTTATCTGTGGCAGGAGTTAAATGGTTTGCGTGCTTTCTTTTGGAAGGAAAAATATGCCCAAAATTAAAACAATTCGTTCCTTCGTTATTAACAACACCACAGAGTATCAATAAATCCTGGGCCAAGTAAGATTTTTAATGCAATATATACATATACAGTAAATATACATGTTCAAAAGTTAAAGAAAAATTTAACTTATGTTACTTGTCAGGTTGATACCACGAACACAGGAAATAACACAACATTTACTATCTCGTGGAATTATGTCCAAAGAGAGATTATTAGAAACTTGGGAGGAAGATAAAAGTTGTAGGTATATACTTTTCCAGATATGGATATGATTGATCAATTAATTAATATGGATAATGATTAATTTCAGTTCTTTTGTCGGCCTATCAGAAATGGTTACCAGAATCTATTCATGGACATGTTACAGTTATTTGGCCACCTGTATAATAAACTATGTACTTATGTACAATTGTATATTGTAATTGTATACTTAAACTCTGCAATATACGAAAATCCAATAGAGCAATGCAGTTCAACAGTTATTTATTCAGTAAAAACTATTGCATATAACTTAACTAATAGCTCTATTATGATTTTACATGTAAATTTATAAATAAACATTTGATGTTTTATGTCCATTGAATAACAACAACTATTTTCTAATAAATTAACTTATTCTAGACTACCCATTATTCACCAACAGAACACGATGGTGCAAAGAATGCATGTGATGAACAAAAGTATAATGATATATTTACATATTTTCATAGCTTTGCGGTAACTTAAAATTTGCGCGAGACACGGATACACTAAATTTTTATTCTACACAGTAGAAGTTATCTTTAATTGAGTTATTGGCAGTGCTATGACATTAGTAACATTGTAACAAATGTTTAAAGACAGTTATTACATCATTCGGCTTTTATCACCTTTTTTTCTTTCTTCTTAATTGGATTCTTTTTACAATCTTTGTAAATATTATTAAGGTCAAATGTTGCTTTTATATTATCCTACAAAATATTTTCTTTTCACTATATGGTACATAATTTAAAAGAAATATATTACTTACAATTTATTGGTGAATGTTTACTTACCAATGAAAAAAGAAATTTAACTAGTTTGCCTTTATGATCCGCATATGGACGTCGTTCTATCTCTTTACCTTCCTTAAAAAGAATTAAGGTAGGAAGTTGTTTACTAGTACTGGCATCGCTAATATGATACTTCACTCCTGCATCTGGGTACCTTCCAATATCTACTTTTCCAAATTTCAAATTTTCTAAGGCATATCTAAAAATATTTTTAAACGTTATTATATTCAATGAAAGATTGATCGATCTAAATAAAAAATGACACATAACATACTCTGCAGAAAGTTCAGAGAATATTGGTGCAAAATTAACACAAGCTGGATTCCATGCAGTATAAAATGCAACCAGCCAAATGATTCTAGTATCACGATATAGTTCTTCTTGTAATCCATTTGCACCGCGTAAATAAGTTACATTTTCTGGACCCTGGTATGTTGGTTCGGGGAGTAATAAACCGCATACTTTAAATATAACATAATATATAAATTAATTAATACACAGTGATACAGAGATCTACTATGTTATCAATTAAATACTTACAAATAAATACAATAGCAAATATGATTCCCATACGAATATCCGCGTAAAACCAAAGGATCAGATTGGCAATTTTAGTGTACACAAAACTGGATGACAAATAGTTTATCATAGTGACACTTCCAGTTTTCCGTGTCCTTATCATTATGACAATCATAAGAAAAAATAAAATCTCTGTTTCCCTCTAACATAAAAATACAGTTTCTATTACGATTAGGTGAAATTCTACAACAAGCGTTTTAATATTTTTAAATTACTCACTCCATCGAGTTCGCACTCAACTTGTGCAAACAGATAATGACACATAATAGGAAAACGTTTCGAGACAATATATGAAATGCTGAGTAAAATATTTATCAAATAATAAGGCTTCAACAAAAGCCGCAAATCCTTTTTAAAAGGCATTTTCAGAAAACAAGGAGTATTTGTAGGTTATGCACAACTATTACAATAAAAGTCACTTTCGATGAAACGGTTTCAACTCAAGTCATTTAATGGTGTATCTTACTTAATTTATTGATGTAATGTTTAAAGTCTTATTTTATGACAAAAATAAATACGCCTTTACATTAAGTATAAATTAATCATTTCAACAAACCGCTCCATGTTTATTAAATTTTCGATCCAAATCAAGATAATTTGCACACGATTAATCATGTATTAAATACTTGGATATTTCATGAAATAATAACGAAATTAGTATAAACAAGACAGAACGTTATGAAATTAATAGTCCAAGTTTTTTAGATTATCGTAATTAAAAAAATGTAACGAATATAAATATATAAACGAATTATGTTTGGTTTAGATATAAAATCACAGACAAGATATAGGATAGACCAGTTATGATATTGTTTTTGTTGTACATATCACTCCAGCCTCGTTACCATTCTTGTGTCACAACCTACCATATCAATTAGGACAGATTTTTTAACTTATGACATTGTTATTCGTGTCGCACGATCTGAAATATGAACATCGTCAAAAATACATTTTCCGACAACTGGTATCTTCTTAAAATATTTTTGAAATATTTTAAAAGCTCAGATTCTAAATGCATTTTCACATTCATATTTACGCGCGTTTTCGTTGGTGTAGTACCATTAAAGTATATTTTATCAAGTATATATAAAAATGAAGCTTTCAAAAATTTAGGAGAAATATGAAATAGCAAAAATAATAGCTATATACTATACTTCGTCCGTGATGAAAGAATGCAAATATCATTTCAATTGGAATAGATATTCATATACCAATTAAAGCTATATATATATATATATATATATATATGTATACACACACATCTGTGATAACCAATTAAAAATATATATATACACATATATATATTCTAATCATATAGGATTTTTCCATTAGATAGATAAGATATCTTTAATATTTATAGGTAAACGTAGTTTTATTAAAATCTTTGATTACATAATATTTATCCTGCAATGCAAATATTATATGATTAAATGTACAATAAAATCTATTCAACTTTTCCAGCGGTTCATTGACATTTACAAATTATTAGATATCTAATACTAATATTACAATTGTACAACACATAACATGAGAGATATATCCCTACTCTGCTGCTGAACAAAGATCTCTTAGCTTATAAATCTTTTGTACCGATCAGCAGTTAGTAACTGAATTTTAAACATGAAGTTCTTAACAGCTGTTTGCTTGGTTGCTCATATTTGTCTAACAATCTGCAAAGAAACTTCTGTCTCTAATACAAGTATTCCTTTAGTTCTCATTACATGGGATTATGAAGGTGCTACTCAAAAAGGTAAATCTGACCTGTATAACTCTTGAAAAGCAACACAATATTAATAAAAATGTTTTCTATTTATTTTATAGCATGGGATGTTCTGTATCATGAAAAGAGAAGCGCTTTAGATGCTATAGAAGAAAGTTGTAGTCTCTGCGAAGAACAAAGATGCAGGAAAACTGTAGGATATGGAGGCAGTCCGGACGAAGCTGGAGAAACTACATTAGATGCTTTAATTATGGATGGGTAGAATAATTCTATATAATTATTTATAATATAATTATTCATTTAGAAATACATTTATTTTATAGCAATTATATTTGTGAATTTATTTATTCGTTTACAGTGTTACAATGGATGTTGGTGGAGTGGGTCTTCTGAGGAACATTAAAAATGCAATTTCTGTCGCACGCAAAGTTCTTCATAACACTAAGCATTCTTTACTCGGTGGGAACCTGGCAACAAAATTTGCGGTAGAAATGGGATTCAAAGAAGAATCCTTACAAACCGAAGAGTCTAAAAAAATGTGGAAAGATTGGAAAGCTAACAATTGTCAGCCAAATTTTTGGAAGGTAAAGCATCGCGAATATCAAACTATTAACATGCAAAGGAAATAACGTTAGAAGCGAAAGATCTGTTCGCGTCTAATAGGATTAGTAACTTTGATCATGTAATATTATATGTTGTTTGTTCAGAATGTATTGCCAGATCCTGAAGAGAATTGTGGTCCGTATCATACTGTGGAAAGTTCCATGAACAACAAAGAGAAAGAACACGAATCCTATGTAACCGAAGAAAATCACGATACGATCGGAGTTGTAGCGATAGATTCGAACGGGCACATAGCGGCTGGTACATCGACAAATGGCGCTAGAAACAAAATTCCTGGTCGTATCGGAGATTCTCCGATTGCAGGCGCAGGTGCTTACGCTGATCAAAGTGTTGGTGCAGCTGCTGCTACCGGTGAAGGCGATATCATGATGCGCTTTTTACCCAGGTAAAAAGAAATTGAACTGGGTAGAAAATATCAGTGGAAAATGGAAAATAAAATTTCCTCCATTTCAGCTTTTTAGCCGTGGAAGAGATGCGTCGCGGTGCTACCCCCAGTGAAGCTGCAACAACAGCTGTCAGTAGAATCGCTGAACATTATCCGACATTTACAGGTGCAGTAATTGCCATAAATAAAAACGGAGAATATGGTGCAGCGTGCAATGGTATTACTCGTTTTGCACACTATGTTGCTAATCCTGAGTTAAAAAAACCAACGATGCTTTATGTAAATTGTATAGATTTTGAAAGTACAAAATATGAAGTTAATATGCTGCAGAATTAAAGAAATTAATCATGATCGATTATTGCTCCGAATTATAATAATTCGTTTTTAATTTTATCAGTTATGTTGTTAACGTGATATTACATATATGTAATAAAAATATTATCGTATCAAGGAAATAAAGATGAAATGTTTCTATGTACGGATATTAGTGTATGTTATTATTTAAATACCAGAAGAATAATCAAATGAAATTATCAATCGAGTTTGTATCATTCATCGGCTTCTCCTAGATGGCAGGGCAATCATTGTTTGTGGTGTTTGTGTCGATGAAAGTGATGTTTCAATTTGGACGCAATACTTAACAGGTTTATTAAATAATTAATCGAGAAATATTATTTTCTGGTTGTTGAGAGGAGAAATTTGACAAGAGTAAACGTATGTTTTGCACCGAATTTTTCTTGAATTTAATAATTATTAATATTTGTCTGTACGTAAGTTATGCTCGTTTTAATCGATTAACCTTATTCACCAGACATCTAAAGGGAAGAAGAAAAATGCCAGAAACGTCGGAAGAGGACATGGGAATGTCCGTTCGTTTGACGAACGACGATTTTCGAAAATTATTAATGACGCCAAGAGCATCGGTTCCATCCGCTACGCCAGCCTCTGTCCCAGGAACGGTTAGAGATGCTAGTGCAAAAACTGCCCAGACACCAAACATCAGCGGTGGCAGTAGAGCAGAGCTTCGAAGGAAAAAGAAAAGTTTCTACGCTAAATTGAAAAAGCAAGAAGAGGATAAGATGGCAGAATTAGCGGAAAAATATAGGGACAGAGCAAGGGAACGTAGAGACGGTACGAATCAAGACTATCAAGCGGAAGATCCAATGAATAGCGCCAGTGCATATCGTGCTGTTGCGCCTGATTTAAAATCCGGTATGGACGCTGCGGAACGCAGGAGACAAATGATTCAGCAGTCAAAATTCTTGGGAGGTGACATGGAGCATACTCACTTGGTAAAGGGATTGGATTACGCCCTTCTGCAAAAGGTAATACTTTGAAAGACGAAAGGTCGCATGCATCAAATGGATAACTTTATCCGGCTAAGATTTTGTTCGATAGGTGAGAAGCGAAATAGAGGCTAAGGAACACGAACAAGAGCAGGAAATGGAGAAATTGGTAAAACCGAAAGATAAAATTAAAGAGAAGAAGGAGGGAGAAAAGAAGGACGATGAAATGCAATTCAAAACGAAAATAGGACGTAACGTGTACAGAACCGTAATGACAATGAAATCGAAACAAATCGAAAGAAACGAGTTATTTACACCGGGTCGTATGGCTTACGTGATAGAGCTGGACGACGAGAATACAGACGTAGATATACCAACCACTTTGATCAGAAGCAAAGCGGACGTACCGACCACGGATAACACTCCTACTTTGACGACCAACGATATCGTGATAAACAAATTAGCGCAAATCTTATCGTATTTACGACAAGGCAATCGTCACGGGAAGAAAGGAAAGAAGAACAAAGACGGACGATCTAGACCCGACGATATGAACGATATGGATATCGCGCCGAGACCTCAGGACGAAAGTATTTACGGGGATATCGGCGATTACGTTCCAACTATTGGTAAGAAAGATGCGAATCCGTCGTCTCGAGAGAAAAAGAAAGGTTCTTACTTCGACAAATCGGAGAATACTCTGGATACAGACGACAAAGCGAATACTCCGCAATTACCGAGTATAGCAGTTTCGAATTCAGAAAGTAATGCTCCTAAGAAAGGAGCGCTTCTGAATAAATTAGCCGCAGAGCCGGAAGGTTACGCGGAATGTTATCCAGGTTTGGACGAGATGCAGGATGCCATAGACGATTCGGACGACGAAGTAGATTATACCAAGATGGATCTTGGTAACAAAAAAGGCCCTATCGGAAGATGGGACTTTGATACTCCGGAGGAGTACAGCGAATATATGAATAATAAGGAAGCACTGCCGAAAGCGGCATTCCAGTATGGAGTTAAAATGGCCGATGGAAGGAGGACCAGAAAGTACAATAAAGAGAAGAACGAGAAAGCAGAGTTGGACAGAGAATGGCAGAAGATTCAAAATATCATGAATAAGAGGAAACCTACGACGATGTTGGATGGGGCTGGGGAATTTAAAGTACCTAGATATTAAGAAATCTAATACATTAATTATGCGTTGAGTTTACGTTGTAGCGTCGTAGCATGCGTCGAACCAGCTACCGACGCAATAAAAGATTCTACGTTATTTTTCAAATAACGCGATCTCTCGAAAATTGCATTATCACCGTTTCCACGTAATCAAATTACTTATATAAACTACTTATTTGTCTCGGTGAAAGATCTGCACATCCGTGACCTAAAACTGACTCGAACCGGTACGAGACGAGTCGGGTAAACAGCTTATCGACGACCTCTGACCGATCTATAAGGGGGATTTTTCAGCGAAACCTGTTTATTCCGGTAAAAACTTGTAGAGAAAAGCAGAAGTTTGCCTACGATTCGATATAAATTAGGGGAGTTGCGCAATATCATCGCGATGAATCGTAAGCAAGCTAAAGCTATCCTTTGCTCTCTGAAATAAAAGGATCGTCTATCTCGATCGAATACGTAGTATCGTATCCTAATAATTTCGTTCGTTGCAAGCGTTTCTTCGAAATTAAACAGACGATTAATCGTGTATTAATAAACAAGTCGAAGATAAGGAAAGCGAGCACGTCGAAGAAAATTGCTGCGAGATCACCGCGAAGTTCTTGACCCTTCGCGCCGATACGCTGTAGCTTATATAAACGCACGTTCCTTGCTTTAAACCAGTGTTCACAGTCGTTAGTCGCGGCTCGCGGGTCACTAGCCTAGCAAAGTCTGTGTAGTGGAGCGAGAACTCGTGCCGAGAAGCGATAGAAAATCGAAAAAAGTCGGAAAAGTGAACGTTCCATAGATTCGCATAGATGCTATTTCTTCGAAACTTTCTCTCGTTGCGTTCCTACGTCGTCAATATCGTAAGATCTCCTACACGAAAACCTGTTGTTTGTAAATACAATAGCATAGGTCTATAGCTTGGGAGCAATACACACGGTGTAGAGGCGGTAGAAATCTAACGCTGCTAGCACGTTCTATCACATTAATCGTAGTTTACTTTCCCTTGCACCTTACTTCGCAGCTTCCTCGTTGCTCTTCTTATTTTCTCGATTAAAGAGAAGAGGTTCGTGTAAAGAGTACAAGCGACAATTAGCCGAGACAGAGTCGCGTTTTACAAACAGGTACGTATTAGGTGCACATATAGTCGAGTTAGTAAGACTAACATATCTAGTATGCTAGATATTGGCTGTCCATTCGATTAACCATAGTTCGATGTACATATATATATCGTTGAATTTTGCGCGAACGCTTTTAAATCCGTAGACGACAATGGCGCAACTGAAAGTAGCTATAATCGGTCAGAGCCCGTTCGCGGCCGAAGTTTACAAGCTACTGAAGCAAAATGGTCATCAGATCACGGGAGTCTTCACTATTCCCGATAAAGGAAACCGAGAGGATCCTCTAGGTAATCGAAAGAATTTTATATACTATTTTTCGTTCGTTCGGAATATTTGATTGGAAAGTATCGTGTTCGGAACGTAGCCGTGACGGCGAAAGCTGACAATACCCCGGTCTTCAAAATCAAATCGTGGAGGAGCAAGGGTGTACCATTGCCGGACGTGTTGGAACTCTACAAAGGGATAGAGGTCGACTTGAACGTTCTTCCATTCTGCAGTCAATTTATTCCCATGGAGGTGATCAATCATCCTCGTAATCGCAGCATATGTTACCATCCGTCACTGTTGCCCAGGCATCGTGGCGCGAGCGCCATAAACTGGTTAGTTGGTTGACCCGCGATCGACGTAATAACAGTGCTAGAATCGTATAACGTAATAAGAGAAACCGTTCACCGCGCGAACTACGTTTATCCGTTTTATTATTATCCTATCGTTTCGTTTGCCGGCTATCGAAATATGTTCGCGGTCGAGAAACGTAACGATAAGAATAGCCGATAAGCGCGCTTTACATCGGTTGAACGCGTTCGTTGCAACGAAATGTTTTTATTATTAGACCATGTATCGATCGCATCGATTTCGTAGGACTCTGATCGAAGGAGACTCGACCGCGGGATTCTCGATCTTCTGGGCCGACGATGGCCTCGACACCGGTCCAATCTTGTTGCAAAAATCTTGCAAAGTGGAACCGCACGACACCGTCGACACGCTCTACAACAATTTCCTCTATCCCGAAGGAATCAAAGCCATGGGAGAAGCCGTAGATCTCGTGGCTCGGGGAATCGCGCCCGTTATTCCTCAGACGGAGGAAGGAGCCAGTTACGATCCCATGTTGAACAAGAAAGAGCTTCAAAAGATCGACTGGTCGAAGCCTGCTAAGCAAATTCACGATTTCATCCGTGGCCTCGACAGCACACCAGGAGCCTGGACCATTATCAACGACGAGGAAGTCCGTCTGTTCGGGTCAAGCCTATGGAACACCGATCAGGTTCCTGCCGGTGAGAGCCAGGTGAACGTCGAAAACAGAACGGGCATCGTTCACGAAGGTGGACTATTGATCAAGACCGTCGACGATCGGTTCGTCAACGTGCAGAGAATAAAAATCGGAACGAGGACGATTCCTGCCAGCAAATATGGTCAGAAACGCGAGGATACGGTGATCCAGTTTACGGAGGAAGAACTGAAGATGGTCGATACCGTTAGGGACATCTGGAACAGCATCTTAAACACGGAAATCGACGACGAGACCGATTTCTTCGCGTGCGGTACGTGCCATTATTATTATCGTTTATTCGTATTCGGTATTAATAGTTTACCGCTTACCGCGATTCGATAATCTGAAACACGAGCTGCTCCCTTTACAGGAGGTGGAAGCATGGACGTTGTCAGGCTGGTCGAAGAAGTGAAAGACAATCTAGGAGTCAGCTTACAAAACATCGACGTATTCATGAATCCGGAATTCATTCGATTCGTGACCGCCGTAGTCCTAGCAGCCAGGGGAATCTCCGCTTCCAAGGAGATCAAATACGATGCCGTAGAGTTGCAAGCGAACAATATGAATGTCAAGTTTCCCAAACAATTATTCATCGATGGAAAGTTCGTGAACGGCGGTGGAAAAGCCATCGATACCGTGAATCCTCACGACGAAAGCGTCATCTGTTCCGTAGAGTGTGCTTCCGTGGAAGACGTGGACAGAGCAGTGAAAGCCGCCAAGGCGGCGTTCGAACAGGGCGAATGGAGCAAGATCAGCGCGAGGGAACGAGGTGCTCTTCTATTCAAGTAAATATCCTATCTGTGTAATTATCGATCGCGTATCGATCGCTCTTCCGGTCGAGTAAATTTAGTCAAAACTCGGCATTTATAGGCTGGCAGATTTGATGGAAAAACACAAGGAAGAGCTGGCTACGATAGAGAGCTTGGATTCGGGTGCTGTATACACGTTAGCATTGAAAACTCACATAGGAATGTCCATAGAGACCTGGAGGTACTTTGCTGGCTGGTGCGACAAAATTCAAGGCTCCACTATACCGATATCGCACGCCAGACCAAACCGTAATCTAACTTTCACGAGAAAGGAACCTGTCGGAGTTTGTGGTCTGGTCACGCCCTGGAATTACCCTCTAATGATGCTCTCGTGGAAGATGGCAGCTTGCTTGGCAGCAGGTAACACCGTCGTGATGAAACCTGCTCAAGCCTCGCCTTTAACCGCCCTGAAATTCGCGGAGTTGACCGCGTTGGCTGGTTTTCCTCCGGGAGTGGTGAATATCGTACCAGGCAACGGTTCCGTGACAGGAAACGCTATATGCGAACATCCGATGATCAGGAAGCTCGGATTCACAGGCTCCACGCAAATTGGTCAGTCCATAATGAGATCCTGCGCCGACAGTAACTTGAAAAAGGTTTCTCTAGAGTTGGGCGGCAAAAGTCCCCTCGTCGTATTCGAGGATGCTGACATTCAGCAGGCAGTTAGGCTCGGTATGAGCAGCGTGTTCTTCAACAAGGGTGAAAACTGCATCGCTGCCGGTATGTTTTCTATCCTATGGTGTTCCCTTTTGTAACGTATAGTTAACGATTAAATTTCTTACGAAACAGGTCGATTGTTCGTCGAAGAGAGGATACACGACGAATTCGTGAGAAGGATAATCGAAGAAACGAAGAAAATTTCCATCGGTAACCCGCTGGACAGAAGAACGGCGCACGGACCACAAAATCACAAGGCTCATCTGGACAAGTTGTTGGATTTCGTAAATCGTGGCGTGAAAGAAGGAGCCAAGTTAGTTTACGGTGGTAAGAGACTGGATCGTCCTGGCTGGTACTTTGAACCGACGATATTCACGGACGTCGAAGACGATATGTACATAGCGAAAGAAGAATCGTTTGGTCCGATAATGGTCATCTCGAAGTTCAGTTCGAACAATATGGAGCAAGTGATCGCCAGGGCTAATAATACGGAATACGGTTTAGCTTCCGGTGTCTTGACCAAAGATATTAGTAGAGCATTGAGATTCGCGGAGAAAATCGAGGCTGGCACCGTATTCGTCAACACTTATAACAAGACAGACGTCGCTGCACCGTTCGGTGGTTTCAAGATGTCCGGCTTCGGCAAGGATTTGGGTCAGGAAGCTCTGAACGAGTACCTGAAGACGAAGACCGTTACTATAGAATACTAGCCATCGTTTCATTTTTATTCGTCTTTCATTTTTATATTCGCTGATCGCCTATTACGCACTCGTCTTTGTAAATCATTCTATTTATACTAATAAATTCTTTCGAAACTTTTCGAACGCTCTCTGTACTTTCGAACCATCCGAGAGACGCAGAGAACTCGGGGGGGAGCAGCGTAGACGAGAGAGCAAAATCTCGCTCCCACGCGCACCAACTACATAAACAGTTTTTCTAAAGACGCAGCCTCTTTCGAAACCATCCAGATGCTTCGACTCGGTTTTTTATTCAAAGGGACGAGTGTGCTCGGTTCCGTGGATAGACGGCCGTTACGCTATTCAACTTTTCTCGCTTGTCCCCCTCCGACGCGACGCTTCTCTTTCTATGCTTATCTATTTTCCTACTCGATGCGATGCCCGCTTCTATTACTTGTTCAAATAAAAATATATCCATTTTTTTCCTCGCTTGCTCCTGTTTCTATGGAAATTTCTATGAAAATTTCTATGAAAATTTCGACATTTTCCCTCGTACGAGAACCTACGAAAGCATCGTACACTTTGCGGACTAACAAAATGATTCGAGTAACCGACCTCCTAATTATCTTAAACGCTGCGCATTCAACATGGGGTCGGAGTAAAGCAAACACAGCACGCGAAACGTTAACTAGGAGACAAACGGAAAGAAGCTTTCCTCTGAGCCTACAACGAGGTACCTACGACGAGGTAACATCCCCCTCCTCCCTTAAAAGCTCCTCTATACGTATACGTACATAAATAATACATATATAGACAGAGCGGGTGTGGGTATGGTCAAGAATCGTAAGGGCGAGCACAGCTGTTCCTTTCTTCCGTTACACGAGTCCCACTCGAGAAAAACACCCTCGACAATAGTTCCACCGTTTCGATCGCTTAGTTCCGTTTTAAAAAATACGGTTCGTTGGAAAATTTATCACGCTTTCTATCCTTCGAATCATCGTTTCAAGCATCGATTCTATCTCGACGAAAATTCGAAGATCATATTTTACCGTAGAAAAGAACTTTTCGACGCGTCGAACGAAAACGAGAACGAAAACGAGAACGAAAACGAGAACGAGAACGAGAAAGTTAGTTTCAGGTCAGAATTTCAGGGATCGAGAGATTTCGAGTTAATTTGAGGATGACTCGACTACGGTTCCTCCGCTTGGTATTATTCATCGTGGACAGGAAATGCAAATTTTTCCGTGGCCCCTTGGCACAGGACAGTGCACTCTGACCCTTTCCCAGTCCCCGTTGCTTCCTCCCTTCTATCGTTTTATTTATCTCGCTTTCTTCCTCTTATAGTACGCTACTATACGCTTCTTTTTTCGAATTACATAAATCTAAGTATAGAAAATTTGTTTATTCGTAGACGACGCTGATAACGAAAGCGTTCGTATAAGGTCCGCGTGTTGCGCGCGAAAGTACAAATGAACTATTACGCGGATACAGACAAAGGTAGTAGAGCTACGTTGGAAAATTTCGATGCTTACACTTGAATTCGTGATTCGTTTAACGAACGCTCACCGTCGCCGGCACAGACGGATGGGGTACAACCATCGGCGTAACTAGATGGGTTAGGATAAACTTAATCCTTCACGAACGAGGGAACGTAACGCGTTGCGACGCATCGCGGAACGATCTAATAGGTTGTTCTATAACGCGTCACGATCCAAGACGATCTATACTCGAAGAAAAGTTCTGGTTACGCCAATGGACGCATCCCGTATCAATGTGTTGCGGTGGGTCCCCTCTTTACCGAACGCACCACGTGTTTCTCTCTTTCTCTGAGAATTCTCCCTTCTCCGACTCTTCCGCAAATCAAGTTCAGTGTATCAGTTGCCCTCGGGACTCGCTGCAGGATGGTCGCGATATCGTTTCTGTACCCGTTTCGTTTTCGCGCGTTCTCGAGCTTCGCTAGAACGAAGCGAAAGAAAGTGGAGTGCACCGGAACAATCCTCGATCCGTCTCGAAGCTCGTTCGTTTCGTTAACAATTGTTCGTTGTCCGATTGCTCTGCAAGAATATTAACAACGTTTTTCCAAACGTTTATGCATGATTTTTTTTCAACTAAAGGAAAATAAATAAACACGTTACTAGTTTAGTCGAGTCCAGAGAGGCGCACAAGTTTCCGTGATATCCCGTAAATATCGCGCTGGCCGGAAACGAGTATCTTTTTGTGAGCCACGCGTGTTCGATTTATCGGGTGTTCCGCGTCGAACGGATATCTCGACAAGTTCCAATATCTTCTTCTGGACCCATAACTCCTTGCACTGTACGGCTTCCTTTGCTTCCGTTTTCGTTCCACGTTATACAGAGATATCGTTCTAGATCGAATATTAGTATAATAGAGTATATCTTCTGAATGGAAACTACCTTCGCCACAAAGAGAATTTCAATAGGAAGATCTCTTCCGTCCGATACCAAACCTTCCCTCTAATCGTAACCTTCGGCTACCGACCTCTTCCGTGTTCGCGAGACCTTCCTACCGTACAGGGAAAACGTACAGTTTAATATTCGCTTTCGAGGAGTAACTGGTGCACGGATTTTCCTGCTGGACCGATAACAGTCTACAACGAATCACTCTTCTACGAGATAGATCTTGTTCCTTGCTCGAACGTATTTTCTAATTTCTAGTCCTCGAGTCTAAATTTTTAGAGCTTACCTAGATCGAGAGTCGAGAACGCTTTGAAAAAAAAAAAAAAAAAAAAAAAAAAAAAAAAAAAAAAAAAAAAAAACGATGGTCGAAACAGAGCGAGAGTCTCATTGTGCCGGCATTATCGTCTCTGACTCATGCACGCCGGTTTCCTTCATTTTCCTCGAACAGTGCGAATTGAAAGCCTAAAATCAGTCTACGCACGGTTCGCGCGCGTTCGTCCGTTTAATTGATTCGAAAAGAATGTTTGCTCGATGATTAATTAAATAGAGCCTTGACCTGGCTGGAAAGTTCATTTAAATTCTTGCTGTATAATTGAAATACTGGCGCAACTTTTGTTTACCCGAAATCATTTTATGCCATAATTCGATCGTCAACGAGCGTAATCTTTAGGTATACGCGTTCCATTTGAACGTTCGATTTTGTCGAAAAGCGACTGTCTAAAGGTACGCATAGACGCGATCGGCACGCGCGAAGCAGATGTTCGCTAGGTGGCAAGAACGCTGAAAGAGATGCTTTATATGCCAGCAGAGAAGAGAGGAAGAGGAAAAGAAAAGAACCTGGTCAGGTGATCAGGACCTCGGACGAAGGTGGTCGTTTTCGACCGATGAGAATTTCTACCGGTATATTTATTCGACAAACGTTCTCACGTGAAAAAGAAATTTCAAAAATATCAAAAGAAATGTGAAAAAGAATTTTCAGGATTTACCTTAAATTTTGACGTTGGCACGTTTATTAATCTGAACAGTGATTAGTTTCGGTTTACCTTTTATTTATTTCAGCTTGTAATTGTTAAAAGGAAAACGTGTCCGAGTTTTCCGTATCTTCTCTTGTCGATTCTAAAGGAAATTTTACCAAGGTGATATCTTGGCTGTTGCAGCTATCCGCCCCTTCCTGTTTCCTCTTTGCAAGTTACTGGCTAATCTCTAGACCGCAGCATCCTGTGGGTGGAGAAACCAGCCTATTATAAAGTTTCTGTTCGAAGGCCAAAAATGCTCAAACCGAAATTATTCTTCGCGCAGAGTACATCGTCCGTCGAGTCGACCTCTGGATACCTCGATATCGGACACGAAACTTCCAGTGTTAGTGCGTGGTGTGAAAAGACACGGTTCTTTGTAAGCGGTTCGGTTCAAATCTTCTAAATTGAACAGTGTACATAGACAAGAAGCTTCCAACGCTTTTACAATACTGTTTACAGGAGTGTTCTGGAATTGGAGTACAAACCGAAGAAACGACAAAACGGTTTTATAGATTGGGTGCGTTGCGGCTCGTCATCGGGCACTTTGCTTCTTTTACAATGCAAGCTGCCTTTTGAAGGGCAACAACGTACTCGGTTCTTCGCATCGAAACATTTTCATTACGGTTTTCTTAACAATATTCTTCAACTTATTTGTTTTTCTCCTTTCTCTTTTGTACAAGTAGAAAATCGACGAGTCGTCATTTCACGCGACTACAATAAATAACCGTTTCGCAACAATTCCTGACTACATTTTCTCGCCCTCTTTACACAACAGATACATACAACCAGTGGAATTTTACCGTTTACAGATATTTTATTTCGTCTTAAATAATTAGATCTTATAACTACGAATTATCGAGAGAAATAGACAGATTGAAAGAGAGTGAAAGAAAGGGAAAGAGAAGAGAGAGAGAGAGAGAGAGAGAGAGAGAGAGAGAGAGAGAGAGAGAGAGAGAGAGAGAGAGAGAGAGAAGGAAAAAGAGATATACAGATAGAAGGGGGAGGGAGAGAGAGAGAGAGATGGAGGGAGAGAGAGGGAGAGAGAGAGAGAGAATATTGAAAAAAGTGTATGATTGTTGTTAACGAAATAAAACAGTGCAGTAATTCGTTCACTGTTAACACGTTCCAGGTCCTACGGATGAGCAGTGACCTACGACATTTATCTAGAGGCACAACTTTGATTCGTCGAAGGATAATAATGTTCTTAGAAATAACACTGTTTGATTCACCGCTGTACGGGCCAAAATCGTAACAATCCCAACATTCCTAATAATTGAACGTTTTAATAAGATTTTTAAGCTCGACTTTAAACTTTCAACCATCAACAAAGCACGGTGTACAAATGGGGAACATGTTAACGAAAACGAACGCACTCGCATCGCAGTTATCGGTGCCAAACGAGAAAAAGGTTTTTTGCTCTTTGTTTCGATCTCTTTCCCCGTTTAAAATGTCACGCGTACTAATAACACATTACAGAGCGTAGTTACACGCTCGCAGCGAACACGGGGCTGCGACGCTGAATCGTAATAATTCTCGCGTTGTCAAAAAAAAAAAAAAAAAAAAAAGAAAAAAATAGTAATATTAATAATATTAATAATAATAATAATAAGAAGAATAATAATAATAAGAATAAGAATAATAATAATAAAAAAAAAACACATAAAAAGAAACAGCAGAAGAGGAAGAAACGAAAAAGAAAATCTAGTTGAATCCGCGACGATGCGATAAGGCAATTTCGATTTTTAAAATGTTCGCGTGAAATTTGTCCCCTATAAAAAGTCAGTCTCATTTCTTTTTTTTCCCTTTTTACGACGTACCGCGAATTAATGGCTCGTTTCCGTTACGATCTTTATGTACGCTCGGATATAACGTAGGCTTCTCTTAATTAAGGGGAACGAGAGGGGGAGGGGTCCCACCACTTGCTCGTAATCGTGGAAGAATCCAGGAAGAGCCTGAGCCACTGGCGTAACTAGGTACAGCACGAGCGCAGCGTATCAGCTATTAATTAAAGAACCTGGGAGACACGAGTCGATCTTACCGAAAAATCCTAGTTACGCCAAATGCTTAAACTAAAACCACGCGTCTTTGCATAAAATAGGTGTATACCTGCTCCCTTACTAGACTAAGGGAAGCCTATGTTTCACGAGAGCGTACGATCAACGCCGATCACGATTAGGAGGACGACGATGGCGCATCAACGTTCGTTTACTACATTCGTCTTTTAAGTACACGAATGACAACCTTTAAAAGCTTCAATATTTTTTCGACGGTATCAAAATAATCGAAATTTTCGGGTACTCGCAACCATCGTCGTCCAACGCTGCTGGGAAACACGGTTCTCTCGTCGCACGCCGACTCCGATAAAACTTTTTCTTAACGTTAAACGTCCGATAAAGTTTCAAGAGTTAGAACCATTTAAAAAGGAAATATACAACAACACGTAGAACTCTTAGCTTCTGCTTTCAACGTGCCCCCCATCCCCCTCCACGCACGATAAAACGCTTAACTATAAAGGAAAACGATCTTTCGACATCTATTTCTTTCTTTTTCCTCTTTCGCGACCAGCTTCCGAATCGTGAAACCGATCAATCTAAGCGAATCGTTTACACGCTCGAACTCCTCTACGATACGATATTCGCGTTTACTGGTCAAAAGCACGTTAACGATCCGTTTGGCTGTTCGTTAATACGGAGGATAACTTTTCGCTAACAGGTCGAATCGTAATAGTAATTCTCGACGCGAAAGTTTCGTGTTTTTGACCAGCGATGTGACGCGCCACTGTTCGAAGCAGAACGCGAGCGACACGAAGCTAATTTAGCACGGCTCAACTTTGCCACCGAGTCAGACCACGTTCGCGCTAAAACGGCGACTCGGTGGCCAAGCAATTTGTACCTGAACGATGCATCGATTTCGACGAGCGTCGATCGACGGGATCGAACGATTTAAACGCAGAATAAAAGGTAAGGTAATATAAAAACTATCCAAACGAATAGTGTACGTAACGATAAAAAGGGTGACGACGTGATATAGCGCTTTCGAAATCGTTTCAAACATCGTTTATAGTTAAGCTCTGTCGAATATTTGTCAAACGTTAAACGACCAACTTCCTTCCCCGGAGAGAGAGAGAGAGAGAGAGAGAGAGACGAGCTTCGTCTGGAGAGAAATCGAACGAATCCCCCGACGAAGCTAACTCTCGACGGCGACAAGAAACAGTTAAAATTTGTCGTCAGGACTTCGTTTGACGAAGCAGTCGATATCGTATTTAGCGACACGGACGTTAGCTTACATACATTTGGAGGGCTTACGATGGACCTACTCTGTTTCCAAGCTTTTAACCCTTTTGCTACAGCGAAGTTGGTCAAAGTGCCCTATAACGCTGCTTCGTACGCAACCGCTCGAAATAATCTGCTCGAAATAGCGTATTTACAATTTCATAGCATGCTTCGAAAATTTGTAACGTTACAAATTATTTAGACCCTAAATTTAGGGTTTATCCGATAGGATGGTCCGCGCTATAGTGGCCTATGTAAAGATAACATTTTTAAGGCTTCCACCGCCTGGATTATCACAGATAGTAACGTTAACGGATTTCACGTATAAAACGTATCCTCGAACAAGAGATTCCGATAGAGTTGGTCAGCACTGCTAAGCTAAGCGATCGAGGATTCTCGAAGAACACGACTTATAGCCAGATTCCTCGAAACTACTATCCATACATAGGTACACGACCCGTGTCGGCGAACGACCACTACAGCGAGCTTCCGCAGTGAAAGGGTTAAAAACGAGCAATCTAAGTCTGTTCGGGTTGAACTACGACTAATCGAGGTGACCTAAACGACTAAGAGGGGGGGGTCTCGAGTGTCCATCACTGGATGTACAAATACTAGGTGTTCCGAGCTTTGGTACAGGCACGTAGAAATATCATTAAATACTATGCGTCGCGCAGAATAATTTACACTTTCGCGATATCAGTCTGTCCTGAAGCTTCCCGAGCCGGACATCGAGATGCAAGATTCGCGTAGACGACGACGACGACGTCAGGCTGCTCTGACCGCGCGCGGTAATCGAGTACCCTGTGTGTATCGACTAGCAGCCTATTTAATTATCGGTATTCCGGTAGTGTTCTTAGCGATTACGAACGACAACGATCGTCGCAGCTTATTCTCCGGTCGAACGCGGAAAGGTACGTGGTGTCCGGTGCTGTCTTGGTCGGCGACTCGTCGACGCTAGGTCACCAGAAATGCGATTGCACGTAACCACCGCCCATGCCTATGGGATTGAAACGATGAGGGTGAATCTTCTCCATTCTCATGGCTCCTGGTCCGCCGCTTCCGCTGAGAAATCCACCGTGGGGTCCGCCGCGTGGTCCGAATCCGCTCGCTCTGCCTAGCATTCCTGGACCGCTGCCGCTGATGCCCATGCCCATTCCAGGTGGTCCACTGATACCTCTGCCCCTTCCTCCACCACTCAGACTACCACCGGTACCTGAAACAGTCGTTTCAGTCAATCAAACGTGTTTTTCGTTCGCGTTTCTTCTGCTCTTTTTTTCTTTATTTTTTTTTTTTTTTTATTTTTTTTTTATTTTTTTTTACGCGGACTTAAGCTTAACAACATATCGGAGAAAAGGTGGCGGTGGTGGTGGTGGTGGTGGCGGTGGTGGTGAATAAAGTGGACATCCGTTAGACTTTCCTTTCTAATATTTTAATCAAATTTAACGAGCAACTACAGTATCACGCGAACTCGCGTGTGACCGGTAGCAACGAGAATAAGAAAGGTATGTATAAGATACTCGTGATAACCGGAAGGAACGAGTGTCGAGACACGCTGCTTTTAACTTTCTCTCTCTCACTCGCTCGCTCACTCTCTCTCACACTCTCTCCCTCTTTTTCAAACGCTTTCGTTCTGACGACTTATTCGGATCATCCTCGCGATACGGGGTACTGTGAACGAACCATCTCGATTGCATTCTAAAGGTAACGCTAACGGGAGAATCGTGAAAAATTTGCTTTCGATGATTTTGTAATCTGTCGAAAACGTGTCGGTAATCGCAGAAATTTCACGGTTTCGAAGTTTATCTTCGACTTAATGGCGGTTAACGGTGGTTAGAGAAGCTTCCGAAGTAAATCGTCAGCACAAAATCTGCAAGCGACGTTTAGAAGATTTCTTCTCGCCATGGTAGCACGTACTCGGTGTTCGAAACGTTCAAACGAAAAGATTCGCACGTCGCGAGCGTTATATTCGGTCTGGGGATATACCTAGTCTCGAAAGAAAGAAGAAATCGGGTCGGCCACATCGATCGGTCTTACCGTTTTACGTTTTAATTTACGACCGCGCTACGTTTCCCAGACCGAGTACGCTTTATCGATTTAGTCTAGCATACAATCGTGTGCGTTTCGAAGATATCGATGTAACGTGACCTTTTCGTAACTCCTTTTTTACAAGCGCGCAAAGCAGACAGGAGGATCGCGAAACGAACCGAGGTGCGATCTTTACGCCGGTAAGGAAAGGAAGGAGCTTTGCTCGAATAAATTCGCGCGACCTAAAATAAAAGAGAAATAACTTGATTCGACCAATTCCGACAGAATGTATTTTCTTTCGAAATAAAGTGCAATTTTTACACTCTATCCGCGTTTCTCGCAAACTTCCTTCGTTAATTCCGTTCGTTAGCGAGGAAGAAAAAAAGAAACGTCGAAAGGTAAAAAATAAGTTGAAGAACGAAGGATCGATTCACGGACACGAAAAGTCTGGCAAGATTTCACGATACAACAGTTATAACTAACAGTTTTATGAAAATTACCGTGGAAGCATCTCGTTCGCGTTATTAATACGAAATAAAAGTCGTTTCTAGCCAACAATCGGCTATTCGATACCACTTTCATCTTCGACGAGCGTGAACGGATTATTTTTTCAAAATCAACATCTAAACGAAAAAAAGAGAGCTAAACATAATTGTCTCGTTTGAACGCGCTGCAAAGAACGTGGCACGGTTCTGCTTCCGATTGCGGCTACCACGACTTCCGGTTCATTTAGCGTATCGCGAATATAATTAAAAGGGTACAATTTTAAGAATCGGAGCTACAATTCTGATCAGAGATCGATTTACAGTAAGACCGTCGCGACCGTAATATTCCAGTTTCATCGAGAGAAATAGAAGAAGAGAAAAATACGATGAACGCGTGAAAAGAGGATTCTTTGTCTTTCGATTTTTCATCGCTCTCCTATCTATGCATCCATCTATCTATTCGTCTACCTATCTGTCTATTTATCTATCTATTTGTCGCGGTTTTATCTTTCATTTTTGATCTTACGAGAAATCATTTCTATTTCGAGAATTGTTTTCTCTTTGAAACGAGTTTGCTCTGTTTACCGGTAATTATTTTACAAAAATAAATATCGATCATCTTTTATTTTTTCGAGGGGGAGGGGCGAATCAGGGGGCAGATAATTGATGCGAGATGTTCTTTGGCAAGATCAAAAACGAACAGATTTTCTGCGCCGAGAAGTATAATTGAAAAATTGTATGTTTCGAGAAAAACACCGACATAGAGCAGCGAATGACAGAGAGCGAGGAAAAGAGTAGCGAGTTCTTCTATCGAATTCTTTTTCATCGTGTTTTTCATTTTGTTTCCCTTTCATTCTCATTCGGTCTCTTTCGCTAGTTTTTATTTTCCTTATTCCATATCACAGCCATCATTAGCGCTACTGGACTTCGGGATTCACCATTTCGTACAATCTTCGATCCGTTACACCTTACGATTTACTACTTAACGCGTTAAAAATTATTTACAAAGGAACCACTCTCGCTTCATTCTTTCGTTTCCGCGTTTCGACGAAACGTACCGCAACAGATAACACCCGAAGAAGAAAAAGTAGAGGACATTTGTTATTATTGGAGGATACTCGGAATATTCCACTCGAAGAAACTGTTTATTTCTTATTCCTCTACTTGCGGAAAGAATGATACGAGTCGGTTTTCGTAACACGACGAATATTCCGAAGGAGCTGCGTGAAATCTTATTCTATCGACTTCCTTCAACTTAATTAACTAATATACCCGGTTCCTACCCTCTGTTATCGTCTTTCTATTTTTTTTCTTTTTCTTTTTTTTTTCAAAGTAATCCCGCGAGCGAAAATAGCTCGAATACCGGAGGAGCATTCGCAACGATAAATTCTCCTAAAACAGAGAGTTGTTCGAAAATTTACTTTTGTTCGCAGAGGGAATGCACAACCAATTTCTGCGTCGACGCTTTAAAAGCTAGGATCGTAAGAGAAAACCTAGTATACTATCTACAAACTTGTCTCCTTTATTAGCATTTTACTGGTTGCGGTCGGTGTTGATCGCGAGACTCGTACATGGAAGAACGTTCTTATCGTTTACGACCGATTATTTATTTTTATTCGTTCGTTTTCTAATTATTAACAACTAATTACTATAATTCAGAAACCGCACACTCCCGCCGGCGGGATTCGAAGCTGGCCAATCCGGTAGTGCCAGAATAGATACTCTAATCGTTTCACCACCGAGCACGTTAAGCTAATCGTTATTCGTTTATTTATGTGTGTGTGTGTATATATATATATATGTATGTATGTATGTATGTATATATAAAGCACGTACAGTATTATTAAATATAATAGGACGACAAAAAAGTATCGAACAATATCGAAAAAAGGTTGTACACCCCCGTCTCTTAACCATGTTAAGCAGCTGAACGCGTTATTAGAACGTACGAGCGAGGTGGATCGTACCTCCTACCGTTGTCTAATTAATTCGATAACGTCGAGAAAATGTCCTGATGGATCGCTCGAATCGCGAAAAATCTACTAAAAAGGAACGATTGTCAGGATCGTAGGAGATACATCTGTTTTCTAGCTAACTCGAGACCCGACCTCCTGAAAGCGCTTCGATCGATTCGTATATATATATATATATATATATATATATATAATATATTTGTACGTATCTAGATTAGGATTAAAAGGACGAAAGTTGTTAACAGCGAAAATTGTTTAACGAGATCACGATCTTTCCTTCTATATTCGAATCTCGTTTACGGTCAATGTATTCCATCGAAAGACAACGAATCAATCGAATTAACCCGTTCCCAACGTTCGCGATCTGATTCGTTCGTTCGCTACTTGTACGTTAGAACGATCACGATAGGAACGGATAATTAGCGAATATAGAAATGTTAGGAGGGGACACGTTAATCACAGGGACACGATTCTAGATCGATATCGAGATCGTTTCACCGAATTTATTCCGTAGATAGTCCACAAATATTTTCGCTATCTACGGTCCATCGGTAATCGAATAGCTGTAAAAATTGTGCAATTCAAACACTCTTCTAGTTTATCGAAATGTCGTGATAGAACCGGAAACGATATAGTTCCCCTATATCGTCTAACGATAAGTAAAATTCGGAAACGCTTGTTCCGTCGTGGTACAGTCTCGTTCGGCTAGACCGAATCTTTATGCAAATACTTTAGCATAATCTTTCGAACGTTTCACGTTCTTCGACACACGTCACAAATGCATATACATAGCCGATCTAATCGCTTGTTCCGTATCCGTTCAATACACTAACCTCGATCGAGATTGGCATCGTAAATAATCTTCGATGAACGTAACGAAGAATAAATAATCGGGCCAGTGTATTAAACCGCGTACGGTGCGGAGAGCAGATTCCCGACCGAACACTTCGACGTCCGATGCCGTGTGCGTACCGCTTACAATTTTGCTTAAACGCTTAAACGTCGCGATCCTTTCGTCGATAAGAAGAAAGGAGCAGAAAATCAAGCGAGAGTTTTAACTAACCACGAAACACTCAGCCGTCAAAGTATTCTCCAAAAGATTACAAAGGTAAAATACGCGTTCACAATCATTGAGCAAATCGTGGAATCAGTGTTCGGTTTACAAACAGTTTCGAACGATACAAAAGCGATATATCCTTGGAACGGAAGTGTGCGCTCGTAGAACAAACGAAAGTCTCTAAAAGACCGGCACGATCGATCGATCGGCTGCGACTATACGACTCGTATATTACGATATAGCGAAGAACGCGATCGCGTTGATCGTGCCGATCTCGTCGCACCGATCCCAGAAAATTCCTCACCATAACTGCAAGGTATTAACGATCAACGAGTACCGAACATGAATGCGTTCTTCTCTTTAATAAAGATAATGCGCGTAACGTTGATATTTATTCCTGGTCGGGTACAGACGTTCCCCTTCGTGGATTGGCGAGCATAGAAATGAAAATGGCATGTTAAAGAGTTATTCCAGATACACTTGGACTATTGCTATTTGCGTACAGCGTTAAACAAATGTATTTGAAAATCTTAATTACTCTTTCTTCCGGCGATTCCTCGCTAAATTAATTCCGAACGAACACCAAATACATTTGTTTACTACTTTATACGACAATCGCTCGACATAGGGCATAGCCATGCACTGAGCAAGTTCTCTGTTAAAGCCACACGTTTCTGCAAATGCAATCTCTTCAAAACTAACGGATCAGCAACGACGCTCGCTAAATCATTATTCGTAGGCATATAACAACGTGTGTGTGCGTGTGTGTGTGTGTGTGTATACGTGTGTTTGTGTCGAACGAGTCACGTACTTTATATGCTGCTCCAATTCGACGATCAACTACAAAATATGCCCTTAAACTGCACGTTCGAACATCCGGAACCGAACGTGTTCTCCCCGTTTCGAACAGCATATAAACACGAGCCACGAAACATTGCGTTAGAAAAAATCCTACTTCGAACAGAGAGGTTTGTGTTTAACGTAATCACTGTAGAGTTTGTTAGTCGCGCCGTGTTTGCGATGTAAAAGAAAAAAAAAATATGATGAAAATAATCGTAAGTGTTTGTACGCGCTTTAATCAAAAAGGAAGAAAGAAGAGGCAAAAATGAAAACAATCCGCACTCGCATTCGTTGGAGGATCGTAAGAGGGAGTGTAACAAACTTCTTATCGAACAGAAAATGTATTTCCAAAGTCTTAACTTGATAAATAACAAAACATTGATGCGTATACTAGGAAATGCGATGTCTTATCAAAAAGAAAAGAAAAAAAAAGAAAGAATGAAATAAAAAGTAAAAAAGAAAAAAGATTACAAACAGACTTAAAGATGTACGTAAATATACATAATTGCTGGCACAAAGATAGAGCTAGGACGATGTTCCACAGCGTGGCTTGAACAAATTTGAGAAACGGTGAGGCAAAATCAACATAGTAACGGCAGCAGCGGCAACTAGAAAAACAGAGTTACAATATCGTTGACCCAGACAACGTCCAAAAACAAATGTCTAAACCAGCCTTGTGTGCAGAATACAACTCAGCAAGTGTTTCTCTCTTTTTTTTTTTTTATAACCACAAGCTGCCACTGACTAGGCGGAATACAACAATGTTCGGCTTTGTTTCTTGTTCGTTCACTAAAAGATCATCGCACAAAAAACTTGTTCTATCACAGCAGCACTACATTTGCATTCTTGTGTCCACCTGCAAAGGGAATCTCTTTCGACCACTGCCAGAGTCTTCTCTCTTACACGTGAAATAATTTCATGCGCACAACTTCGTAAAACTTGTAACAAAAACAGAGAGAACACAGAGGAACAAAATAGGCGCGGCAAGAAACGTGTCTCCACAATATTCGCAGAAAATCTGCTGCATTATTCGTTGCACGCATTAGAACGCAAACAGCTTTTTCAATCTTCGCTGTACTTTGACTTAGATGCAGCCATATCTGGCAAACAATTCAAATGTTAGACATGTTTTCACACTTTTTACATGCTATCAATGATGCAAAGGGTCTTTCGGTTCGAATCGATCCATCTCGACACATGGAACGCGCGTGAAAAGATTCTGGCTGAAAGATCATCTACATCCTTAACAGCATATTCGAACAGATACAACAAAATTTTGTACACCTTGCAACTACGTTATGAGATACATTTAAATGAATCGCTACCTGTTTCACTTGCTCGCGTGTCATCGCAAGAAAAGGAAAAAAACCAACAAAACACGATGATTCGAAAATGAGCTGGAAAGAGCAAGAGAGAAAAAGAGAAAGGGAGAAAGAAAGAAAGATACAAAAAGAAGATGCGTTCTATTTGGGAAAAAAAGAAAAGAAAGGAAAAGAGAAGAGAAGAGAAGAGAAGAGAAGAGAAGAGAAAAAAAGAAAAGAAAAGAAAAGTAAAGAGGAAATATTTCGTTGAAATTTTAGGTGCTTCTACGACTTCAACAACGGTAATAAGAAACTTAACGGTTTACTGCGACTTTAGAAAAATTGATAGAAAGCCAAAATGCAAATCTCGCACCTGTCGGTAGAATTCTATCTCGAGGAACTTGTTTTGCTTTTACGATTAAAGACGTCGAAAAGACGAGACAACTGTTCCTGAAGTATCGGTTTCTACCGTCGGGTCGACGAGAAAAGAAATTAGAGGACAAGATCGGCTGCCCGAAGAAACAACCGAAGCTACTTACCTCGACTCTGGTTGTAGCCAGCCTGCCATCCCGCATAGTACGCCGCTTTCTGCTTTCCGTGTTCCTCCGCGATTTTTACGCTAAGTGGTTCTGATCCGCCTTCCGGTATCGTCCCGTGTAGCCGAGCGATCGCTTCTTGCGCCTCTTCCCGTTTATCGAATCTATCCAAACGAAATAGCGTCAAGAATATTGTTTAATTCCCCGAGTATTTGTTGGCAGCGGATCGCGACATCCTTTGCCAGCTTTACATCTTATAAAAGATTTAGCAGGAATAATCTAGAGCGTGTAATATACAAGGGAGCTCGTTACGAGGTCATTAGAATCTGCCAAAATTAAGAGAAACTGTCAAACTAGTACGGATTCTATTTCCAGTTAGTCGACATAGTTTAAGTACTATTTTCCTGCCACAAATCACCACTCTACCACGATTCATGTTTTCGGTGGTTAAGTAGGTCAGTGGTTAGTAAGTGGGGTAAATCGAAATTATGCAAGTCAAACGCAGCAGAGAGCCGTGCAAAAATAATTTGGCAGGCAAAGATCTTGGAAAATAAATACACGAACGATATGCATCGCTAACCATTGCATAATGATCACGAATCGTTTCTTTAAGCCACGAACAACTCTTTTCTATAAGACGGATGCACCTTCTCTACCGAAAACACCGGTCACGCGTACACCAAAAATAAAATACCGTTTAAACAAAAATATATGGATCAGCTAATAACTTTCTCTCCGATATTTCCCATTGCATCGATGCGATATTAGCATTTTACAGCTTGCTTTCCCGATTATGACAAACATGGCACTACGCCAATAAACATAAACTATACTTTTCATTAGCACGATCATTTGCTCTACTACGCTAAACGATATTCTTTCGAAACACTAAACCTCTTGGTAGTATCGAATTCTTTCGACATCGAGATATTAAAACAATAACGTACCTTACAAATGCCACGCCTCTTGGTAATCCAGTGATTTTGTCTTTCAGAATATTTTTTTGTACGATATTACCATATTTGCTAAATATATCATCGATCTGGCTCTCTGTTATATTTCTAAATAAAAAAAAAAGACGTTTCAATATTACTATCTTGCCCTTTTATGCGCGTTCCATCGATATTTATCAACTTACGCTAAACGTATTTATTTACCTACGCTAAAATTATATTATACCTCGGTAAATTTGTAACGTAAAGGTTGGTTTCCTTAATCTCCTCGCCGGATGGTCGTGCAAAAGATACCTTTAGCCTTTTGTTTTGAACTTGAAGCCCGTTCAAGGTGTTTATCGCAGTGGCTGCGTCTTCGGCTTTTGCATAATTAACGAATCCAAAACCGTAACTGTATCCAGTCTATAAAATGAAAAAAGGTACACGTAGAATACATGTTTGTAGTACAACTAAATACAAATTTCTGAAATCAATTTACTTTGTAGTCTTTCATAACACGACACGATTCCACGGGTCCGATAGTTACGAATAGACTGTATAGATCCTTCTCTGTCATACTTTGCGGCAGATAATTGATGATCAAATTAGTTCTTGGCTCTTCGTTGCTTTTAATTTGTTGATGAGATTGCTGTTGCTGCTGGGGTAGTTGTTGAGACTGCTGTTGGTGTTGCTGTTGCTGAAGTTGTTGCTCTCGTTGATCCGTCATTTTGATAAATTCTGTAGATGATTCTTCTTCCGCCGTTACGCTCGCGTTTTGGATCCTCTGTTCCGGTCGATCCGTCTCCACTGGCTGAGAGTTCGACGACTGCTGCGTACCCCAACTGGTGGTATAGCCCGACGAAACCATTGATGGAATCAGCAAATACAAAAAATATAAACAAAATCATTACTACGTCTTCCCCGTGCAATGCCATGATCGTCGTTCAGTCTGTGCTTTCAAATGCTTTCACTTTCTTAAGCGATTTAAAATAAATAGAAAATAAATCTGCATATATACATATATGTATATGATGCCAGACCTGTATATCAGAAACAAACAAACAAAGGCAAGTAAGGACAAAACGGAACCAGCTAGTAGCTACGAGTAAAACAAACTAAATTAAACCGATAGACAGCTACGTAACTGTAGATAACAAAGACAAGTAAAACTTTACCGATAGGAGGGCAGAGCAAAATATTTTATTAGTAAACAGCTACCATTTTTCAAATATCCATTCGGTACTGGATGCAGTAACAAACAAATACTTGTACACAAGATACATGTATCATAACCTTTTTATATACATACGACCATAACAAAAAAATAGTACAACGCTTGTACGACAAACTAATAAAACGTAAATCAACGAAAAATGCGAAATAAAATCTGAAAGGAGGAAAAAAGAAAGAAAGAACCAAAAAAAAAAAGAACAATGTTAAAGAAACTATTTCCCAGTATACTAACGTTTTTTCTGTGTTTATCTAATTGCACGTTCAACGAATCGTGGAAAAAAAAATAGACAGCACGCTTCGTTGACGAGAACTTCCGCGTACTCGAACGATTCTATTCGGTTTGTTTATTGTTTACTCATCGTACTCGATTTTTAGCAACGATTGAATCGCGACACGAAAGCGCACTATTTCTTTACGCTCATTCATCGATAAACAACAACAAATTCCCCCAATACCCTGATCTCGGATCGTGGATTTGGATAATAAGAAAAAAAGATATGTCAGTTTACGAATTCCAAGAGACAAGTAACCCTTTGACCTTATTTTAAAGAGGCCCGGGGAAAAGCGAATGGCCCGGCGCGGCAGATTCGTGAATCGACCAAGCTGTCAGAATATGGAGGGAGCGAGAAGAAAAGAGGGCACGGGAGCGGGAAGGACAAAGACGGATTATACGCGAAGATAAACGTTAGGCAGTGCAAGGTAAAAAGATAAGAGAAACGAAGAGAATAAAACATACGTACCGAAGTAGGGGAGAATCAGTGTTCGAAACGGCGAATAGTGGGATATCGAGTATCGAGGGAAAAGAGTAGCACGCACTCACTCGTGTCAGCCGCGTATGCAACTCTCAATGTACGCCAACAATTATGTAAGCTCGCTGCACCATCGCGAAGCACACACTCGTTATCATCGATGACTTTCGTGCTAAGCTGGCTTACGATCGTCGAGATCCAATACAGACAGCGGAGAGAAGCAAAGGAGCGAAGAATCGCGGAGGAACACTAAACACGATAGGAACGGAACGGAACAGTACGCAACGTTACGATACGGCACGGCGTACGCAAACGTACTGAGCAGCGAGCAGCGAGCGAGGTAACGAGCCCCAGCCCTGACCTGCCTCGCACGACACCCTCTCGCGGCACTGCGCGGTGCCGCGGCCGCGGCCGCGACACGCTACCCCACTGTCCACCTCGATTCACACAATCACCGAATATACGTACATGTATCTATATTTTCTATAACGACTAGCTACACATGCTCCGGAACATCCCGCCTAAATTTCTGACGCATGTTTACGCAGATTCTATGCCAATTTTCATCCATTATTCTATTCTACCGACAGTCATTTTTTAAACAGACCGAACACACGTCTATCTTAACCGTTCTGATAAAATTAAATGATTACTGCAATTGTTTTGTACGAACAAATATTATCGTCGACCCTATTACATTTTATACCTACATATACATATGTATAGAGTAGCGGGTGCGTTAAGCTTCCCTAAAGAAAATGGCGATATAAGTGAAAGAATTTTTAAATTTACCAAAGGGAATAGAAAAATTTCAAAACCTGAAAATCTTCAAATTCAACAATCAGGACATTTGTATAGCTGAAAATTCGGGTCTTTGGAAATTCATCGATTCAAAAATTTGCCAACTTGGAGACTTTAAAATTGAAAAACATCACCTTTCTTATTTTTTATAGTATTTGTGATGGAATATAGTAATTGAACATACCTCAACGGCGTCTCCCAGTAGGGAACTGCAAACATTGTAAATTTGTTCAGCTAAATGTATACGTCGTTTGTTTTTCGTGTGTAACCATCGCAAATTTACAACAAAATTTGCCAATATTAATTGCAAGATTTTTCTCGTACGATTTTTTTCTGTCATTTCTTACGATTCTACCCTATTTTGTTTAGCCGAACGAACATGTGCTATCAATCGTTGAAATTTATATGTATGCAAAAAAAATTTGTAAATTTCAAATAAACATGCAGTCCAGAAATTATTTTATTTTTCAATAAACGTATTTCGCCATTTGAAATTCTATAAAACGTAAAATGCTGCATTGCGCTATTACGCATTGCCACCACGATCAAATTTGCGGCAAACATGCAAACCTCTCGCTTTTCAAATAAAACTATTTTATGAAATATATTACACGGTAAAGTATAATAATGCAAAATGATAAGTGTAACATATAATTTAAAAAGCGTCAAATTAGAATATATTAAAATATCTGAACAATCATTATAGATTAATCGATTAGAATATCTATAATTTCTAACCTCGATATAGATTTCGTATACATATATATATATTTATAATAAAATTTAATAAAGTCTATTGAATAGGTTAGCACAAATTGTATCTTCTTTTTTATCATAATAATATAATTTAAAATAAGAGTTACATTCGAATAAAAAACTTACTCCGTTTGAAAATTCATGTTGTTAAGCCTATCTTCTTTTTTTTCGTGAATATCCATTTTAAGAATCCGTGAAACATAACACTCGATGTTAAAATACTCTCTGTCACAAGGAATGAATTTTCATTCTCGAGTATCAATTGTATCGTATTTAAGACGCTTTATTATATGCAATATCGTGTATTTTCCTCTTCACGGCTGCGCCGTTAACGCACACGCGCGCTTCTGTTTTACAAGATCAACGTAAATTCTTCACTTTCTAAATAAATCAATTTTACGATTAATTGTTCGTTTAACGTTCACAATTGTGATACATGTACAATTTATTATGAAAATTCGTCGTACCTTGATATGCTGACTAGTGAAATTACTGCCACCTGATTTCGCAATGTTAACGAACGAACGGTAAACTACAAAAAACGAAATTATTCGATCACGTTAACTTTTTATTATTTCATATGTTGTATATCATTTAAATAAATGACGAACTGAACACATGAATTTGAACATCTCTATCAAAATTTACGACAAACGACGATCGTTTGTTAAGGTTAGTTTTCAGTGATGCATCTTCTTTCAAACGTCATATCGATCATTTTTCAAATATTTTCAACTCTCACGACTGTTGCTAAGAACTTACATTAAATATTTGCCTTAATAATACGCTTAAAATTGTTTGTTGTTTTATTTTCTTTATTAGTCGTTGCAATAAAAGTAATTATGGATATAAACACGTATAAAAAAATATAAATACGGAACACATAATTAGCATTGAGAATCCCTTTGCTCTTGCAAAACTAAAGGGTCTGCATTGAGCGATACGTGTACTACTTGCTGCAGGAGTATGTACAGGTGTTTTGTCGTTTTCTTTATCCCACGAATGCCTGGGTGTTTCGATGCCAAAGGGGCTGTACAGTTTTGTTGGTGTTCGTCCAAGGAGTTGTCGAGAGCGAGTCTGAGGTGTTTGCATCTTGGAAGCACTGTTCGGTGACTGTTGTTCCTCCAACCTTTGTCGTCTGTGCGTCGAACTTCTAAATTTCTAGATACAAGACAAAAATAATTTCATTTATTATCCATAATGGAACAACAGTATTTAAAGACTTTTTAAAAATACATTAAGATTATATTGCCACAAGAAATATGTAAATATGACAAATTTCAGATCGATTAAATGTTAGGAAGCGTGTTAAAAATCTATCCCAAGAGTTGAATATAACAAACAGTGCAAGCTAAATGAAAGGACTTATAACAATTAAAAAAAAATTAAAATCGACAATTTCGATTTATTAGAAAAAAGAAACGTTTGATCGGACCTGTGATATACTTCCAAAAGTTGTACGAACAGAAGACATAGTTTTGGACAATTTATCAGCTCCACTCCGTAAAGCTCGTCTGGAATCTGCCGATACATTTCCGAGCGTTAAATTATTCCAACTTCGATTACTCGTTTGTTTATCTTTCGACACTTTTTCCTTGCAGGAATCATCATCCTTTTTTTTAACGAAATGATCTTGAAGACGTCGTCTCAAATTCTTCGGATTCTTCGGTATTTCTGATGAATTTTTGATACTTAGAACTTCTCGATGAAACGTAAACGAAATGCTACGTGAATCCGGTCGCATACTTTCAAACTTTCTTGTAAAACACTGTAGATAAATATGAATAATACCAGAAGAAAATAATTGTCTTCATCCCTCAGAATACGTTAGAAGCGTCGTTGCCAATTTGCCAATCGTCAGCGTCCATAAAATAAGAATGGCCGCAGTATACCTGGTCAATTGAATATAACTTTTATTTACTTACGTCACGAAAATAATGAAAATTATTATATATGCTTATCGTTTACTTGAAAAACTAACATATTTTGTGTAAGAATTTTAAACATAGTCGATGATTCTGTTTGACAATTACTTCTTGCTTGTGAGACAACGTACGCTACATTCAAAGTACTATCTGATCGCGCACGCTTAAATTTTCGGTCAATTAGCTTGTATATACAGAGTTGTATACACGAAACGTTACGAGCAAATATGCTGTGTAGTACTATGTATGCTTCGTAAGAAGTTTCTTTTAATTACAAGAAACACGGTTATCAAAGCACAAACGTCAACAATAACACGCCGTAGATCGAAACACAGAATACTGTGCAATTTACGATTTTGAAGAGAAATTACATTTTTATGTACATAAATGTATTAATAAATATTAATTATATATTGTTCGTTAAATAGATAATATTTTTGACATAATACCATTAAAGAAATACAAATAACATTAAGGGATGAAATTCATAATTATTTAAATATTACTTTTATAAATACGTAACGACGATTTCACAACGCGCATGCGCTTTGTAATGGTTTTGGTGCTCTAGCGGTAAGTACTGTAAATATTTAACCTACTCGATAATTCAAATTTAAAAATTTTTAAATCTTGAACTTTTATGTACAGTCATGATTACGGGTGATATAATGAGTATACAAAATAAAACATTACTGCCTACATAGCAGTATACCATGCAATATACGTATACTGTGGCTACATGTGTTGACAGCGCGAAAGTTGCATATACCTTGCTCTTGATTACAAAGTACGTTCGTGCCAATAAGAACTGTCTATCGTCACAATAACTTCACAGATGGCAGTAAAAATAAAGCTAAACGTTGTTGGCTTGTATGTGTCTTGATGTTTTATAAGCGAAGTTAATGCTACTGTAAAAATTATTACAATATATTCGTTAATTGTCCATTTATGGCCTCTTATTCGATGGAAGTTGAATGTAAAAGTGATTTGTTGTATTTTATATTTAATGACGTTTCATTCAATCGAAGAAACACATACGTGACATCGGCTGATATATAGGTTATATTTAACAATAAACATTGAAGTGTTAATAAGATTGAAAAGATAATTAAGTAGTTTTAATCTTTTTCTTGCGTACAATGATTTCGCGATTATATTGACGAGGAAGATATTCGTTTCTATACGTAAATACGTATTTTAAAGCAAAGCTTTTAACCTCAATATGAGTTACAATAAAAAGGTATCGTATTTCTATAATCCAGACGTTGGGAACTTTCATTATGGTCCAGGACATCCCATGAAACCTCATAGACTTTCTGTAATTCATAGCTTGGTACTCAACTATGGCTTACACAAAAAAATGCAGATATATCGTCCATACCGTGCGAGCACGCATGATATGTGTCGCTTCCATTCAGACGAGTACGTAGAATTTTTACAGAGAGTGACACCTCAAAATTTACAAGGATATACGAAATATTTAAGTCATTTCAACGTAGGAGACGATTGTCCTGTTTTTGAGGGGTTATTCGATTTTTGCTCAATGTATACCGGTGCTTCTTTGGAAGGAGCTACAAAGTTAAACAACAATTGTTGCGACATTGCTATTAATTGGAGCGGAGGACTGCACCATGCAAAGAAATTCGAAGCCTCTGGTTTCTGTTACATTAACGATATCGTGATCGCGATATTGGAGCTATTGAAATATCATGCAAGAGTCCTTTATATAGACATAGATGTTCACCACGGGGATGGAGTTCAAGAAGCATTCTACCTCACGGATAGGGTTATGACAGTATCTTTTCATAAATATGGAAATTACTTTTTTCCTGGCACAGGTGATATGTACGAAATAGGAGCAGAAAGCGGAAGATATTACTCTGTCAATGTACCTTTAAAAGAGGGCATCGACGATACGTCTTATGTTCAAGTATTCAAACCAGTTATATCGCACGTAATGGAATTTTTTCAACCAACAGCTATTGTCTTACAATGCGGGGCAGATTCTCTCGCGAATGATCGCCTTGGTTGCTTTAGTTTAAGTACAAAAGGTCACGGAGAATGCGTAAAATTTGTAAGAGACTTAAACATACCACTACTCACTGTAGGTGGAGGAGGATATACGCTGCGTAACGTCGCACGTTGCTGGACTTACGAAACGTCTCTTCTCGTCGATGAACAGATTAGTAACGAATTGCCGTATACAGAGTACTTGGAATATTTTGCACCAGATTTCACGTTGCACCCTGATGTCGTAACAAGACAAGATAATGCAAATAGTAAACAATATTTGGAGGCGATTACGAGACACGTCTACGACAATTTAAAGATGATACAACATTCTCCAAGCGTTCAAATGCAAGATGTTCCATGCGATGCTTTACCTCCCGAAGAAGAAAGACAACCAGAACCAGATCCAGACTCTAGGCAAAATACGCAAGACACGGATAAAGCAGTTGAACCAGCTAACGAATATTATTCGGGAGATAAAGACCAAGACAAGATGGATGTAAGCGAGTCGTGATAAAGGAATAGATAAGTTAAATAATAACGGTAACATTATACGAGGAAATTGAGGTACGCGCGCATCTGCACAATTATGAAAAAAAGAAGAAAAAGAAAAGAAACGAATAATTGTAAATAATATATCCGAATTGTAAATATTCTTGAATACATTAAAAAGCTTTTTATACTCCTTTAATAATCGTTTTTAAACAAAATAATTCCTAACTCCTATCATACACGAGGTATCAGATTCGAATCGAGATATGTTAAATAATTATTAGGCAAGTTTATTGTTTTATGTCAGACAGCATATTGTCTACAATGGTACAACAATGACAGTGAGGATGATATTAATAATAGTAATAGTAGTGATAAGTAATAATAATAATTTTAATAATAAGAGCAATAACGATAACGTTTTTATCTCTGTTTTGGGGCTATCTCGCTATATCACAGAGAATTTAATCCTTATACTCGTTTGTTGTTTATTTAGCTCGGAAAGTCGAACCTTAAACGATGTTCTTTCCCCTCCCCTTTCTCTCTAGTATTTTGCTGCTCGACTTCATAGTATACTAAACGTGACTAATACAATAAATTAAGTCTTTTAAATTAAGGCGCTTTTGTTCTGTACATCGTTCGTAAAACTACAAAAGTTTCTCGAAAAATAATACATTTACAAAAATACGATACGAGGAACGAAAATATATTTCGAAAGATTTCAGTTACAAAAATGCAAGATGATAATCAGAAAAATTCTCTTGCTTTTAATAACTGTTGGCATTACCAATGGAGGCACTGAACATACATATTTTCGCGCACAGAACATTCGATAAAGCTTGTGTTCGTCTATTCTTTTTCTCTTCATGTACACGGAAGAAGCACACGTCTCCGATATTTAAATCCCTGCCTCTAATTTCTTTATCTCGGTCCTTAATATATATGTATACATGTATACATTTATGTATGTATGTATGTATGTATGTATATATATATATTATATTATATATGAATATACAATTAAACATTCAGTCTCATAATAAAAGCAATTCCATTTGGTGTGTTTAGTATTTCATCAAATTCACTCGTGATCATTATACAGCGTAAGCATAGGGCGGATGATAATTCAGTGATCGTTGGAAGTTCAAGTCCGTGTAAATTTAGTCCCTATAGAATTTGGTTGACTAGATGATCTTGTTCTTATTCATTTTCGTGAAGTCGAAGAACATTTTTCATTGTTGAGGACCTGCCTCGGCGTTACGAGACATCGAACCAAAATTACGTTTCAAAATGTTTGTAAATACTGGTTACATATGTCATGACTTGTTGCCAATCAGGTCGCTCCAGTTGACACATTTCACCTATATTCTGTGAGAAAGGAACGAAATTAGTTCTCGTTTAGGTTGTTTTTCATTCTAGAGAGAATATTACTCTCTAAAGTAAGTTGATAGATTCCACTTACCAAGGTAGTAGGTATTCCAACGCTTTCCGCAGCGGAGAAAGCGATCGAAAAGTTTCTTCGTTTTTCCACCGGCGTTAACGTATCGTATGGTACCTTATGCGGTAGATAGGAATGAAGGATAGCGCATAGCGCTAAACCATCGTTCCACGAGCTACTGAAATTTGTAATATCGATATTCCGATAGCCTAAAGTTTTGTTTTGACACCATTTGAGCAAAGCGTTGCGTTTCGAGCCTCCGTTCTTTATTAAACCGCACAGCGGATCCTTGCGTTCCGACAAATCTGTCACGCTATTACGACGCACGAAGTCGATAGCCTTGGCATTTAGGGCGGCAGAATCCAGCAATTCACCGGGGCTTAACACCACAGGTACCGTTGACTTTGTTTCTAAACCGATCATTCGAACAATTTATAAATTTATTAAGCAGACTTTTTTTAACTACGGGCGATCGGAGTTGTCATTCGAAAAAGAACAATTACCTGACAAAGGTTTTCTCGCTATCGTAGCTTGAGTTTTATTGTTGTTCGTTGTATTCGCTGTGCAAATTAAATTATTGATTTGCTGCTGATCCCTGAGCGGAGCTTTTAACGTCATTATATCATTCGTTCCGATACTATTAAGAGAAGACGTAGAACTGCTACGACTTCCAGGTCCTGTTCAGAAACGATTACTACTACCAAAAGATTATGTTAAACGATCGAAGGAAGGAGTTGAACGCCGGCATACCTGCTTTCGCTTGCTTCGTAGCATTTTCTATGCTTTCTATTAAACATTTCACGGACAACCTCGAGTCTTGACGCGAAATATTAGCTTTACGACGCGCGGCTATTTCTTGTTGCACACTCGTCAATACGCATTGTTGAGTTTCGGTCGGAGTGCTCGCTGGCCTTTGAGGTGGTTGCTGCGTCATTTTCTGATTCGCTGGAAAAATTAACAGAAATTGTACCAAGCAACTTTTACGTGGATCAATGACGAGACAAAAGAAAGCAATAAGCACTATGTTTACGTGTAAAATAAAGCACAAATATAACGAAATAAAATAAAAAGAAAAAAAAAAAGAAAAAAAAAAAAAGAAAAAATGTCTAGAAAGAAAAGAAGGAAAACAAGAAAGAAAAACCTCTGTTACATGTTTCCGCTTTATAAACGAAGATCCACACGTTTATTTACATGAACTTTGTGTAAAAATACCATTTAACAAGGGACAAAACATAAAGCGAAAAAATCAATCAGGGTGAAAACAAAACTAGAGAACATAGTAAGCTGATAATAATTAATCGAGACGATATAAGAGGTGAAAGTGGGACCTAGAAGAATATCTGTAACTAGCAACGAGGAGGGTACGAGTGATTATGTCGATCGCTATGAGTATAAGAAACCAGGACAAACAACGGGGTTGAACTCTGCAAATACAAGCAATCACGTTTCCACACTACTGGCGACTTACGGTCGCGTATTGTACCTAGTTGACGGCCTGGTCTCAGTTCCACGTCTTCAATGATCGTTTCGAATTTCTCTCTTAACGACGACGTCCTCCCTATCAGAGATCTATCCTTGCACGCAAAAGTTGTATCGTTACAATCTGAATTTTTTCTCGACATCTCGCATTCGATTAACCTCTTTCGATCAATGGCAACAGAATCCTTTGTACCGTATTCCGTATCCGACTCGGATCGCGACAAATCCATATTCAAGAATTTCATGCGCTTTAATCTGTTCGCTTCGCGAAGCGTTAACGTTTTCTTCGTCTCTTGCGGATCATTTCTGAATTTCAACGGTTCGTCTCTCGGCGAAGAGGTAGGAGACGAAGCTATAGAATCTACAGCTCGAACGTTGTTTTTGCAATACGAATTCAACGGTTCTTTCGACGACGACAATTTCGAAGCGATCGGTGTCGTCGGAGTATCGATAGCGGATTTCGGTAAATTCTCCAAAGAAGACAAAATCGTATTATGCTTTTCTACCTGCGGACCACAACCCACGTCTCTTCCACTTTTCTCTACTTTCGGAACCGTACACGCGTTTTCCGTGTTTCCGCGAGTTTTATTCGAGACATCGAAATCTTCGGATTTCCTGTATAAACAAGACCCAGTCGGCACACTTTTTGGTCTCGAATACGTTATACCTTTACCGATATTACTATGATCGTTAATAGCCGTTAATCGCTCGTTATTTCGAACTTTGTTCGCGTCGCTGTGAAAATTATTGCTCGGTTGGATGATCGTATGGAAGTTTAGATTATCCAAGGAAGTAGAAAAACTTCGACTTCTTAAAGCGGAATTAAATATGTTTTGCTTGTAATCGGTATCCAAAAGAGAATCGATAATTTCGCTGCCAGATCTCGATTCAGTTTTTTTCAAAAACAATCTACGCTTTTTATTGAGGGAATCGCCTTCCAATTTTGACAAGGTCTCTGCCGCCGATTCTTTGGATAATTTTGAAAAATGCGAGAACGACGAGTTTTCCTTATCCTTCGGATTAAATAGAACTGTGCTTTCTACTCCGTCTGGATCTGGTTCGTCCAATTTTTCCGAGGCTCGTACGCCAAATATTTCGGCGTTACTATTTTCTCGAGTACCTTCTTCCAACATCTTTCTCATTTCCGGATCAACCTCGAATTTCAAATCGTCCATTGCATTTTCCATCCCGGAATACACATAATTTTTAGGAACGAAGAACCGGCTATTAGATATATTAATACAGTAGGAATCCTGTCCCATACTTTGAATGCCTTTGATGTTTTTCAACAGATAAGATTTTGCAGCTGTGTTTTCCTCGGTGACAAATGTATTCGGGACGTATAATTTCGGATAATCTTCGGCGCTTATCGTAAATTCGTTGAAATTTCCACTATCCGGTTCTCGAATTTTTCGACTCGATACTTTTCCCTCGAACTCATCGGATTCCATCGATGAATATCTTTTCGAATCGCACTGTTCCTCGAACGTATCTTTCATCGATTTTAAGCCATAGTCTTCCAAGGCGGGAACACAAGTTTTTTCGTTGTCCTCCAAAGTATCCTTGCCGGCGATACAAAATTCAATCTCGCCACCAGAAATGAATTTCTCGTTTAATCCAGGTTCCTTCACGTTTTCCTCCGAAAACGTATGATTCAGTTTGTTTGCAACGACCGAATCAAGTTTCAGGTCCTCGGTTTTACGGGAACCTGGTTCACCGATCGTTTTCAGAACGTTCGTTCGTAATGCACCCTTTTTCGATTCTTGTCGCCTTTTTATTATAGTACGACCGCGTTTCAGAATATTGCTCGAGGGTTTGCGAGAATTTCCAGCAGCGTTAACAAAAGTCTTATATTGAGGAACTGCGGTGTTGCCTGAATATCCAAATGAAATTGAAAAGAAAAAAAAAAACAGATAACATGTATTGTATTAATAAGTAAGTTCTGTTCCTTCTTTTGGCGATTCGTAAATAGTCGCCCGATTAAAATATCTACTACAGAAACTGGTATCGCTTTTCTAACTTTTCATACCGATTAAATATGCTTCCCTAATCGATCGTGTCGATGGATATGTACGTTTAGAAAAATTTGGTGAATGGCGTTCTTCTGTGTCGATAACGTTAAAATGTACGTAAGATACGAGGTATTTCAAAGGCATTTTACTTACCTTTATTCAACTTATCGAGTTGCGCTTCTAACGATCTCAGTTTATCCCGTTGAGCTTTATTCTCCATGACAACGCGCTCCAACTCGCTTTGAGCTTCCGTTTTAAAATCGTTCGCGACTCGTACGGTCATCAACAAGTCCGTTTGAAACTGTTGCCATTCGGCAATCTCCTCTTGCCGCAGTTTACGCTCATCGGCTAAAGCACGTTCTAATTCGTACTGATGCGTTTGGGCTTCGCGTTCTTTTCGTTGGGATTCGTTCAGTGCAGCCTTTAACTCTCTCTTATCCTCTAAATGTCTCTGACACTGCGCCTGTAATTCCGCTAACGAGTCGCGTACGAGTTGAAGTTCCGTACTCACGGATAAACGTTCGTCCTTTAATTGATTTAATCTGTATTCCAAGTCGTCGATAGCTGACTTGGCATTATTTCGTGCTACCTGAACAAACAAGGAGAAACATTAAATCGTTTTAAATCGGTTTATATCGAACGAAACGAAAACTTTTCGATTTTGATCGTACACACTTTATATTCTTCTTGAAGCTGCGAATATTGATCCCTGAGACGATCGTGATCGCAGTGAGAGCGTGCCAATTGCTCTTGTAGAGCCGCCGCTTGTGTCTCCAGGGTATCTTTTTCTCTCCTGGCAGCATCCAAAAGTTCGTCCGCTTCGCTTTTGTTTTCTACCTGACGCGACTGTTCCAATTCCTCGATTTTAGCTCGAGCGTTCTCCAATAACGTGGCCAACCTGCTGATCTCTATGCTACGATTCGCACCCTCTTGCCTAGCTTCCGCCAATTCCAAATCCAACTGTTTTCGTTCGATGTTCGCCGCTTCCACCGACGATTCGAGCAAATGCACGCATTTCGTTAATCGTTCCGTTTCCGCCGCGCTGATTTCAGCAGCTGCTCGTAAACTTTTTACTTCTAACGTTAACTCCTCCTGCTTTTGCAACAAAGATTCCCGTTCTTCCTGTGCACTCTGCGTAATTGATTCATTTAGTTAACACTTGCCACCAACCGTTTCACAATTTTATTTATAATATACGTACACTCGTATAAATATTTACCTTGAGAAGATCCACCAGTTTTTGTTCTCTTTCCGTATTGTAACCTTTAGAAGATTCTTGGGGCTGTTCCTCCCTCAAAAGCAAACCCTGTAGCGTATCAACCTTAGAACGCGAATCTTCAAGTTTTTCTGTTTGTCTACACAAAGACTCTAGAAGAACGTCTTTCTCTTCTGTTAACCTTTCGTTATCGGCTTGTAGTTCCGTAAGCTGTGCCTAGAAAGAAGAAGACACAGAATAAAATGATAATATCAGTGGTAAACGATAAAAGCGTGCTTACTTGTAGATCACTCAATTCTTGAATCGTTGCCTGTAATTCTTCGTTCGTAGAATAATGCGTTTCTTCCATTTGCAATATTCTATCCTGCAGACACGCGACCGAAACTTCCGATACCGAACTGGAGGAATGTTTGTCCCAATCCGGGGTAGTACATTGAGCACTGTCTGGTACCGACACGACAGGGGTCGAACCTTCATCTTGAGGAATGGCTATGGACGCTGGTGCAGAATTATGCAGTCTCGATACATCCAGAAGTAACTGTTGTTTCTCCGAATCCGACAACGGAGAATGCGCCACGTCTCTCAGTCTTGCACGAAGAGCTTCGTTCTCTTCTGTGAGGCGTTCTAACTCCAAACTGTGCTGCTCCTGTTTGTTCAGAAAAATTTGACTTTCTATAAACCGTAAACTTTTCAAGATAGGAAAGAACGCGTGAATAATTGCGACGAAAGAAATACATATAATCGTTAAATACACGGTACTGGTGGACGCTTATAGAAACGAAAACATGGTGGTCAATCGGTTTCTAGTTACTCGGACGGACTATCAACGGAGGAACGTAATATGTTCGATCATACGATACGCGATACCGAGGAACTTAAGTCGGTAACTGAAGGTAAACAATTTTTACTCGATTCTTGTTAGGCACAGGGCGAATAAGTGTCATTATTCGAGGTTAGGTTCACGAACTTTAAGACAATCGTGTTGGCAATTTTCAGGCACAAAGCTATCGTCAACTCGTAAACTTCGTTCGACGATAAAACGTAAACGATTTATAAAATAAGACGTCTCTCATCGTTTACCGTAGACGAAGAGAAACAACGTTTTTTCATATCGTTCGCGGTCGTAGCGCTTCAGAAATTTCCTTCTTTCGTAAACATCCCTCCGCTTTACTGCCCTCTAGATATTCATTAAATTCTAAATCATGGACCAACACATACATACATACAGGATTACATTTTTATGGGACGAAAATCATTGCGAAGCGAGCCGACGCGATAAACGGATACCCAATTTCGATTGGCTACCGATGGCCAGATATAATTCTAAGTTGAATTAAATAATTAAATTAATTAATTAAATTAAATAATTTCCACATCCGCAAATTCATATATTTGAATATTTGAATATTTGAATATTTGAATATTTGAATGAGTTAAAAATTTGTTAAATAATCTATACGCGCGCGTAAACGTAGAAAAAGTAATTGCTGCTAGTTTCTCATAATTGGCGGTACAGAACATGCGTAGAACAGCAACCAATCAGATTCAGAGGTACGCGATTCGGTCTTCCGAGTCGATGTATTTCAAAATCCATGCTTTAAATATAAACAGATCTGCGTGTACGAATAAAAGGAAACGACGATTAATAACGAACGTGTACGAGCGATTTGAACGGTTGTTTATGAATTATTTATTATCCGGCGAATTCTCGATGAGCAAATGCAAATTAATAATCAACCGCATCTAATCGTTTCATTAATACGACCATTCTTGAACTCGAATTGCGCCTAACTGTCAATTACATAACCTCCGGTTTTTGTAATATCGGTGAGTGGTGAGGACGTAGGAAGGAGAAAGAAAAAAGATCACCCGCGTTCACCTTGAATCATTGGTATATCATGGAGATTGCGCACGACTAACGCGAATCAACGAGTCAATCGCTCCTGCGACCACGTTCAACGCGCCCATTCCGCCCTCAAAGATGTGTTTATTTTCCTTGTAAGGTCGACGGTGTTAAGCGATGACGGAGAATGCGAATCCAGGTGGGAGTAAATATACAACGCATCAGGAAAAAATGAGAGGGAAAGTAAAGGAAAGTAAAGGAAAGAACGGAACGAAAACAGAGGACGAAAGTACTGTACAGACTTTATAACTTGGCGAACCTAACCTTACGAAAACTTTGATTTCGCGCTGCTCTTTGCTCGAGATACGTTTTTACTCGGTTAAAAAGACAGGATCGAGGCACGAAACTCGGAACGTTGAAACACGAAAGCGTTGCCAGTTTGAAACGTGCACGAGCTTATTCGCGATTACGCTTTAAAAGTAGGGAAATATCGTATACGTCGAAATCGTGACACGTTCGTTCGCGTACAATGTAATTTGCTATTAAAAAATTTGGAATATTTGTGAAATTTCGAGTAGTCTGGCATCGTAGCGAGTCTTTGAGATAATAAACATGTATATGGAAGGTTACCTTGAGAGAGGCAAGCTCGGCACGTAACTCTTGAAGATTGCGAGCGTCGCAAGAAGCTTCTTGTAGATTCGACTCGAGTTTGGCTCGTTCCTTGCGTAACACCTCGATTTCACGCTCAAGCTCCTGCATCCTGGACCCCTTGGCGGGTCCTTTGGGGTTATAACCTCCCTTCGCGTTCCCTTTGGTCGCTTCCTTACCGAGGGAGCTCCAATTTCCAACCGGTGAATTATCGTTTTTAACCTCCAGCGAGGAGGCGCTGGGTGCCTGACGCAGCGAAATCTGTTGTTGCTGTTGCTGTTGTTGCTGCTGTTGCTGCTGCTGCTGCTGCTGCTGCTGCTGCTGTTGCTGTTGCGGCTGCGTCGGCTGTTGTTGCTGCTGGGTTTGTTGTCCTCTGCGAAACAGCGATTTGAACTTCATCATGGTCGTTCTTCGCGCTTAACTAGGCACTCGATCGAAATAACAAATTCATTATTTTGTTAAAAACTCGAACCGCTGACTCGTCGTCCAGCAAGCGGCATTGTTCCACGTTTCGGACACTTTGTACAACATCGTACGTTTGAAATTTCTTTTGTCATTGCACCGAGCATTTTCCGTAGTGAAAGAACGAGATCGAAATCGATAAGAAATTCTCTTTTACGGAGGGCAACAGTTTCCTAAGTAGTAGCATCGTACTTTTTGCGAAATCGATTAAATTTCTTAGGAAGTTTTTTAATTTTTTACGGAAATACTGTGCGCACTGTAGTTCGTATCCTGTACGAACGAAGATTCGCGATCGGACGATACAGAATTCTCTGTAAGGAGAACGCGTATTAGTTTCGCACTGTTCGATCGAAAGAATTTAGCAGGCTGACACTTTTCGACGTTAACGAAAAGGTGAAGTTACACGAAGGAGATTTCTCGTTTTCTGCAGCGTGTGACACGAGTCCGATGAAGAATTCCAAGATTCGCGTAGACGCGCGACCTCGAGCCACTTTCTTCCCCCTCCCCCCCTGTCCTCCCGCCCCCAAAGGAGGTTTAAACGGTGCTCCGTTTCGAGCACGTTTACGAATCGTGTCGAAATCGTTAACGGCGATACACGATAGAATCGACGGTTAGGTAAAGTCCACGCTTAGATCGCAGCCTCCGTCGACCACTTGTTGCACCGACCAGCCGCGAGCAACGTCTCCTTGAGCCTATTTTCTTCGATCGATGCTTCTCCAACGCGTATTCTCGCATCCCCTCGCAGCGAACTCGACGATCCCGAGCACAACGAAGATATTCCGGACGAATCCTCGGATCAACGGAGTCGGTCAAACGCATCGGTAATCTCGGTTAGTTGAAAAAGATCACCGCACCACACTGTATTTTTTCATTCCGCCGATCAAAGACCGCAGACTTTCTTATTAAAAGTCGTGCGTCTCGTTTATCCAGGTAAAAATTCCACGAGAAAGAATACCGAACCGACGTGTAGCGCCTTCGACGGTCGACAGTGCATCGGAAACTGAATACGAAACTCGAGAGCTGTGCCCCCTCCATAATTATTCCCCTCCATTCGAATAGCGACCGCTTGGCTGGACGAAGGGCTACGAAGTCGAGAACGCGTCTAGGCGTCGAACGTAGCATTCTTTAAATTTATGGTAACGAGCACGACGACGACACTACCGAAACTTTTCGGTCGTTCGCGATCGATAACGATCAGAAATATGTTCGAAGGAGAGAGGAAACCGAGTGGTCTGCATTCTTGCGTTAGCCGTCAATCGTTATCGGTTCTTACGAGAAAATATCGAGATGTTTATCTTTTAGGGTGCGTCTCCACCGAGCTGAACGAACGACTCGTCGATGATTCTTCGATTCGGTATCGAAAATAAAAGAATCGCACCCTTAGCCTTAGATACGCTCGAGGCGCGATACCGCTTTTCGTCCGTCGAGGAAGTGAAATTTCTGTTGCGTAAGATTTCGTCGGATAGCAGCAGGTTGAAACGATGAAAACGAACGAAAGCGAGCGAAAAGCGGTTGCTGGAACAATTAAGGACGCTGTAGGTCGAAGAAAATTCGTGTAGATCGAAAAAAGGGGCCCGTGTAACCGAGATTGGCCGATCGCGATGACGCGGTGTTCCGATCATTCAACTTGTTGCGTTCGATTTCTCGGTTCAGCCAGAAGAAGCACGAATAAGAAGGAACGAGAAGAGAAAGAGAGATAATTGCCGAGAGAGTCGGGTTGGTGGGGCTTAAGACAGCCTGCGCCAACTCTCTGGGAACGAGTACACATACTCTGTCGAGGATGGTTAGGCGAGTGTCGGGGCAAGGGAAGCAGAAGCTGCTTAAGGAGGCCACAGAATCTGCAGGCGTCTCACCGTCGACCAGTTTTCTCATACGGTCGACATATGGTATGTACCCGGTGGTCCAGACTTTCCTGGATTAGTCTTTGTTTCTTGCTAAAAACAAAGAAGAAGAAGGCGGCATTTAGTTGAGCTAGATCGTTTATCGCGCGCTACGAGCTAGCCTCTCCTAGGACCGATTACCGAATTCCAAAGAAACGCCGCTATGAACGGCGCTACCGAAACGTTCGCGGATACACCTGACGCGGTAAGCAGCGCGCGTCGTAAACCTAATAACGTACTCGTAATATTCGGATCGTTCGACCGTGATAAGCGATCGATCTATGTCTACGGCGCTATTTCGCTCGTGCACGTGTCTCGTTAGTCGAGCAAAGAACCGGTATGCAGCATTACGATTTTCCGTCAACTTTCGCAGAAATACGACGCTCTTGATACCGGACACGATATCGGCATCGCCGTTCCAAGTATCTTTGACCGTCGACGAATTCGAGGCCACGGTGAAACGCTCGAAAAATTCATCGGACTGGTCTAAATATACGAATATAACGTATGGACGGACATGGTTCGTTTCGGTAGAATTGTCTTGTGCTCGTTCGAAAGATGAATCCTTCGCTTCCGCTTGTTAAAAAACGCTTTCGAGAATACGCCGGTACGATCGCGACGAATCCTCTACACTCTACATAATGAACGCATCGTATACGAGGTGCTGTGAAAGTCGCCATCTTGTAACCAATAGCTATGTTCTCGGCCTCTTTTTTTCCACGAGAAAGTGTAAAGTCGCTTTTATTAAGAACGAATTAGATTGACCTCCTTTCGCCTCTCTCGATATTCCTTCGTTCTTCCGTATTTAGAATTCTCGATCTAACTTTCGTTCCGATACGGCTACGACGCGTCAATTATGGATCAAATATTTCTCCGTTCTAACGCATCTTTCGTTCGCAGGTTCTGGTTGCATTTCGGAGTCGACCCAAAGTCCGTAACCTTAATCGGACTGAAACTCGTACATTCGTACGGCTTGTTCGGTTGTTCGAAGTCGTTAACAGATCGCATCTTTCGAACAGATAACGCCTCGCGTATGATTCATACCGTAAACGCGAAACGACTGTTTCGACGCCCGTCTAAATAATAAGCGGATAATAATAATAATATTTCATCGTTGCTCAATATTTTCACAACATTTCATCGAGGAATTACGTTCTTTCAGCGCGTGCCCGTAACCTTAAGCTTAATCAAGTTCCGTACAATTATAACCGCGTCGCTGACGAATTAGCAGTTTTACGACGCGCGGCGATGGACGTCTGGAAAATATCAATGGATAACATCCGTCGTCGCGACGTACACGCGAACACTCGATGCGCTCGATGCGCTCGAGTATTTACCTCGTTATTCATACCACGATTAATATTCTATACGGCATTCGATGCAACAGTCTACGCGCGCCTCTAACGTCACGCTTAATCGCGTTCCTCGACACGCTGTTCGAAAAGATCGATCAAACGTTACGATGACGATAGAATATCTTAAATCGTTCTCGCGCTCTTCTCGACCAACGAGTACCGGAAAACAGCTAAACGCCGAAGAATCGGTCCGTTTCGCGTTCACGAAGCACCTATCGAAAATAGAAACAAGCATGAAACGACCACGCAATCTTTCGAACGAGATCAAGGCTAATAGTCGACTCCAGAATATATACACTTTCCCTGTATATCACCGTGACATCGAACATTCGGACCGATCTAAAACGACTCTAATAAATCCCAACGAGGTGCGCGATGAATCGGCTAACGCGAGAGCAACTTGTTCGGAGAATCACGAGTATTAAACTCGTTGGCAACATAACCTTATCCGTTGCAGCAGAGTCATAAGAAAGATATCGTTATCTTCAGGTGTAGAACATTGGCGTAACTAGGTAAAGATCAAGGCGAGCGCGCGGCAGTCTTAAAATACGGATCGATCAGTAACGCGAGCATCGTACGAACATTCGTGTACATTCGTCCGTCTACGTGAAAAATTATAAAGCGCTATCATTAGATACCGATAAACCGATAAGCTCGATCTTTACCGAGAAAATCTACGAAGAAAAATGCTAGCTACGCCAATGATATAGAGTGTAAAGAGTATATGGGCAAGTCGTCTAATACGCTCGGTGACGCGATCGGGCCACGCAACGACGTTTTCCTGCTCGCAGATAACGATTTCTGCGATGGGATCGCTCTCGTTCGGAAACTTCGTTGCGAGAATTCGCGAACAGGACCTTCCGTTCCTTCCGTCATCGCGAAACACCTGAAAGATAAGGACAGATGCAGGCATCGAGTTGCGCAAATCGTGCTCGAAGAAAAACAGAGGCATACGCTCTTTTTGTAGCGACGCCAAGATACGTTGGCGACACACAAAAATTTACGTCGCTATGTTTGCTTTCGCGCAAATAACGATCGTGTCTCTGACATTCTTGCGCAAATGCTTAACACGCGTATTTGAATTTTTCGAACTTTTATTTCACTCGTTCTCGATTTCCACTTTACAATTTCGTGGTACGATAGTGCAGCGTAAATACGCAGAAAAAAATGACGATTCACTTTTGATTCACTGGGTATGTAGGTCGTTTAACGTTGACCAAGTGCCGCTCTCGTTGTCTCTCGTGAATCGTCGTCCCGTCGAGCGGTCGGCACTTACAATTAGAAGCCTGTAAAAAGTCCACGTGCTCGACCTCTCTCTACGTCCCGTTTTTCTGTTCCCCGCTCGTGTAAACTGCCCGCGCGTCTTTAAACTCTAATTAAGCGGCCAGAAGCGCAGACGTCGTCGACGAACGAGCGCCTTCGAATTCATCGTCCATACGTACGTTCTCGCTCTTCGACGAGGAAACTTAAATAAACAATTAAGCTCAACTGGTATGACGCAACTGGTTGTTTGACTTACCGGGCCTTGGAACAGGATTGGAATAATTGACTGGATACAGTGAACAGCTAAAGTTGGAACGGATTTGTGGCTCTTAACATAGGTCGGTTGCGATATCGTATGATTCATCGAGAAACATTGGATCGGATGTCCGACTGAAAAGGGATAATAGGTTAGGATATGTTTCTATATAGATATAGAGTTACCTCTGTGTGCCAAGGAAAAAGATGAGGAAGGAAAAACCTTACGCGATTTGTCCACGGTTAATCGACGACGACGACGACGACGGGCCATAGCCGCAGGATCGTTTTATGCGATGGGTTTTAGCTATAAAATAGTAAAACGGTTAAACAATAGAGAAGAACGCTCCTCCTTTTCAAATAACCGTTTGATCTCTAACCTCGAACAGCGAGACACTAAAGTCAAATAATTAACGACACGAATCAGATAACGCTGTTTATCGGCAAGATATCGTGTTTGAATAGGTGAAGCGAACGTTCATTACGTTGTTGATTCGATCAACGGACCGATACGGTGCGATAGCATAGCGCTAAATCTTCTTAGAGATGATTTTTCCTGCTCCGTTCGTCCGCTCGAGTTTGACAGAGGCGGCAACCCAGTCGCGAGCGGACGAGATAGACCGTCGAGAAAGAAAGAAACAGCAGTTCGTTTCGCAGCAAAAAAGAAACAGGTTTAACGTTTTCTGCGAACCAGAATTCACCTGTTTTTTTATCGAAACGAAGGTATCGCGAGCAACAATCCACCAGTAATGTCTCGACAGAGAGAGAAAGAGAGAGGGAGAAAGTGCACTCGTGCTCTTTCGAACGTGCATACGCCGGAGTAAAGTTCCACTTTTTTAGACCGTATGATCGAATCACTGCGATGTTGGAAAAATCGACGAGTAATTTGTACTTGGTCCGGTTCGTATTAGGATCAACTTTTCAAACTTGTACACGTACCGTATAAATTTGATCGCGCTACCTCGTGGTTCAGCCATCTATGCTCATTGATCTCCGTCGGTAATCGTCGATAATCGTCGGTAAGTACGATCTCTCGAGATACAATCACCCGATAACAGTTATTTTTCACTCTTATTACTCTCGAATATATATTTATTTGGCCGATTAGTAATCGCATACATTTAGCGTTACACTTGGCATTACTTTTTTGTACCTTAAGGACGACCTTAGAGGTTTCTAGAGAAAATGGTCATTTGGTTAGAATTATTTCGATACTATTTGCGGAGCTCGACTGTGGCTCTATCTGTCGATCACGATACATGTACCAATTATTCACCTAAGTAAGAAGCACGCGACAAAAGGTGATTGAACCTTTACGCATCCTGCGTTTCTTTTCTCTTTTCTCTTTTCTCTTTTCTCTTTTCTCGTTCAAGTTTTTCGTAAAGGGAACACTCTACTCGCGCTATGGGACTACTGGAAAAACGTGTCACCGGTCACGTTACTATGTAAAGCTAATGGTAATTCGATCGACAGGATTCACTCACTTATGCTGTTCCTCTAGCTTCGCTTCGTGTCGACCGATTTTCAGACGCTCGACTTTTCTGTTCGTTGGCCTTTTCGGGCTGAAAAGTGACGCGACCACGTCCCGTTTCTTTCCCGTGGCAGACGCCACTCTTGATTCGGGCTTTGATCTAAAAACATAACGATTAAAATATTAGTATCGTAAATATATGTAGAATATACGATATAGGTTATCAGCTGGCGCGACAATGTCGCTGTTATTTATGTTTATTTATGTTTATTTATGTTTATTTATGTGTGTCAGAAGGTAATGGAATGCCTTGAATTTTCATGAGAGAAAGATCCGATAAAAAATGCACAGAATGCCGAAGCCAGTATTGCAACAGTGTTCTCTCGATGAATATGCAAATGACTCATACGGGATTACGTAATACATAGACGCGTTAACACTCTGATTTTCGAGGCAACGGCTGATTCTGTTCGCTACTATGCTCCACGGATACGGGATTTTCGCCTTGCTACTGTTGAAAATCGATCGGGTCACAGACTTTCGTAACTATCTCGATTAAACTTTATCGATTTTCGCGAGTTTTTTTCATATCTTGTCATTCTTGTTCCGATTCTATATCTTTTATATCTTTTGGTTTGAAAGTTAAAAAAATATTGTTCATCGTTCGAGATGACAGGGGACACCCGGGTTTGAACCGGGGACCTCTCGATCTGCAGTCGAATGCTCTACCACTGAGCTATATCCCCGATGTGACTGTCGTTTCGATCATCGATTATATTTAGAGCAAACCAATGTAAAAAGTTGATAAACTTTTGTTAACGAACGATACGTAAAAGTTCGTAAAAGTTGCATTTCGTTAAAAATAAATTGTATTGCCAATACGGTAACAGTCGTTCGACCCAGAGAAAGCGACGCGAACAACTGCGACAGGTACATAACGGAATTTCTATAAAAATAATAGCATGACCGGTTTCCCGACGCGCGACAGACAAGACAAGGCCTATTAAAAAACAAGCCAATTACGATCGCAGTCGACGCCGTCTACCTTCGTCGTACGGTTCGAACACGAAAGTTTGCCTCGCGAAAAGTACGTGTCGCGCCATCTATCTACCAGCTCCTGCGTCGAATTATCGACGTATGTACGTCGATCGGATAGGAATCCGAAAAAAAGAAAAAGTTTTTTTTTCTTTCACCGCTATACGCGATACACTGGTCGTGTCGCGAAAGTAATCTCTTATGTAGGAGATTTAGGGAATAAAATTTGTTCGATCGTACTTACCGGATTTTCGTGGATTTGCTCGTGACAGGAATAGAGGTGGCTGATGCCCGTTTAAACGGCGCCCGCCCTCCCGAACCCACAGACATCCCGCTTCGAGTCTGAGACAAAGAAAAGTAGAAAATAATTGCTCGTAAAAGTTTGGAAAACTATAAATATGCATTAATATTCGAGGCGACGTTCGAACGTCGAATATTCGAGATAAATAGATTCGTAAATTGGGAATCGAGAGAGCCATTATTCGAAAGGAGCCGTATACTTCGTAGCTGGAGGAAAGGGATTTCGAAGGAAAGGTCGGTTTCTCCGTGCGTATCTCGACGATGATAATATCCGGATTAGCGTTTGTTCGATGCAGAAGCGAACGTACACGAACGTTTCTGGATAAACGGAGCAGGTGCAAGATCGAAACCGCAAGCGTGACATCCTTGACGGGATATCTTCTCTTACGAGTACGAATTCGATCTGTTCACGCTTGCGGATACGCGTTAAAACGATGCCGGTGCAGCCGAACGTACGTTAGAAACGAAACATGCGATAAATAATTATAGAAACGAAGGACGCCACTCGAAACGCGAGTGCAAACGGAAAAGGAAAGGAGGGGCAACACACCTCCGCAAAACGTATGTAAATAAACGAGTCGTTAGTTATCTAGAAATATCGTGGGAAGGACAGAGGACCCTGCGTATATTCGAATTTGTCGAGTTTAGAACGATGAAAGCGTACCGAGTTCCCTCCTAAAGCGTCCAGTAATTGTCGTATCATTCTAGGTATCGCCGTAATTAGTATATCCTCTCTGATGCGATCAAACTGTCACTAGAACCGAAGAAACTCGCTTCCGCTTGCACCGCTTTTCTCGAATACGCTGCACGGACGACCGAATTCGAGGTGGTGCGATAAGAAACGAATCGTTGCCGATAACTCGACGAATATCTACACGCGTACCAACGTACCGCGAGTAGCGATAATATTATTGCTTATTCGTATCGGGTTCCGTCTAAGGAACGCGATAACACCGATTTCGATTATTTTAAACGGCTTATTACCGATCGTTACCGCTAGCGAGCTTACCGAGCCTAATTATACGACATATTTGTTTTCGCCGGCTAAGAAGAAGTTGTAAAGGAGTTGGTTGCACCGGTTCCCAGGAGAGAACCGGTGAGACCCAACGGATTTTCAGCGGCGAATATACACCGGAGAACTTGGGGATCGGAAGGGTACACGCGTTTCTATAGCTATACGTACACGTACACTGTAAAGCGTAAAGGTTCATCGAACCGCGGCGCACGTACGGGTTCTCGGCCAATAATAAAGATGCATGCCCGCTACGTAACTACGTTCTCTACATACGTACGTAAGTACTACCCTGCACCAATGGCTGAATACTTGTACCGTACATACTAAACTCGCGATACAAGCACGACCTGCCACCGATCCTTATACAGCCTATTCCCCCCACTGCGGCGCAAAAATACGATAAAAAAAAAAGATTTTTCGCTCGAATATCGTATCGTTCTCCTCGAACCGATTCGTCTACCTCGAACCATCGATCCCATTTTATTCGATTATATCTCTATTTAATACGGTACTTGTAAAACTGCGAACACTGTTTTTTCGAACACGATGCATAGCAGTACAAGATGCACTGTAGCTAACGCGTAAGTACACGACCGGTTATTTCTAGGCAGTACCGAGTCTCGCGCGATTCCTGTCCGCTGGCCACCGTCCGCCGAAGGAATTGGAATTCCTGTGGAATGGATCGTTGCTAGAGATACATGGCGTGGCACGTCGCGTCACGTCGCGCCACGTCTCGTTCCCGTGCAGCTACCGAACCTCCTACAATTGGCAAATTGACAGATCCTGAACGAGGTCCCACGACTGAACGATGCCACTCTACGATGCTACCTATCCGTATCCGCTATTAACAGCTGATTACGAACGATCCCGTACAGTTAAGGCTCGCTATGCGCGATTCAACCGGACCCCGTGAACCCTGCAACCGCTACTACCTATTTTCAGCTACACAGCCAAATAACCGTAGTAATATAATCTTTTGTAAAAAAAACTGTCGCGAAGTACGCGCAATGACAAACAGGCAAGGTTCCATCGCTGTTGGACGTTTTTCATTTCACGCCGCAGGGTGTGGCGACGATAAACCTTTTTCCACGGCCTACACATTGTCAACGGGAGCAATAGTCTCGACAGTACCGGCATCACCACCACCACCACCACCACTAACAACAACAACAACAACAACAACAATAATAATAACAACAACACCAGAACCAGCCCACATGCACGAAAGCCGTCAGGCACATTTCACGATTGAATGGACCGCGTGGCAACCTTTATTATCGCCACTCTTTGATCGCCTTCGCTCGAACGCCCGCGAAATTGCCACGGACAAGCGTGTCTGGTACGCGCGTTAGGATTTCCTTACCGCTTTGCTCAATAATATCCGTGTCAACGATATTGTCCTGGACAAGGCGCCACGATGGACACGCTTAATCCATCGGACTCGCATGATTCTGGCAATACATTCGCCGCTATCGAAAGCCCTAGATCACCGTCGAAGAGTATTCGAAGATCTTGTCACGCTCTTGCGATCCCTCGTAACGAAGCTGCAAGAATCTGGTATCTCGGCTCTAGACGGTACACCCGAAGCGAACATGATCGCACCTGCACATAGGTATCCAATTTTAGGGTCCAGTAGTCGCGCGACTGGTCGGAGTATCAACCGCAGGCGAGACGTGCACCGTTGGCCGAGTGGCAGCGAGTGGCAACGAGTGGCGGCGAGGGAAGAACCGCAGCAACAGGCGTGCGAAAAAGTGAATGGAGTCGCGTGGCGAGGGAACCGATCCGCGCGATTCGGCAGTTCAATGTGGACTGGCTTACGACCATACCATTCCATTCCATTCCACGATATTCCGTGGAGAGTGACCTCTCTTACCGTAACTTCCTCCCTCTCTCCTTCCTTCAGACTGTTGCTTCGGTCTTCGGGCTTCGATCCTTCCCTCGCCTAAGCTCACTTTCTGTTCGCGTATCGCCTCCTTACGAGCGCACCGGTGCCCGGAAAAAGCGGGGCGAGGTATCGTACCGGACCCCCTCATCGGAGAGGTTACCTAGCGCGATCATAGTACATTTGTCGAGAGCGCGTTTGCCAGGAACGCGAGGGGATGCTAGATGCTTCCTTCCTCTATTTTCCGCACCGTCTTCTTCAAAACGCTCAAGTATGTTCTTCGACGTACTCCCTACGATTTAAATAGAAAATTTCACAGCGAAGTAACGAGTAAATGAAGAAAAGAAAAAGAGAATTGTCAAAATTCCAAGGTGTTTGACATACGGCAGAGAAAATCGAATCGCCGTTGCAAACTCATGGCGCGATCTAATCATCGAGCAGTACGCGCTCGAGGGAAAAACCTCGTCATCCTGGAGAAATCTTCCAAGCATTCCGTGACGACGTTCCGCAGTGTAGGAAAAAACAGTAGCATACGACGTGGTCAGTTTTTTGCTCGTTCGAAGGTACGCGAGGCACGTAGGTGAGATACTCGATACGCTCTCGGTTCGACCTTGCTCTACGCGAACTGGGTGACCTTCTGACCTAATCACCGCTAATTTCATTTGCCGAGTGTATACGCGTAGATTAGGTAACAAGCGAATCCTTGCATGCTCGAGGCAATAGAAGCCAGCCAATCGACTACTCGGAATTCGCAGGGGACGACTCCGGTTAGATTCTCGAATTTTACACCTATACTACGCAGCAATAACTGCAATAGTTTATTTATCGATTTGCCGCGCTCCGAATACTTCTTCGAATCTACCCACCTGACACGATTACGGCTTCTGGCGTCCTACGTAGGTCTAACCGTGGATCGTGACGGGAGAGCCTCGTGGAGCCGTCGTGAGAATCCATTTTTCTGCCCGTTGCCTTTTTCCGACTGGCCTCGATCGGAATTTCCTTTCCTAACGCAACAGAGATTCAACGTTTTCTTAGTCCGTTTTAGAGGCGATGGGTAATTCGAAGCGTTTCACCGCCAACGTTTCGCGTTATACCAGCCATACTCTTTCTTTCCGATCGAAACGCACCGACGAAACTCTAACCGTGAAATACTTTGGATTGCCCGTTCAAATTAACGGTACAGACGCGACTCGATCGTATCTCATGATTTCTAGAACGCTTAGATGCTGCAGTGGAAACCCGCTTGTAATTACCTTAACAGTTACCGTTGGTACACGAGCGTCGATACCACCGACTTTATATTATCCGCCACTCACCCAACTATTCTAACCGATCGACCATTATTTAAGTAGCGTATCATTTTTAACCCTCGTACAGTCGTAAACAACCTACACCTTTTTATACGTATTTTAATGAACTTACTATCGAAAACTTTGCGAAATTTTCACGTTCGGTGTCTCGAGTTTCAAACCAAATTATCAAAATATCAAATACTTTTGATAAATTGTTTAGCAAGCGCAGCAGCACGCTTGCAACGTTCGAAACTCGAGCGTACGGCGCGGACAGAGGAGGACGAACGCGGAACTGCATGCGCTGCGAACGACAGCCCGCGAGAGACTGCCGGCCAATAACGATGCATCGTCTTCGACTTGGATGGGTAAAATGGATGGATGAACGGCATAACAGCGACGACTAATTCCAATGTCAACCGATTTCGCGTTATTATGCGTTACCGATCCAAACCTTGGATATTTGCCAATTATCCTGAAAAAAAAAAAAAAATAGAAATAGTTTCAAATAATTTATACTTTAAATTATAAAGTTGATATCGTAACGTCTGCTTAATTCTGTACCAATATCGATTTTATCCTTTTCGTTTCGTGATATGTCCTTCCTTTTTTATATATAAATACTTGCTCTTTTTTTTCTCATGAAATTCCATAACAAAAAAATGCATGTATTACACGTCTCTGACTCTTTTACGTAACCGACGAAACATTTTTCCTCGTATTTCGCTTAGATTCGTTGTCTGGAAAATGATCTAGATCGTTTCACGAATCTGTAAATAAACGACGAAGATCGCGAACGAAATAGCAGGACCGTCCTTCGACCGACAGGGTGAAACTTAGCCGATAAGGAGTGGTCAATATGACCCTGATTCGAACAGTAGTTTTTCTTTTGCCACGCAAACATCGCCTAAATTAACTCTCTATCGGTGTTTAAAAAACGGTCAAGGATCACTCCAGAACTTCGTAGAACGTTCCTATAATCGTTTTTGTTTTCACATTTGACGACCGGAAAGTGATACAGCGCGGGTGTGCAGCCGCGAGACATCGCGAAGTTTTCAGCAATCTAAAAGTTTGAAAAAATTCTCGGAAACCGATTATAAAAAGGGGGGCTAATCGCGGTCGCGAGTCAATTCGTAAACAAAAGCGAGCAAATAAATTTCCACGGATTTTTCTTTCTAAACTTATATTCTTTAAAATCCTTTACTCTTCGTTAGAGTAGACCGGCAAATTACTTTCGGATAGACAGTTTTAACTCGAGAAATCTTCTTTCGAGCAAATTCCCCGAACAATCGGTATAAGTCGTTCGCAATAACGTCCAATTAATCGTGTTCGACTTTAAACAAGGTACACGTTAAGGAGCGAACCAGCAAATTTTCCAAGCTCTGGCCAACATATGGCAAGTAACATCAGACTAGATAAGATACGCAACCGGTATCTACGCATCGACTGATTTATCCCGCGGAATTGGACCAAGCGTTAACACCATAGCGGTGTTGTAACTGGTCATCTAAAAGTACGCGTTCCAATAATAATACCGCGATACGAAGGTAACGACGAGGCAAAGAAATTGATGAAAACGGTACACCGGCTGACGCGGTGACGCGACGATGCACCATTCGAGACGGTGCTGTTTCTCCTTAGAAACGTTAAAACGTTAAAACGTTAAAACGTTAAAACGTTAGAACGTATAACGAGGAACGGTCAAAGCCATCCTCCGGAACAGTACATATTGTAGGTCGTCGCGGAACCGTGACTGCTCCGTTAATTACATAAACGTTGCTACGCCTTGAAAATTCGAGATCCGCGTCGGAAATCGCGTCGATCCGTCAGGAAAAGATCGCTTAACGGTACGGCTGCGCGAACGTTTCCGCCAACTGTTCGGCTGTCCCAGACCTTGCTAGTAGACGTGTTTCGGGTGCACTAGCAAACGTTGCGGGTACAGGCCAGTCATAGGCTGTGCAATTTTTAGTCGCCGTGCAATTTTTCCTGCCAAACTAGAGCGGTGCATGCTAAAGATAGGTCGCGGTGCTCAGGGATCGGCGTGTATACATAGAACCGGCGCGGGGGACAAGGGAGACCTTGGCCTTAGAAGTTTATATAACGAGGAAGCGCGCGAACCACCAGCTCAGTCGCGACGCTTCGTTTCGATCCACCGATCCGAGCCACGCTCTCGTAAGTCCATGATTCATACTTCCTAGTGCATCCTCGCTTCCGATCTATCCTTCCTATTTCACCGAAAACGCTATCGTTGCGCGCGAACCTCGTTGTCCCTTCGAATCGTCGAATGCATCGTTACACCTTGCTACTAATCTAAAACCGATGTTTCTTTTTACATCATCGCTTTCCCCATCTTCGCCTCGATCACCTAAACTCGAATATTTTTAAACGAATTTAATACACTCGTGCACGGCTAAGAGAGACGAGAAACTTGCAGCAATTCCGAAGACAATAAGAACATGATCAGCTGATCAGCGAACGATACATCGGTGGAGTTTTCGAGAGTTTACTACGCGTGCAAAGTGAAGAGAGGTGTTGAAGCGATCGGGGTAGGAAGTTCGTCGAAACGAAAGGATCGTGGTTGACTCGTTCGAACGTGGCCATTTTCCGGCGTGCGAAGTAAAAACACGCTCTACATGCTGAGGAACTGGAGCAGTGGAAGTTGCGCGACCAAACGAGTAAATCAGGAGGTGTACGATGGAATCTGGTCTGCTCTGAATAGAAAAAATAATAATTCAGTGAGTGGTCAGATTTATTTTGAGATTATTTACCAGACGAGACGTACCGTAACGTAACGCTACGTAAATTGCATAATTATACTTGGATCGTCGAAGAACGGCGATGGAAGGAAAAATCCTAGTTTATAACTTGTTCGATCGAAATTGAAATTGAACCGAAATCCCTTCTAGGCTTCCAGGCAGACCGACGATAGACCTTTTCAGCTGACGTAGCCAGTCTAGAATTGGAAAAAAACGATGCATCTGATTTTACTCTGGGCGTTGGTCGCCATAATTGGCCGAGTATACTGCAAATGTAGCCTAATACCGATCGTGGATGACGAACGGTCGATCGCCTACGCGTGCACGCACGCCGGCCTAAACGACCTCGAGGAAATATCCGACGAGGCAGAATGGATAGAGTTTACAGTGTCCCGACTCCACCATATACCTGGCAACGCGTTCTGGAGATTCAATAACCTTAGACGATTATCCTTCTACAGTTGCCACATAAGATTCATCGATCCAGATGCGTTTACCGGTCTCGACCGATTGGAATGGTTGATATTCCATGGAACCGAGATTCACGTGGCCAGAACCGCGTGGTTCCGTCCTCTTCTTAACTTGAGGAAATTGATCATGGACAAGTAAGCGACTAGTAACATAGCGATATAAATACTTTCTCTCTAACGATTATTAAGCTTAACGATTATTTACCTAATAATTAAAATAATAATTATTAATAATTATTGAAAAGATCGTATAAATAAGTATTTGTATATGATACCTTTAAAACGATTAAGACTTATTTGCACTCGTAGTGGGCCGAGATTTGCATGGGAAACGCGGAAGCGCGGTAAGTATTTCCTTGTTGGCAAAACGCCGTCAGCGCCCTCGCGAATACGATCGAAAACAAACGATTACGTAAAAATGATAATGGACTCGTATCGTTAGTATCGTAGCATGAAAATCCTCGCAATTAGACTCGTAATGTCGTTCGTTTTCTTCTGAAATTCGATTCAAATTCAATTCATATGTATTTCTAACAATAAGATATGACATAAGAGTTGTATATTCGAGTACATACCCAGAGCGAATTACGAACGTGTTCGCAGATGCGGTTTGGTGCATATCGAACCCGATGTTTTTCGCCAGCTGCCAAAGGTCGAAACTTTAGGACTGCGAGATAACGATCTCAGTTGCTTACCGATTAACGAGTTGTCTTATCTGCGAGAACTGAGGACCGTACGTTTCGACGGGAATCCTTGGCTCTGCGAATGTCGACGAAGATTGAACGAATACCTTAAAGATCGATCTATCGTTCAGGAAGCGCGATGTTCCACAGGAACGAGCGTTTGTCAATGTATGGCGCTAATCGGATTTCCCGACCTGCCCTTCTCTTTTTCTCCGCAACTCACCAGCAATTCCGACAAAGTAAATACGCGCAGGAAGGTTGCACGGATTATCTTCGAAACGATTAATCGGTTTACCGTCATTTCAGAATCGAACGAAGATTCATGGCAATGAACTTCAGACCAACGTGCTCGCCTCCTTGGACAAACTTCCCGATGAAACCACCTGGATCGAGATTTCTGGCTTGCCGATAGAGAAACTTCCAAGATACGCGTTTTTTCGTTTCGGAAATAGTTTGCGGAGCTTGGATTTCAACTACTGTGGCATCGAGACGATCGACGACGACGCTTTCGCGGGATTAAATAGATTACAACGTCTCTCGATGGTCGGTAATCGGTTTGCGATAGTCGGTGCAAATTGGTTTCGATATCTCTTCAGTCTTCAGCAATTGATTCTGAAACAAAACGGTATCGAACAGTTCGAAAGAAACTCTTTGTCGCGTGTCGGCGATAGTTTACGGTATCTCGATATACGAAATAATCGACTGCGTTGTATAGCCGTCGACGAATTAGCCAAATTGAAAAAATTAGAAAAATTGGACGCCGTCGATAATCCTTGGCTCTGTAGTTGTCGCGTTGATCTACAAAATTTTCTGACACGGAAAATCGTTGGGTTCGAAATTAACGTGGGTCGATGTTACAACAACAACGAGAACGAGATTCCAGATATCAGCAGTGGTCGACCGGTGCAACAGGTACGATTCGATATAACTCTTTCGTCGTTGTAGCGTATAGAGATATTTAGAAATTGCTATTTTTCTTTTTTTGCGTAGACAACGATCAACCACACTACAGTTACAACCGGCGAAATACATTGGACTTCCTTCGGAGACACCGTGAATCAATCGAATGTCACGCTCACTAGACCAACGACTTACATCGGCGGATGCAGCCCTGACAAAACTGACAGATCGAGCTACACTTGTCGAGCTATAACATCGATCGAGGAATTGAGCGTAATTCCTTCCACGGTGCACACTATCCGAGTCGTCCAATCGAATATCAAAAAGATTCCTGAATACGCATTCTCGCGGTTCAACGGATATCTATCGACACTCGAGCTTAGAGACTGTAACATCGAGAACATCGCGGCTCGAGCTTTTTCCAATCTTCACAGACTCGAGTATTTGTCTCTACGCGGTAATAAACTAGAATTTATCGACGCAGAAATGTTCCAGGATCTGTACAATCTTAAATGGCTGGATCTGTCGCGTAACAACGTTTACAGAATCGCGAATGACGCGTTCAACTATTTGCCGCACCTCGCGACCCTCGACATCTCGGAAAATGTCATGAACTGCATCGGCATCGAATACATGGCTGCTCGTTTGCGTCACCTGACGTCTCTACGGGTTTCCAACAATCCTTGGTCCTGTCTGTGCGCCAACAAAATAGTCGAGTTCTTAAACGGCCGTGGAATTCGCTACGACAACCATTCGTTGTTATCGAAGGAAGATTGTTACTTTACGCAGATTCCAAATGCTACCGTCAACCCTCCCACGACGACCGTCGTTGACTCGATCAAGAACGAGACGATCAAGGGAAACTGCGTTCCTCGCGAGGACAACAGGGGACTCGTATACGTGTGCGACAATGGTAATTTATTATTGTTGCAGTCGATACCGGCCGAGGTCGCCTCTATCGTCTTTCAAAACTGCACTCTACCGCGACTACCGACAGAGGCTTTCTCTAGATTTACCAATCTGCGAGAATTGATAATCAGGAAGTGTAATTTAATGACCGTGGAAGAAGGAGCGTTCCGTGGTCTCAACAAGTTACAAAATTTAACGATTCAAGACAATCAGCTGGAAATGATCGGCTCGTCTTGGTTCGTTCTGGAAAATCTCGAAAGACTAGATTTACGAGGTAATTCCATCGATTATATCGAACCTGGAGCTTTCCGTCACTTGAGACGACTCAGTTATTTGAATCTGGAAGGTAACGCCTTGAGATGTATCTATACCAGCGACTTGAACGATATGCCTAACGTGTACGTTGTCGAGTTTTTCGGAAATCCGCTGAAATGGAGGTGCAGGGTCGAATTGGAGCAATTTCTCGAGGCTCGAAAAATAAGGTTTGTCAAGATCCAGAACTCGTGCGAGGGTTTGAAATTAATGAGAAGTCTTCTTTTGCAAAATAAAACGGACGGTTCGTACGATTGTCCATCCGATTGTTCGGCGGCTACTCGCATCGGTCAACATTTTCTGCATCTACTCGTGTCATCATTTTTGCTAACGCTTATTCCTTAGTTACCATTTACCTACGAATACGAAGTTTTTCCACGAAAATTTCCTTTAAATTATACAGTGATATGTGTTCGATAAATATTAAACGCGATTTATGCTACATTTCGATACTTATTAATTAATAACCGTGCAAATTCGACTATGTCTTAATATGTAAACATCTGTGTTAACGATCGTGATGCACATAAGATGATTAATAACGTGTTATTGAAGGTGTATACGCGTAGATAGAAACCAGCGAGTAACTATAATTCCAAAGCACCGACTTAGAAAATTACGTACTGTTAGCGTTATGTGCCATAATATATTTAACTTATTTATACCGAAGGATCGTAAGTTTTAATAATATGTTTAGTCGAACGCGTTTACCAGAAAAGTCATTTAAAATTGAAAGTCTTTCGTATCGATGTGCAAAACAGGACAGAGGACCTTAAGGCATTAATTAATTTACGCTTAATTAAACGTATTTGTTAAATCTATACATAAACTTGTTACATATATTTATATACACGTTACTTTTTATTCACCCATTAAAAAAAGATGTTTACCACTTTAATTTACAGGTTTCGTTTCTTTTCTTTTCTTTTTTCTCTATTAGGATCAAATTATTTACTAGATATTCTAAAATAAGAGAAAAACCGAACAAGCCCGGCTAGCTCAGTCGGTAGAGCATGAGACTCTTAATCTCAGGGTCGTGGGTTCGAGCCCCACGTTGGGCGGTGATATATTTTTTTTTCGTTTCCTTAGCTTTTTCTGTCACTATGTCATTTTTATTAAAGGCTCTGTTACCGCCTGTTTACTTGGCGCTAGGTATTGTCCATCAAAAAATAACACTTTAATTTTCATCGAAATATTTTGGCAGTTACTTTTTGTTGTAACAAAGGTTAGTATATAAAGTAGGAAGATTTAAATGATCTCGATAAGAAAGGCAAAAAAAAATTCAAGGGAGAAAGACAAATATTAATTTTTATCTTCTCCGCTAGCAGAGCGTGGTTTCGATCCACGGACCTCTGGGTTATGGGCCCAGCACGCTTCCACTGCGCCACTCTGCTTCCTTGAATATGTTCTTCTTAATTCTTGAACTAACCTTCCCTATCTAGTCTATGATAAGAACAAATATATGCTGATTCTCGGTGATGACAATGGAACAAGTGGCACCATCTCTCCGGCAATCAAGGCGAACTACACACTTTTGAGACTGTAATTCCGTTAGTTCTCAACCCCTGTCACTAGATGGCGCCACGTATATTGTTTCTGATTCAATTTCAGCAATATAGTTGATTTTATTAACTTAATTGACTATAATAGGAATCGAACTGCATCGGATTCAACCGATTAAAATGAAATTGTTTTCACTTTATCAAACTATTGTCAATTTGTATCAGTTTAATGATTAGCTTATGGGTTTCAGTTTTATCTACCGCCATCTAACGGTAGAAAGTGGGAACTAATTAAAAAGCAGTTTCGAAAGTGTGTAGTTCAGCCCGTTAGCCGGAGAGATGGCGCCATATGTTCCATTTTTAAAAATATAATTAATAATGATTTTATGGATAAATATGTCATATATTCACTATATATTTATTAATATTGATTTTATACTGTTTACAATGTATTCCGTGGGTGTGAAGATGCGGATTATGTGTTCAGATCAGTTCGCACAGTATACCGTATGTCGTTGATGACGTAGGGAACTTACTTTCGATTTGCTATAAACCATTCTCAGAGGTATCCTCTTTTACAAAAAAGAGCTTGTTTGTAATATTTGATCGATATCGGAGCACAACGGTATTCCGAAGTTTCGCCAAAATTAATTATTAATTGACCTTACCTACAGATTAGCTAGGAACATTCGAGACGTGTTTCTCAACTATCTTCTTTACCGATTTTCTAATTGTCACAATATGTAGAAGCACGTGTTGTTGTTTATAACGCGGTGTTTAAGGTAGATCAAGTTTCTGGTTAATTATACACAAGTGTTTGAACTTACCGATGTACTATTTCTGTTTTTACTGTAAGGAATAGTACATATTACAAGGTCGAAGATCGAAGCGGTAATGCATATTTGAAAAGTTGAAGGTTATGTAAATGCAAACTCTCTGATCATAATTATTGTTAATAGCGAATTGTTATTAACGTCTGAAGCGACTATTATGGAAACGGAAACTTCTGGCGAATCTTCTCATTCGAATATCGAAGCTCCACCACGCGAACGAGTAAGTGCCTGTCTGTATCGGTGATCGGTTTAAACGACAAATTATTTTTGACAGATTTTTTATCGCAGAAAAATACACGGGGATCCCGTCAAAGAGCAGTAGATTCTACAGTGACGACAAAATTTCTTCGAAATTTCGATCCCGAGCATAGCGAAAGAGAAAAACGTAAACTGCACCGACGAATATATCAAGGATATAAAAAGCATTCGGTGTACAATGATAAAGGTATTTATATAAAAACAGGAGATGACCTTTGCGATTGCTTAAATTTAAATTGTGCCGGATGTCATTTTCCTTGTCCAAAGTGCTCTTCTACTAAATGTGGTCACGAATGCAGGTATAGTAAAAAGAATTTGTCATTAATCAAAAGAGTCGCAGCAATAGGGAGGTAGTTCCGCTTATTGACCTTGTCGTTGTTAATAAATTTCTTACACCCGATATTAACATTTTTTTGGCACAAACAGAGAAGAAATAATGCAGGAAAGTACAGTTTCTTTATTGCTGCGACACTTTCAGTTTCAACAGTTTTACTATACTAACTGAGCCATCCTTAATTAGGAATAATCGCAGATGGACATACGAGTCGATAGAAAACGAAGGCAGCGACATAATTATTAGGAATCCAATGGTAAAAGAATACTAGACGTTAAACATTCTGTTTGGTCGTATAGCAAATTTATTGTTCTCGTGACGACCTTGCGACCATGGTATACGAGTACTTTACAATCATTCGAGCGAATATTCTATCGCATTATTAATAGTATAAGTTGTATGATACCGATGTCACTTTGGTTATATTACATTAAAGACAAGGTAGCGTACTAGTGGGATGTAAATAGATTTTGATATCGACAACGTAACGTGTTGAAAAAAAGAATAAAATTGTACGTATACTTCCTTCTTCCACCAATTATTCGTACGTTTTAATAATCCTGTATAACGTAATTGTAACGAGATCCTTTTTCGATCGGCGGAAGCAGCGGAGTTTTTCGGAGACGCAGCAGGATACTCGATGCGTTACTCGAATAAGAACACGTTGCTATCGAGTTAAGAAAGAGCTCGGAGAAGAGGAAGATGAAGAAGAAGAAGAAAAAGAAGAGTCGGGGAAAAAACAAGTAAAGAAATTGAAGGTTATATATACTTGGCGCGCGTGATGCACGTGCGTGTGCGGTAGTGTGCAGTTACGTGTACCGACACACGAACACGCTATTGATTTTCTTCGGCACTTTTGGCGTAGTGCGCACGTACCTAACGCACATACACACGTTGCTCCGGTGGAGTGGGGCTCGCCCCGATACGGAGGGCGTGCGCTTCGTTTCCCTTCGAAATCGTCAAAGTTCATGCAACCGAAAGCCTGGAGAGTAGGCGAATATGCTGATCCCGTGGCGGATGGAAATCGAATGCAATACCCGTTGATCGATCCACTAATTAACAGTCGTCGTAAACGTGATTCAACGTCGAAGTTACATCGCGAATCACTCGGACACCGTCGAACATCTTTGCTCGAGAAACATCTTTGACGAAAGCAGTTGTTATCCAGTTGCGTCGAATCGCCGGGTCGAGAAACTGCTCGTTACCTGGCACGTTGTCTGCACGGCTAAGGGTGTAATTCACGGCTTCGTTGAATCTTCACGTCCTATCGAACTGAACGTCGAACCTGGTGTTTACCCCAGGACAATCCTGACGCATAAGAAGGTACGGCAGCGACTCGAGTAATTCGTCGAGCATACTCGTTTACAGATCGAAGCGGTTACTCGGACGAGGAGAAACCACGTGAAAGTGTCGTCCGTCCGATCGTGTCTATAAAGAGGGTTTATCTCTCGCGGATTCACCGCGACACCATTGCCGGGTCAATGGGATCGTGATCTTATCGCTTAATGGGACTGGTGACGCGACGACGTTCAACCGTGGTCGTGGTTCAGAATTCGTTCTATTAGACGATTAGACTGGCTCTACTCGTCGCCGGATCATACCGATCGATAGACAGCTCGTTAACAATTTTGTCAAGTGTACGGTTAGCAGCAACTCGTCGCGAGCGAACGTAGGAATCGATTATAATTTCGCAAGTTGGTTTAAACGTTAATACTCGAAGAGGAGATCTCGGTGGATGTTGTTCGACGATGACAAGGGACTACGGTTCGAAATATCACTTGTTGAATCGGTGCACGTATAGACGGACGATTATAGGTCATAATAAGAGGATTCGCGAAACGACAGAGAATCGGCTCTTTCATTTTGTTTCCCGCGAAACGTTTTTTCTTAATTGATCGTCGACCATCGGCGAGGAGTATAAAAAAGAGCACGTGGTCTGTCTCACTGGCATTCCATCGGTGTCCTGGAGGTTTCCGATACGGATCGAAGAGAGAATCGACGCTCGGAAGGTCGATAACGTTAACGGTTCAACTGTAGCTCAGTGATTTTAGTGATTTTTTCAAAGCAGCTAACTGGAAAATCTTGTTGCCCGTAGGTGTCGGAGAGTGTAAATACGAGGCCATAGAAGCGTAAAGAATAACTCGGTTATAGAGCGAAGGGTTGTTGTTGCAACCTTTTCATAAGACTCGTGGGCGTACGAATCAATGTTGTTTTGTATGTTGTGTGGCAGAAAGATTTAAACGATCTCGCAAAAGGGACCCCGTGTGGCGGGGGTTAACGTCGCCGGGACGGCAGATGTCAGGATGCCGGAGCAGAGTAACGACTACCGCGTGGTGGTGTTTGGGGCGGGCGGCGTTGGCAAGAGTTCTCTCGTTCTGCGTTTCGTGAAAGGAACCTTTCGCGAGTCCTATATCCCGACTATCGAGGACACCTACAGACAGGTAAGTCTCTAGACTAACGCTTCCTGGTTATAATCGAAGAGCCTAGGATCGCTTCTTACACGCTACTCTCTATCTCTGTTGACCCTCGCTTCGCGTCACGCGGATCCCGCGCTACTACTCGCTAAACCTTTACTAGATTTTCCTTAAAGAAAAGTTCATTCGCCTAGAGGTTATTTTCATTTTCCTTCCCTTATTTATCCGCGTTCGAATCTCCGCGTGGTTAATACGCGTATATCGAAGCAATCGAACAGTCGATAATTAACCTAGCGATTATCGTACCGACGCGACGAGGCTAAGCTAAGCTAAGCCGAGGTAAGCGACGCGAGTAGTAGTAAAGGCACGTCATGTATCAGACGGTAGTAATAGATTTTCGAAATCAGATAAAAGAGCAGCTTGTACACGGTGTATCGTGACGTAAAACGCTGACGTTTTGCCGATACGATGATTCATACATGATGCAAGATCATTGCTCTAATCGTTCATCTTTCAAGCGGTATCTCGTTCCGTAATCGCGAAACCGAGCCGCGAGTAAACAGTTTATCTTCTCTTTTTTCTACTCTTCTATTCGCGTTTGAAATTCGTTCTCGATGTTGCCGCACGATTCGCCTACAGACCGAGATAACACGGTTAGCTCAGAGATTCCGTTGTCAAGTTGTTTGAACACGTTTTACTTTCGAACGAGCGATTACCGTTTGATCGTTTAATAAATTGCGATATTTTTCTAGCAAATATTCGACGGCATCGACGTAGACACTGATATGGACATAGAGACATAGACGAGGAGAACGTAACTGGCAATTAACGTTTCAGGGATGGAAAAAAAGAGCGTAATCGCGCAGTTTCCAACATGGACAGAGAGCATTATTTATCGAGAGTCGTTAACGATTATAGCCGGCGAACGAAAGGGTGCGCGGGATTCCCCGTGATTAACAACTTTCATCGTAAATCGAATTCGGTTAAATAACGAGCTACAGGGAAATCAGCGAGACGCACGAATATCGCACGACCGATCGATTCGAGAGTGAAAGAATTTAGTAAACGATTGTGCGGTATTAGTCGCGAGCAAATACCTAAGTGTAGCTAAAGATGTAAAAGCTTCGTCGGCGAAACTGTCGAGATCCGTGCTGTGTACGCGAGAAGAAGCGTGCTCGATAATAAATCGAACGATACGCTGCGATATTTCAGGTGATAAGCTGCAACAAAAACATATGCACGCTTCAAATTACGGACACAACGGGGTCTCATCAGTTTCCCGCGATGCAGCGGCTTTCTATTAGCAAAGGTCACGCCTTCATCCTCGTATATTCGGTGTGCTCGCGGCAAAGCCTCGAGGAACTACGACCCATCTGGGCCATTATTAGAGAGCTTAAGGGACAAGACATATCGCAGATACCTATAATGCTGGTAAGACCTACTTTTTTCCTACTCTCGTTCAAATCCTATCATACGCTAACGTTGCTTTTTCGTATATACGATATTCGATAGAATCTCTTAGTCGCGTCGCGTAACAACCTAATAGACTCGCTTCCTGTATATTACGATAGGGTCCTATCTAGTTGCACCACCGCACCGGCTTAAACAACGAGTCAAGGAGATCGTCGGGAGAATGCGCGAATCGTTTAAAAGCATTCGAAAGAGAGCGAAGAGTCTGCCAGGGATGATCGCGTACGCTCGTAAGGTGTAATATCGTGGTAGAGAAAAAAGAATTTTCCGAAGGTCACCACGGTTTCAACGTTAAACAATATATCGTTTACTCCAACTCCTCTACTCGTTCGTTTTCTACTTATTTATTTTTATTTCGATTAAACTCGTTTCGAAGATAATACGTTCGCGACGCTATCGGAAATACGAGTAGCATCGATCTAGCACGAAGGAAGATTCCATTAAAGATACTTTTCGATGTTCGATGTAGGTGGGGAACAAATGCGACGAGAGTCCGTCGGTACGCGAAGTATCGATGAGCGAGGGCGCAGCGGAGGCTGCCAATTGGGGCTGCGGATTTTTGGAAACATCCGCGAAGACGAATCACAACGTGAACGCCTTGTTTCGGGACTTGTTGATGCTCGAGAAGAACAGGTCCGTGTCGTTGCAACCCGTGCAGAGCAACAACGCGATTAGTCTGAAGGAAAAATGCTCCGTCATGTAACCGAGCGGAGAAGAAGGAGTCCGGAAGGTCCACGTTGCAGCGAATCGTGTTCCAAAGCGAGAAGAAGAAGAAGAAGAAGAAGAAGAAGAAGCAGGCTAGAAGACGACGTCCACGGTAGTCTCGACACCGGCACACGGAATATTTCGAGCCGCGCGAGCGAAACGGAAAACACCTAGTTATATGTATGTAGTTCGGTCGAAGGCGTGCGTTAATGCTCCTCGTTCTTAACGAGCCTCGTCGTCCCTCGTTGCGGAGCATTAAATTTGTCTTTTAACGTATCTTTTTAACCGAACGACGTATTCGATATTATCGATAGATTTTTTAATTTTGATACAGAGCGACGTCACGTTAGCTTTCACCAGGCCAACGACGCGCGCGCGTTCTTCGTTCTGTACCGGTGTTGTTAGCCCGTTAGTCTTTCGACCACCGTTCGTTACAGCCATCTCGAGCTTATTAAACGAAAGGGACCACCAGCATTTCTTCGACCCTTTCGTGACCAACGAATACGCGCGAACATCTTTCTTGTAAGAGCAGCCAGTACAAAGACGAGAATCGTCGTCGTCGTTGTTATCGGCGTAGCTAGAGTCTTTGCCAGGGACGAGAGTCGCTGCCGATCGCAGGCAAGCATGACCAAAAAGCGACTTTTGGAAATCCTATCTATCTTATCTATCGTGTCGTATTATGTCCCTCGTCGCGCTAGCTAGTTGCGTCGATGACCGCGCGTCGTGCTACGTTGTCTCGAGACTACTGCGCGACGACACTTGCGGGACCGGCATCGCAACAAAAAGGAAGAGGAAAAAGGAAAAAGGAAAAAGGAAAAAGGAAAAAGAAAAAAGAATAGGAGAAAAACTAGATAAAAGTTGTTACGATATTGGTTTTTGTTGAATAGTTGTAAGGATTTTGTAACGACGCTAATTAGGATTTATTACTCGACACGTCGGAAGATACAGAAAAGTACACGCGTACACATCCCAGTACACGTACACGCACATACAGGCTTGCGCGCACATAGGTTCATTAGGCACTCGCGTTTCCCCGTGTTGACCCAGATTTTACTGTTTCCTTCCTGTATGTCGTACACGCGTAGATCGCGTACGTGTTAGTGTTTACGAGGAGACGCTAATTAAAGGGACTTGCACCGAACGGCTCGTTTTTTCTCGATCATATTCGTTACGCGTTTACCGTCGCGACTCGAACGGTGGCGAATAAAGGTGGCGAGTAAAGTAACCGCGAGTAGAGGTCGAGGCACGAGTGGATAAGAAAATTTGCTCGTAGACGCGCTCGAGGGTTATCAACGAATTACGGTTCCAGCCATTTTCGAAACGTTTCACCTTCGGCATTCTCTCCACTCGCGTCTCCGTTCGATATTAGGATCCGTTACTTCGAATCATCGCCGATCCGATTAGGATATTTTTAGGCTGGACCAGCTTCTCCAGCCTCGTTATCGACAGAGCTCAGTGTGACCAAGCGGTTTTATTTTTTGGAAATTTTAGAATTTCGCCCTTTTCGACGTTTAAACGTTCCGGAATTTTCTAATCTCGGAAACTGAGCTGGACATTTCCAGGCGGACAGAGACTGGTCCTTAGCTAGGAAGAATTCGAGCGCGTTATTTAACGGATCGTAGGTAAGCGAACGAATACATATCGTACGGTAGTCGTTGATCGTCGCCGAACGGACAATTGTCGCGGACGCGCTTGTCTATCAGGAGACGGTTCAAAGTTGATGGAATTTTAACGAACGTCCTATCGCGACTCTCTTCGACGAAAAAGCTTTAATAATCGTTCGTAACTCGATGCATGCACGAAACACGTGCATCCGCGTACCCGTGTGTAGATACGTATTCGCACGGTTATATTTAGTGACAAGGTTAATAAGGAGTCTAGTCAAAGGGAAAACTGACCTTACGAGGTCGATCGTCGGCGAGCCGAGAGAGCAGCGAAACGTAGTATACTACTACCCGTTACAACTGGACGAATCGTGATTCTCTGATTTTTTCGGGGCCAATCGGTGTGTGATTTACATAAATCGTGAGCTTCTTCCGCGCGACGACAGCCGGAATTCTGTTCCTTTCGCGTGTTCGCACAATCTTAACTTTTCGAGCGATACTTTGAATTCGATCCCTTTACGATCATGACGCGTAATCTACCTGTATAATCGCGAACCGTTAATCTATAATCGAGTTTTTGAGAACCTTTTTCCAAGCTCTACGAGACGAACAAATTTTCCGAATTTTCTATCCGCACCGAAAACCGGTGCTCCTTTTTACGAACGTTGCTACTCGCTTTTTAATAACGATCGCTGTTTAGAGATTTTGCAAAATAACCGTTCGTTTTGTACTCGACACTGGACGGTCATGATCCAACAGGGTTCGATTTCGACGTTCGCACTCGCGCCTCTACGACCGCTGAAACGAGCGTTTCATTTCTTTCTCGTTCCGCGTGTTCTCGCGTAAATCGTTCTGATTTTTCAAATTACCGTTACTCGTCGATCGCGAACAGAAACAAAGAGTATTCTACATCGAGAACATACGTTTTTTATCGCGTTCAAATTGTCACGGCACGCACGACCACGAACGAACGAACGAACGAACGAACGAACGAACGAGCAAAAACCAACCCCCTCGACACGGGTTCTCCTACGATATTACGCTTTATTTTTTTATTACGTGTCCGATGTACAGCGATCGAGCACGATACGCTACTTTCTTCTCGTATCTTCTCTTTTCTTGTAGGCAAAACTATCGTGCTCGGTAATTCTTCCCCCTTGTCGCCGTTTTTTCTTCGATCGGGGGAAGATTAAAACTCTCTCGACTGTACGTCGATACTCGATTGCCGAATCCTGGCTGGCGTTGCTCGAGGACGAAAACTCGAATCGAAAGACGAAAAAAAAAAAAAATTAATAGACGAAAGGTATTCGCTAGAGAAACCGGTAGACAGAATTAGCGCGCTTGATCGACCCTTAATCTACATTCGAGAATTATTGAATCTTTTTTGTAAATACTATACGACGAAGTATACTAGCGAGGCGGTTCGTTCCACGTAGATTCTCGATATCGGACAAATTCGAGGAGAATCGTCGTTAACGTTAATCGTATTTATTAAAGAATATAAGAAATACAAGTATACAAAGTAAGTAGATAAAAAAGGAATCGTAGTCGAGAGTGAGAGCAGTAGTTGGCGTACGCGACTCGGTTGCTACAAAAATCGAACTTTTTTCTAATCGACTTTTCTCTTCGTACACCTTCCAAGTAGCGTCGTTGATCGATTAATAATAATATCAATAATAATAATAATAATAATAATAATAATAATAATAATAATAGTAATAATAACGTTAGCGATAAGTCGACGATCGATGTTTCGTTCTCGAACAAACGACTTCCGGATCGAACGAAGCGGTCGTTCGTGCCAAATTATAAATACGTTGTCCGTTATTCGTGGGAGTTTACTTAGACTTAAGCTCGTTGTTAAGCGACGGTGGATTTTAAAAGACGAGAAAACAACGCGCTTCTCTCGATCGGCCATGTTGGGTTTACGATCGACGGAACAATAGCGACGTATAAAATGTACCGCGATGAAAATAAGCTTGTCCAGCTCGCTTCCTGCAAATCCGATGTATAAAATAAATTTGATTAAGAAGTAAGAGCGAAGGTACCGAAACACGTAATATGCGCGGACGCGCAAAGGTGGGAATTCGGTGACGGACGAAAACGATAGTCGATCGAGGAAAGTTTCGTCTCGCACGTATCATATCGTAATACCATATCGAAATCGACTCAGGTACAAATGTACAGAATTAATGGACACGAAGAAATTATCGAAAACTAACAACGAACTCGATCACGACTCGCGCTTCGATTCGTAAAACGAATAATTCCCGCCTTTGATCGATCGTTCATCGAACAAAACGAAGGATTCACATATCATATGGCTGCGCGCTCCGCTACCTTAGAAGCGGCCCGCGTTTCGAATGGCACAAAGAGCGTTTAAATATTTAGGAAGAGAAAGAGAAAATGATTCTCGTTCGTTATTATCCAGGATCGAGTCCCGTTAATCGATTACGGAATCTGTACTCGCGAACAAAAACAGAGATCAACTGCGAATTATACAATCGAATTCACTTGTACGTTTCTTCTCTAAGACCAATCCGCTTCCGCTCCATCGTCGTTCCCTCTCTTCCCCGATGATAACTCGCACGTTATTTTACCCGCTTTCTTTCTCCGATAATAATACGTCTCTTTAGATATCTTCTTTTCAGTTTCGTCGAAACAGTTTATTTTCGGGAGAGTTTATCGAGGCACGGCTCGCACGAGTAGCATTTAGACATCTATATTATAATGTTCCAAAACGTTGTATCGATCGAACGAACGCGAAAGTAACCGAAAAGAAAGTGATCGGTCCGGCATAAGAATGTCTTGTCCGGTTGTCATCCTTGTCCAGGAAGCGGGATAACTCGGCCGCATCCCCGTTGTAGCGAACGAGCGAAGCGAGTCTCCGAAGGAGGAGTGGCGAGGAGAACAAACATTAGGGAACCAATCGTCGAGAAAGGGTGGTTCAACGAATGTTTGTTCTAGGTGGTTCGCCGTGGGTGTGGGTGCGGTGAAGTCGCGTCCAGAAGAGGAACGCGTGCTGGCCCGGAACCGGAGCCAATCGCGCGGCACCGCAGCGAAAATCAAAATCTCGCCAGCGAGATTTTCTTTAGACGATGCTGATCGAGTCAGTCAGGGATGAACGATCCTACCGAAACTTTGCCCGCTTACCGCGATCGCGATTTTCTATATTACGCGTTCTAAACCTGTACGAAATCGTGATCGAAAGGGAACGGTTCGCGTCGCGTCTTACGAAACCTCTTTATTTTCTATAATCTATAATAATCTCTTTCGTCCTACGAAAGAGATTTCCATTTGTTTGTTACCGTATCGGCTAATCGGTCGGTTGATCGAAAATGAACAGCTACTTCGAGATCGAATAGATTGGTCGGCGGTGATCGATCGATCAGCGAAGAATAATGTTGCGTGGAAAGAACAAGAAGAAGATCGGAAACGAAGAGGAGGAGGCTGAACCGAAACAGAGAAGGCCAAAGTGCGCTCGTTGCAGGAACCACGGTTTGATCTCTTGGCTGAGAGGTCACAAACGAGAGTGTCGTTATCGCGAGTGCCTCTGCCCAAAATGCTCTTTGATAGCGGAGAGACAGAGAGTGATGGCTGCCCAGGTAAGATCGTTAGGACGAGTCAGATTACGGAACCCGAAAGAGAAATTCAAACACCTGTGGAACGTTTTGCTATGTATACCGGAAACCGGTAACCGTTAACCGTTAACCGTTAACCAAGCGTTTCGTCCTCGGACAATCGGGAAACTAGAAAGGAAAAGGTCAATCTCGTCACCTTCGATATTTAGCTCGATCAGCTAATTCGGCCTTCGCCGCGTCGCGGACTCGAAAGAAAAAATCTGATATTATCGTCGGCCGATTAAGCGTAAGCCAGAAATAAATAACCGCGAGCCGAAGCGAAGCGAAGCGGAAGGGTAAACCGATTCGGTTTTCGTTGCACTTGTACCACTCGAACGTACATCTCATCTTCCATGTTGGGAAAACAGTCGATCGTTCGAGGGAGAAGAGGAATTAAATCCATTAACGCGCGGTGTAGCGTTTCATTTCTGTTTACATAGACATTATGACACTCGATACGCGACTCCGAGAGGGGACTTTTACATTGAATCGATGTAACGCTACCGGTGGATCCACCGCTGATCCGACGGAGCAGCAACAGCCTCGATCTCGAAAGCTGAAAAGCTTCCGTTATCCTTCCTTTCCGTCCGACTATATCCAATGTACTCCGCGTAACTCCGCGTAACTCCGCCTAACAGACAAATAATAACTTCTTCTTATAGTTAGTTAATCAATTAGCAGGTCAGAGAATCTCTGTAATTTCTCGTTTAACAAAAAGTATCTCGTCAAGTCTAAAAGAGCTTCCTCGATTATCTCGACGGTACGAAACAATATAGAGTGGGTGGTCCAGTCGGGAATAACGGCTGCCAAATGGTTCCATATGTATCTGTATTGACGTTGCCCGTTAAGAAAACACATATGCAGTATCGCCTAAGCGGCAGGTCCATTTATAAATCCGGAACGTGGTCATGATCCGACTCGATTTTTTTTACGAGCTCTCTTCTTCCTCGCCAGTTAAATCCTCCTTTAGAATTGAAACTAAACGCGCGTTTAACAAGGTGGCCCTGAAGAGGCAGCAGGCAGCCGAGGACGCCATCGCCCTGAAAATGGCTAAAGTCGCCACCGGGCAGAAGTTGAGTCGACTTCCACCGGGGAAAATATTTGGAATGTCGGTGACTGAGCCAAAGCCGGTAACCGATGCGGATAAAGAGCTCGATTCTGGACAGAAGGACGAGGAGGAACGTTCGAAACAGAATTTCGGTCGGACGAATCAACGTCGAGACTCTTCGGTAAATAAATTCGTAAACTATCCGATTCCGTGTGAACGACGGTAACTTTCTTTACAGGCGATCGAGGAAAACGGCTCCAAGTACAAGGGTCTCGCGTTCGAGGCGAACGGCGGCTCCGAGGAAACGAAAGAGAGCAACGTGTCACAGGCATCCGTGGAGACGCTGGCGCGACTCTTCCCGAACACTAAGCTTTCGGTGCTGCAGCTGGTTTTGCAAAGATGTGGACAAGATCTGTTGAAAGCGATCGAGTATTTCGCCAGCGAGAGTTTTCCCGTAAAATCTTACGCTTCGGCCTTCCGACCGCCGCAACCCATCGACGAAACCAGACCGAGCGAACCGCTCGCTACTACCATGCTGGCTCCAATTTACTCCGGCCTATCCAGAAACATCTACGGAGACGGCTACTGTCTGCTGAACATAGTTCCGGATCAGTTTCCAAAGAGTATCGTCGCGGACGCGACAACCTGTAACCCTTTTCCCGTAAACAGCACCGCGCATCACGAACAAGAAGTGGCTCTCAACGTGCAGTACAATAATTACTTCGATTCCGGAACGCAACAACAGCTGAGGGATCACGTGTACGCGCAACTCACCGATCATCTTCCTTCGAGGCCTGGATTTCTTCATTTCCCTCCGATGATTCCCGGTATACCTTGCGTACAACCTAACTGCGCTCAATGCAACTACAAATTCCCTTAAAAAAATCCCGAATGTTCAATTTTACCGATCGTCTGATTCTTCGAGTACGTGCCAGTATACTATACGTTAGTAAATTATTACCCTTTGCTGTTTAATTGCATTAGAGTCTGTTTATTTACGATTAGAAACGCTACGAGACTTATCGCGTGTAAAATTTTCACGCGGATTTAACGAGCTTCGCGCGGCGTCATCGGCAGAGCCTTAATCTTCAAAGTTCACCGCAACGTGCTGGGCCAAGCGAAGCGTACTCGCTGCCATGCATCGCTTGCTCCAATGCCTCTTCGCTCTTCTACCGATTGACCTTTGATCGTCGAGCGTGAAATAAAACCAATAAAACCTGTTACACTTGCCCATCGTGCTCCTCGAACTTTTCTGCATAGCCAAACTCCCTCTTTTGGCATAGCCAATTCCGCCCTTACTCTCCTGAAAATCCGAAAGATTTTCCAAACGGAAAACGGGCCACGATCGAACGAATTAATCGGAGGAATTACGTTGTCGCGCGACAACTCTGCGCACCGACCGAACGCGGAAAACTTACAGGGTTGTGTGTCCAGTCGCGTAAATAGCCCGGTTATTTATACGTTATTTACAACGCGTAGCCCTGGGAAATTTATACAAAGGGAGATATTTTGTTTATGTGTTCTTTCAGCGGTTGCCGATGGGAGGAAAAGCAAGTTTTCTTCGAAAACTGCTAGGAAAGTTTCTCGAGGCGGCTATCGCGTACCCGTTAAACCGATAAAGCGGCACTGATCGAATTAACGAGATTCGATTGTCTCTGTAAATAGCGTTGGATATCAACTGTCGGTGCCTGGAAGCGGTTTACTTTGGCCCCCGTTTCCTCGGTCCTGTCCACGGGGGATCTTCGATCCGTCGTGCACCGAATTACAAACAGCTCGACATTTTTCTTTCGCTCGAACGCGAAAACGGTTCGACAGGGGAGTAAGGGATAAATGATCCGATTCGCGAATTATGCGTACAGCTCTTTATTTGGTTCTTTAGTAAACGTTTTGGGAAACGCGTTCCCACGAACGATAACATTCTCCCGTTCGTTTTCGCCCCGTATACCGTACCAACGCGATATACCAACGGCGCGTAGCGCGCTCGCGTTTATCGAGTACTCGCTTTAAGGATAATTAACGATAGGCACATCGGTCTCGTGCTAAAATAACCGATAATATATCGTCGAAGATTCTGCTACGTAAACGTTCCTCGATAAATATTAATGTTACCATCGAAAATAACGAATCGAATTAAAACGAATCGATAACGAACAATCAATAACGTGCAAACTATATTCGATGTATGATACTGTGTTCTCGAGTGCAGTCTTCGTCGATCGCTTCTAACTTATCCGTAACTGGACTTTCTCCAAGCAGGACTCTTTTTTAGATATACACATATATGTACACGAACGTTCTTCTTTTCAATAGTATGTACAGTCGTCTTCGTTTCTAAGCGTTCCTGTCGAGATCCGATTTAAAATCGGAGGTGCGGCTTGTTTTTGATCATGTGCCTGAAAAAATAGAAACGATTCGAGAAACGATCGAATTATGCCAACCCCGACTCGGTAAGAATATACGTACTTGTCAAGATGTTCCCAGAATACCATTAACGCAGCTCGATCCAAGTGTCTCTTCGTTCGACTCAGTTCGATCACCGTGACGGCCCAACGTGCCACGTTCGCGTCCAGTCTCATTTCGTCGTATTTTAAATGAAACGCGCAAACTGCAACAATCAAACGAGTTAAACAGGGTCAACCGTTAACGGTCGACTCGAGATAACGGTAAGTTCTAAGTACTTTTCGAAAAGATCTCGACTGGATTGCCGTCGAAGGGCCAACCCTTGAACTGCCAAGCTGGACCCATTACGAACACCGCGACCACCCTTTCCCAGTCCGCGTTCGTCAGTTTCTGTGGGTTGTCGACAACTCTGTAAGGAACAGTCAGTCCGCCTTCTTTTCGACGTTGCAAAAGGACCTCGTTCTCTCGCTTCGAGCCCTGTGATCGTTTCTCCTCGTTGCTCACGTATTTCAGGTCTTGGAGAATATCCTTCGCGTTATACATCGTGATCAACGACGTATTAGCGCTTGGAATGATGATGATAGGAGTTCTGCTAGGCCGTTTATTCTGCGCCGCTTGTTGCGGCGTCAGTTTCGCGGCAGAAGTCGGTAGTAAACCGGAATTAGGAGCCGTCGAAGGATTGCTAGGCGGTTTTCTTACCGCTGGATTCGTCCCTTCGGTCACGGATTTCAAAGTCATACCGTGATAAGTACCCATCGTGTCGATTTTGAATCCTTCCGTTTCTTCTTTTTGCCTGATAAACCTTTCCTGATCGTAACGATTATAAACGGCCGGCTGTGGTAACGGTCGCATGGGCGTTGAACGCGGAGTAACCATCGGAGTAGGTGCGGCGGGACCTTTTTGCCTACCCTCTTCGCGAGCTTTGATACTTTGAAGTATCGCGAATATATTTTTTGCAAATATCTTTCCGCTGCTTTGCAGAATAGTAGCGCGTGTTCTCCACTGCCTTTCCCTCGAAACTATATCCTTGGTACCATCGACGTCCATCAATATAACGCATAAATCGGATCCCATTCCAATGTCGTCGTTTTCCTTGATCGTCGTACGTTTCTTGGCTAAACGTTTAGCTTTGATGGCAGCAATTTTTTCAACTGACATTGCCTCGGAAAGAGACTTGATGTTGTCCACCGTAACGGAGGCTTCCTTAGGAGCGTCCAGCCTAGCTGCCAGTTGTTCTTTAACTTTCTGAACATGAGTTTCCTCGAAACGGGGTTTTTTCGACGATCCGCTTTCCACTCCATCTTCCGCTGTTCTTTTCACTTGAGTGGGAATTTCTAGAGGAGCAGATTTGTCTATGGCGGCTGACGTAGCGGTTTCTCCATTGAGATACGCCAGTAAATCTTTTCTGTCTGGTCGACGTACAACAGGAATATTTTCAGCAGCTGCCTGCCGTACGTATACTGGATGGGTGAGTTGCACATGTTTAAGCAGAAACAGCAGACATTCCAGAGTGTAATATTCCTTCGGTGTCCCTTCCTTGCCGGATCTACCACCAAATATATTCTGTTATTTCCCTAAATCGACTTTCTTATTTTTCTCGTAGAAAATCTCTGCACTTTACAGTCACGATATTTAATAGATTCAATGTCAAGAATTTCCCTTACTAAATGAACCAGTAATAGAAATGGGTATATACGAGCGTTCAATGGGGGAAGGCAGTACAGGTTACAGCTGTCGGAATTGACTCGCGATCAATCGTACATATACTTACCCATAAGTTAAATAGTTGGTTTTCACATTTTTCGGCCAAGAAAATTCCCCGAAAATAATTTGATTTTCACGTTCGATTATCTCCTTTTTATTAACGTTATACTGTCGCAGCAAGCTCAACGGGTCCGCCATGATTACAAACTACTACCCCACCTTTGGCTATTGTGATTAACTAAAAAATAAATTGCCATATACACGGTATATCGCGTGCACAGCGCGCCACTACACACCGTTTCGTGCACGTCAATTTTCAAGCATGTTTTCACACTCTCATGCTTGTCAAATTATTAAACTTATCTATCCGTTAATATCTTTATCGAAAGAATTTATAAAACCATCTTGGAACAAATCCAGGTTTTATTTCACCAATTCCACGTTTAACGTTCAGAAATAATTCCTCGTTTTTTCTACTCGATCATTTTTCTGACACTTCCTTTGCAATGTATACCATATCGGTTCAACCGTAGACGAAATGTGAAACAGATTACTCGTATCGTTGTCGATTTTAGTGAGTCTACCATATATAGTACAGATGGCGTGAACTGCTATTTTCGAATCACTCGTAATTCGATCACGTTCACTCCCAATGATGGCGATTTTCACGCTGATTCGTGGGGATTAGAAAGGTGGAAATTTGATAATTCGATATTTGCCAAATCTGGTTCTTACTTATATTCCTAAATTTTTCTCCACTTTTTACTTGATCGACGAAGTGAAAAGTGTACATATATAAAAATAAGACAACCATAGACGTAAGATTAAATGGTGGGAAACCTACTGAAATTAGCCGCGTTACGATCTCTTGTTGAACCCAGTGTACGTTTATTTACATGACACTTTGAACTGCTTTGAACAGAGGTATAGAATCAGCTGTTGTGTCAAACAGTTTCCAAAATTTCATTAACTACACCAGTTGAGTCTGCATTCTGTCGATTTTCTTATCATTTATTTATCGTAATTATCAATGCTAATTGCTAAAAAACGATGAGCTTCCCGGAGAAACAGGACAATATATCGAAGGATGAGTGGGTTGCCAAGCTGGAGGAGAACTCTCATACACAACGCGTTTCCATGAACAATTTGATCATGAATTATCTCGTTACAGGTTAGTCCTTATGTCCATTATTAATAAACAATTTTGAAATTTTTTTCTTCATCGCGGCTAAATTGTCATTCAGAGGGATTCAAGGAAGCTGCAGAGAAATTTCAACAGGAATCTGGGGTTGAACCTACCGTAGATCTGAGTTCTTTAGACGATAGAATTCGTATTAGAGAAGCTATTCAGAATGGGCGTATTCAAGAGGCGACCAATCTTGTGAATCAGCTGCATCCAGAATTATTGGATAACGACAGATACCTTTATTTCCATTTACAACAATTGCATCTTATCGAATTGATTCGCACAGGGAAGATAGAGGAGGCTTTACAGTTTGCTCAAGATCGATTGAGCGAAGCTGGAGAGTCGGATGATAATATTTTGTGCGAATTGGAACGTACTTTAGCTCTACTGGCTTTTGACGAACCGCATAAAAGTCCTTACAGCGATCTGTTACATCCGACACATAGACAGAAGGTGATAACTTTGATTAATTATCCGTGTATTACAAACATTTTGATATTTCTATAAAATTACAGATAGCTAGCGAATTGAATGCGGCTATACTAAAGATGGAACATAAGGAGTCGACTAGTCCACGTTTAAATAACCTGCTCAAGATGATACTCTGGGCACAAGACGAATTAGAGAAGAAAAAAGTGAAATATCCTAAAATGACTGATTTGGGCAGTGCCACCATCGAAAGCCCGAAATAATTTTAACAGGACAAAGTGTGGAACCGCATAAATTTATTTATTAGGACGAAGAGGAAGGTGTAATTGTACGATATTAGTGTTTAATATGTGAACAGGTTTCAAGAATAGAATAGAAATTTGAACTTTTTAATATATTCTCATTCGAATAGTAATACTTATTTTCTACAAGAAACACGTCAAATTTCGATCATAAACTGTAATTACGATAGAAAGAGAGAGAGAAAGAAAGAGAGAGTGAGAGAGAGAGGAATAAGCCGAGATTACGACAAACCAATGTTTTTAATATCGCGAACAAAGTCTTTGTCATATACATTTGTTCGTATACGTAACATTTGAAAGACGATCGAAAGTACAAGTTCGTCGCATGCTCGTAAACGTTCGCTAATATTTTTTAGATAATACGTGTACGCTAAAAAATGGACCATTTAAATTAATATCCGTGCAATATACGTGGTCGAATGCCGCGAAAATACTCTTACAGGCTAAATCATAAGTTAATCGTGTACTTTACAATAGAGAAATTTAGTACGTTGCGAGTAATTGTTGATTGAAAGTTGCAGAATAATAAGAAAGGTATATAACAGTAGGAAGGTAAACGTTGCGTGATAATATTATTTGATGTTTCTAAAAATTTATATTTCCTACTATTGATATAGTAAAATATAATTGAGCAAAGTAAGAAACGTTTCGAGATTTTCAAATGTTCCTCTCTCCGGTTAGTCGTGCTTATATATGTATCGAATTTTGATAAAAATGCGTAGTAAAGGCAAAGTAAAATTACGCGCTAAACGATATTTGTCATTAATAAGTAACATTCATAATTAAAACTACCATCCGAACATGTATTCCATCGCTTTCGAAACTAAACCCGTAGATTTTTGTGGTACATTTTCTGGTACTCTCACCGACTGAGGACTAAGTTGATTATAACCGGCTGCTAAAGGTCTTACATTTTGTATCCTAATCGGTGTACGAGGTGTACTATATTCCGGTGACTGGTTAAATCGACCCAGATTAGAAAAACACTTGATACTTCCGTTCATTCTCGAGCGATTTTCTTTATCCGAACCTAGTATAACGCCCTCGTCCGTACAAGGAATTACGCCGATCATGACAGATCCGGATACAATATTACCATTGCACGCGAGTGCTCGTTGCGCTTCCTGTTCCGAAGTGCATTTTAAATGAATCCAATTACTTTGTGGCTGCGGAGGCGGATGTTTGTCCAGTATTCGAACTCTGCTGGAAATGTGAGCCAAAACCGTGTTCGTATCGCTGGGAGGAAAACCAAAAACGGTCACCCACTGCAAAAGCCCTTGAGACTCGTTTTTATTCGGATTTAAAGAACTATCGTTGAATATAGAAGCGTTCATGGTATTGATTAAATTCCTAGGTTGACTGCAAGAGATACTTTGATCGGCCGGTGACGAGAAGGATACTTTTTGAGAGGTTTCTAAAGTATCGAACAATCCTCTGGTAGGTGGTCCACCGGTGTGACTTTCCGTGACCATCTGAGAAGTATTAGGGGTATTAGCACCGCCGAATACAGCTTTTTGACGGCTAGTACGATAGTCTGGAGTACCGTAATGAGAAAGCGGGGACAATAAGCTGGTATGTCCCATATGCAATTGTTTCTGAGTGTCTTGAGGACTGGCTAGGTTCACTTTAGCCGGCTAAAAAAATGATAAGACACGATAAACTCGAATATATCGCGGGACAACGTTACGTTCCAAAGATTACGTACGGTTGTACTGTCTAGGAGAAAATTCGGAAGGCACACAGAAGCCATCGGACTTCCAGGACTTTGTTTAGGGCTTCCAACAGGTGATCCTAACGTCATAGGTTCCATCTAAAGAGCAAAACAGTCGATCGTTTCGTTTATTAAAATTTCAGCTATTTCGAACAGAATTATTTTGGAAGAGAAGAAAAGCACAATTATCCTTAAATATTTTTAAGCATATATATACATGTTAAATATAATAGGTTTTATAATTTTCATTCGAAATTTGCGAGGTTATAAACATTAAATCGTTCGATAGACATACGTGAATGATAAATTTCTATTTTTGCGGTACTCACTATTGTTCGTTAATAAATATTCGGCGAAAAATTGTCCAAGAATCTTCTAAACAGTTAAATATATTCACAGAAGTTTGGAGAGATATTTAAATAACGAATAATATTTAGCTTTGTGCAACAGACTAACAGATGGCTCTAGAACCGGACCGGTGTCCTCGTATATTTTGAAATTTGAAACACGCAATTTTCGTAACATAAAAACACAACGATTTCAAATATTCGAACAAAGAAATTGATCATCTACGTAAAAGCTAAATGTCTTGACACGACAAGTTTCAAGTACGAAACACGTATCTATATACGGTAAGAGTGAACTACTCTATGTTACTGTACTCGGAAAAAGAATAAGTTATTTTACAGGAAAGCGGGAATGTTGGAAATTTCATTTTCTTTCGTGGAATATTAATATTAAATTAAGAAATATTTTTAATAAATTTATAAGAAAATTGTTTTTATTCGGTACAATTAGTTCGTAACGGGGAAAAAAGATTCACGTGGTGCGATGCTAGCGCTGCCATTTTAATTTTGAAAACTGCATAGCGAGAAGTCGTTTATTAGTAAACTAGGTCTGTTTGATCGAGGGGATCCGCGCCTAACCTAATGATATTCTAAACACAATTTATGCTCTTTTATTGTAAAAAAATGTTGAGTGATCCCTCAGCTACTTTCTCAAATCATATTTGCTTAGATTTTTAATGAAATTAATAACCTAAGGACAGCCACGGTGACAAGTGGTATATACGAGGTCATTTTGCATAATTAATTACACATTTTGTGGATATATTTTGTGCACTTTTATGATTGAAGAATGGTCAGCAATGCATTATTTAGATGGTTCGATCATAAAAGTTCATAAATAATGTTCGGTTAACGAGTAATTAATTATTTTGTGTCAGCAATGCGACACGTACATGAGCCGCCTATGTTAATTTTTACAACGCATGCAAAGTGAAATATTTCATCACTTTGACGACGTAGTATTATACCTGAGGCATTTAGAAACAAATTTCTATTAGGGTTTGATGCGTTTTGATGCCTAATAAAGGCAGAAAATGAATTTTTATACAATTCGGTCTAAAACGGTACAGGTGGCGGCATCTAGCGGCAAGTGCCGGAACTGCGAAAAACTAACATTTCGATTTTCTCCGAAATTCGGCGAGTACTCAGTGAAATCGAAAGAACGGAAAGAAAGGAAAATAAGAGAGACAGAAAGTATTATAATAGTGAATTTTAATAACGATGAAAATTATGTACATATTTACATTTCGTAAACGCTTAGGTGCTACGACACGCAAGTATGATCTTGATCTCGATACGCTACCATGTAAGAAACATTCGTTCTGTTAGCTTAAGTGTAGCAGACATTACGATGTCGCGGGTGCAATTCTGCTTTGGTTTTCCTTTCATTCGTGGATAATTGCATCGATACCCGTAACGAACAGGTTACGCTTCGAATTTTCACGCGTTTTCACGACGAAAGTATCGATAGAATGTATAACAGCAGAAGTAAACGAGCAATTAATAGAATTCCAGCAATAAATAACAGCATCGTCAACAATGGTTAACCAACAACCTTTCTTGTGAAATTGCTTTTTACCGGAAGACAACTTATTCGTTACGTACGAACGAAATAGACACAGATACGTATAGGTAATAGAGGATTGTTCGAGGATAAAGATAGAATTTGGTTGGGTAGCAATTTCGCAAGGAAGACACGAAGGAAAAGAAGGGGAAAGGGTTGGTCGAAGAGCGAAGGTAAAGGAGGAAAAGGCGCGAAAGATTCCCTGAAGTTCCAACGAGCGAGACTAGTTAGCGTATCGCGCGGGAAAATTTGAAACCAGTCAAAAGTTGGATACGGTTTAGTTCGAATAGAAACTGGAGCATAAAATTATCGGTAAGAGAGAGTTCTCGCGGTTACGGGAAAGAAAGGTTTTTCCAGCAAGATGCTTTTTCGTCGTTAAGTGTAAAAAATGATATGCATCGAAAATAGAAGTACCGTTATAAAATCGTAGTAAAAATAATATGTATCGATGGAAAGGAACGCGAAGTTTGTCGTTTTCTTGTTCGCTTTGTTTTAGTCGCACTAAAAAGAGATCTGGACGAGCCAACGCGCACAGACACGTGCATAGAAAGTAGGTACGCGCATGCATGTAGACGTACGGAGAGACAGACGGATCGATGCTTCCTTCGGTTTCGGTTCCTTTCGGTTCCGTAATATTTTCTCTCTGTTTGTTCCATGGATATGTGTATTAAACGAGATTTTCCGTTCGCGCAACAATACATTTAGAGCCTAGAACATAGTTTGATTCGCAGTCGGTGGCGGATCCAGGACGAATCTGTGGCGGAAGAGTTGGCGAAGAGGGGTAGCGGATTCGCGAGGGGTCCGGCACAGACGGCGGTTGGCGCGGCCCAAAGACCATTCGGCCTTATTTCGTCTTTATCGATACGATATTTAATTACGATTACGCGACTTAAAAGTTAGTATTAGATACGACGGGAACGTTCTCCTAACGTACTCTTCGATCGTTTTACACTGTTAACGAAGCAAGGTGAAAAAAGAGTGTAATTATTATCGCGTTAGGACGAGTGCCGTGATCGAGAGGAGCATCATCCAGCCGAATATCGTTGCGGTTTGGCTTCCTGAAAAGTACGCGCGTGGATAGAAGGTCGTTAGTCGTTAGATAGAAGGTAATTTCGCGAAGGCTCCTGAATCTCGAGATATCGAAGAAAGAGAGACTTTACCGTTGGTTAAATCGTTGCGAGTGTGGCTTTGTGCTCTGGTCTCGCGGCTCTCCATTACAGGGGCTTTCACGATTCTCTCGTCGCCCTCGACGCTCTCCTCGTTGCTCTGCAGGTAGACGCTCGCTATCGTCGCCAAGCACTTTAGCTTCATGTCGCCGAGCTTGAAGTGTTTGTTGGTGACGCTGAACTCCAAACCCAGTACCGCCGTCTCCAGGCCCTTCTCGTCCACGCCGGTAATGTGCGGTCCCTTCAGGTACTGGGCATCGGCCTGAATCGTTTCGAACACTCGAATCGTTTTCCCGAAGCTTAGTCGAGCAAACAGCTTACCGGTTCGCCGTTGATGAACCAAGTCAAGAGGGCAGCCGGTTTCGAGGGCGCGGACGTGCAGTTCATGCGAACGAGCTCCCCTTCCTTATAGCGAGAACGACCGCCGGTTATTCGCGGGCCTTCGTCGGGAAGAACTGTCGAGAGACACAGAAAGAGATACAAAGAGAGAGAAAGAGAGATAGAGAGAAGAATCGAACCGGTAAATTCGGAATCTCACCTACTACCGTCATGTCCGCGTGATCGGACACGGTTTGAAAGGCAGGAGCTTCCGCGGACACCTCGCATCGGTACCTGCCCGAACTGCTCAGATTCACGTTGTTCAAGACGACCGCGCTCTCCGTGGATTCGCGCGTCTGTCGTAACACCGATCGAGTTAGTAGACGAATCATCGGATCGTTCGACGAATACTCACGTTCACGTTTACGCCGGTCACGCGAAACGTTTGTACGGTAGGCTCGTCCCTCGGCACGTAACGATAAAACTCGTGGCCGTCCTTGTACCATTTCACCGAGTACAACGTCTCCTTGTCCAGGTTGAAATTGCATCGCATCAGGACCGTTTCGTTGAGAACAACGTGTTGAGGTATCTGCAGAGCCGTCATGCGAAGGGCTACGATTCCTGAAACCCATACATCCCCGTATCAGAAACCGAAACGAAAAAAGAAAGCGAACGCGCTCGATTTAATTAAAGCCAATCGGACGAAGCTGTCCAGAGGGGAGGTTAATCAACGACCAGATATATATACTCGATTTATTTACCGAGAGTATTATCGGCTCCTGTGTGCCCGTCGTTACGCGCTTATGCCTCCAATTAAACGGCACACGGTTAACGCCGTTAATTTCCGCCTCTCGGCCGGCCGAATCCTATTTTTTCCCCGGAATCTCGAATTATCGAATTTTCCGTCGCGCTCGGTGTCGGCGACTTCCACAGACTCCTTAACGCGCACCGTGCATCGACCGACGCGACGACGAGAGATACTCTCGGAGTTCTTCGAATTCGCGCGTGTTCGCCGTCTCGCCAGAAATTAAGAGAAATTAAGCGGGACGACGCGTCGGAAGGAGAATTGATCTACTTAAAAGCGTGTTTGCGCGCCGCTCGGAAGAACCTCGAAGAACACTTTGGCCGAAACTCGAGGGGAAACGGGGAATCGATACCGAGTATCGTTTTAAGAAGCGAGAGAGAAAGAGAGGGGAACCGTGAAGCGGCAAGTTTGATCGGAAATCGAGCCAATTCGAGAATTAACGACCTATCGTAACGCGGTTACGTCTTTGTGGCCCGTCTTTCAACGAATCGCTTTACGCGCCCGTATAACCGTTCGTTTCTTCAGAGGGAACGCTCTTCGAAGCGGTTAACCGAGCCGCCCCTAACCGCCCCCGAGTCGCACCGGGCCGTCAGGAAAAAATTCCTCCTCGCGGTTTCTCCTTGCCCAATGTTCGATCGATCGTATACGATATATATTTCTCTCAAGAGAGAGAGAGAGAGAGAGAGAAAATAACTAAGCGTTCGCGAACCTCGAAATTCGGACATTCTAGACATCGTAGAAATTCAAGATGTATAGAAAATGCTGGGCCAGGTCGAGTCCAAGTTAAGACACGTCGATATCGTCGTAAAGACCGAGGAGGGCTTAACCTGTTCTTAATCTAATCGAGTCGAATCGTATCGAGGGAAACGCTCAAGTATTACGGTACGTGCGCGAAGGTTCAAGGTTAGTTTAGGCCGAGACGGAACGTAGACCCGACACGAGTCGAGTCTTTCGCACGATGTCACGGGCGACATCGGAATACCGGAAACGATCGGAAATCGTATCGCGTACATTTCCAACAAACTTTTATACGGAGCTGGAATCTATCCACTTTCCCGCTTATCCTCGAGGATTTACGCGTCCTGACAATCCTCTCCCTATTCCACGTAAAAGCTTATCCTACCTAAACGTCTGCTACTTACCGCGTTACCACCATTCTTTCGCGAATTTTTTCCACCCATTTTTCCAGCGAGCGATCTCGACGCGGTACCGTCGCTGATCGGACTCGTCGCGTTTCCACTAGGACGAACCCGCACTGTACCTTCGAAAGCACGCGAATCGTCCCGCGTCGCGTTCGAACAACTCGGATCTCGATCGAAAGAGCTAGTCGAATTAGAGAATCTATAGAATCGATAAGGACGATACGTGTCCGGAGTCGGGTTTACACTCGTCCATTCGCAAAGTCGTAATCGCACTCTCACGGCAACGTATGGTAACGTACGGCAACGAACGTCCAGGCATACCTGAATGAAGCATGAACGCGTAGATCGCGATCAGCCTGGACAGCAGTGTCCCGTGGTTCGTCTTAAACCGCATCCTCGGCTATGGTGCAGCCCTCGCAGAGCATGGGAAACTCCTCCCTCGTCAGTGAGCAGCCATGTCGTGGCTTATAGCAGCGGGAAGCTCCACGGAGGAGGAGAAATCGATCTCTTTATCCCCGTGTCCAGTTCGCGCGAGGGTCGTCGGTTTCCTCGGACAGAAGAGGAGCACCGCGATGGCAGAAAGGACGCGGGACACCCGGGCTAGCGACCTTCGAGCAGGGTCAGCAGGTGTCGTCGTCGGACCGGCACATTATTTTCCACGTTCCGCGCGCGGACTAATTGAAAATCTATACTATGGCGGAGGAGAGAGCAGTAGTAGGTAGTCGGTACTGCGGCATCGGCACATACCAGCGGGAAACAAGAGGTGGTGACGCGTTGCTGGTGGTGCTGCTGCTACCACTGACTCTCCGTTGGTGGTGGTGGTGGTGGTGGTGGTGGCGGCGGCGGCGGCGGCGGCGATGCTCGTGGGAGGGAGGTTGGGTGGAGGAGCAGCCGGGGCCGGGAATACGGCCAGCCGAGGAAGACGGGACACGGACAACAGCTACCGAACCGACTAGACGGACGAAGAGAGCACCATTTCGAGTCCGTTCCTGGGCGACTGCGCCGTTCTCCGAGTCGATGATCGCTGCAAAATTCTCCGTCTCGCTTCGTGTCGCTGCGCGGTGAAGCTCTTTCGCCGCGTTGCGTACGCGCGCTCTACGTTCCTCCGTGTCGCCGACGCCTGTACGTGTGCGCGAGCGCGACCGCTTCTCTACGTGCACGTGCACGCGTGTGTGCAGGCGCTAACAAAATTCGGGGGAAATACGCTCCCGGCGACTCTTCCGTCAGGAATTATGCGGATTTTTCGGTGGCCGCTTCGTCCTTCTCCTTCCTGCCTGCTACTACCTTGTCCCATCCGACGCTCTCTTTCCACCCTCTTTTCGAACGCGTTACATATAGACTAGCTGCAAGATGGACAGCGAAATCGTTCGACGCGAATTAATTAATACCGCTGCTCGGCTAACCTGTTCGGTAATCCGAATAGGTTACGAAAGTTACGAGCCGATAACGAGCCGATTCCGATAATTATTTAACTAGACCACTCGGAAAGTTGGTTACCGTGTTTCGAGCGAGGGAAGGGCCTTTATCAATAATATAGCTCCTTTAATTCACCGAGCACATGGTGGCCTACCCGATCCCAACGTTCATTAAGCCGCGGTGCTAAAAGAAGGATGACTTTGCAGGACTCGTCGTTCCTTTTACGTTTAACGACCTCGAGTTTACTTTTATTTTACCGAATATCTCGTAGATATCGAGGCTCGTTTACGAATTAGACCACGTCGACGTGTCGCGATCGCTGATTAATCGTTCCGTATCGATTTAAGCAAAACGCTAAAGCAACTCGTTGTCGGGGCATCGTGTACTAACTTTCCCGTTATCGTCCCGTTTATCTGCCGTTTTTCTCGCGTATCCCGGCCAAGCGTGTCGGAAGAAGGTCAAGTGTGCCGGGTCAGGGAGTAATCGAGGCGGCTACATAATTTTCCGAGCAACCCCTGCTTAAATATCTCCGAGGTCTTAGCGGGCTCGCCACTTTCTAACGTTTATCGGTTATCGCTAAAATAGCGTCTAAGATCGATAGACTAATCGGGACGAAATCAGCTCGAACGCGACGAAAGAAAGTCTCGCCGATTCGTTTTGGGCCAACTTGGAGTCGACTAGAATCGTAATTAGATCGAACGAGTTAATTTAAAGGAGCGGTCGAAACTCGCGACGCAGCCTCGAAAGTTGACTCGCTTCGCGGGAAGAGCAGCTTCGACGGCTTTATTTCGATAATCTTCTCGCGCGAAACCGTTGCCAACGGGAGAACGTTCCTTCGGGAATCTACCCTTCGATCGTGGTGATTAAGCCGGTAAGCGGCTAATTAAAATTAAAGTCGATTACCGGTGTCGATTTTTTCCACGAGAAGAAAAAAAACAAACGTTCCTCGTCGGACCGACGAACGGGAAGTTAACCTAATCTTCTTAACGGCTATTTCGACTATTTCCTATTGAAATTTCTAGCCAACTGAACCGTAACCCGACTCGATTTCGGTTTGCTCGCGTACCGAGCAAGATAACGCTTTCGATTTCGAGTCCGCTTCGATCTAGATCTTTATCGAAATGTCCCTGCAGGCGTTATCAAAATTATCCTCGCAAGATGCTCCGTCCACTGGCTGGATATTACGCGTTAAGGGCCGTTATCGGGTAGATCGACCGTTCGCAGGATACACCCTCGCGCGATAAACGTCGGAAAGGGAACTCTGTTAGTCGTTTCTTTCCAGACACTCAGTCTGATAATCTCGGGGACGTATACAGTGTACGTATACAGTGTACGTATACAGTGTACGTATACAGTGTACGTAGAGAGGACAGGGGGCAGATCAGCTATTAGATAGTTAATCTTTAGAAATCGTATGCAGGCTATTGTAGCGAGCATGACTCAACAGTTAGCCAAAAAGTGTCCAGGTGGTAAGTTTCGAGCGAACGAGGACACTTGGCGCTTTGGGGCGCCACTTTCGAATATTCGCACCGAGCCGAGAGCGCGTGCTTTGCCGAGAAGAGAGGGGTTGGCCACGACTAACGACCCTCGTCCTGTAATTGGGGTACCAGTTGCACGCGTCAGGATGAATTTCATCCCCCGAAGCCGTGCCACTCGGCTCCGAGTCCCCTCTTTTGTAGAGGCGCAGAGTCGCGTATTCGCTTCGAGTCGCGGAGCTCCGTACGTGGCCCGACTCTATACCGTGCTTTTACATCCTCGAACGTGCCTTTCGCCTTTTCCCTTTTACGCTTCTCCTCCCCTCGACAAACTGCTTCCTTATTTATCGAACTTTCCATGACACGGTGACTCGGTACCTTTTCTCTCGGACCCTCCTCCTCCACCTACCACCGCGTTTTCCTTTCAAATTTCAAATTTTACGCCCTTTTCTCTCAAAATATTACCCGACAGAACGAGAACGAAACAGCGAAATCGGAGGATCTTAAACCGGTAAACGCGACTCGAAACTTCCAGCCAGCGACAGAACGGATCGATAGACCGTCGTAACGTTTGTACGCTTAAACGAGCCAGATGCCGAGACAAACCGTGATCGTTCGGCTCGAAAATTTCTTGGTCGAAACGCGAAAGCGCGACGAACGAGAAGGTGGAAGGAACGAAAGATTCCCCTCGGAATTCCGATTCGGCGGTTCGAGTCGACGAAACGAGGGGATCGACCGTTTCGAGTTTTTACCAAAATTTTCGAGCGTAAAACGCGTGAAGAATCCAAAGTACGTACTCTCCGGTGTGACGGGCAGGCCCGTGTAAACGCGACGCAACACGCATGCGCTTATTTATTAGCGGGACCGAAAATCGATATTCGACCTCTCGCTCTCGCACGGGCCGCTTAATATTTCTTTCGACTCGCTGGTTTTTCCGCGAAAACGCCGAGTTTCTTTCCCTGCGCCCTCTCCTTTACCGGAAAATCCGCGTCAAATCGAATCCTTCTCTAAAGGATTTAGACGTTTACCCGCGAAAATGCCCTTTCCGTGAGCGCGCGCGGATCGAGGGCAACAGAGAGGGCAACAGAGAGGGCAACAGAGAGGGAACAATGGATCTCGATTCGGTATTTCGACGATTACGCGCAACGATGTCACGCGCGTGTCGTTTAATTGATCGTTTGGCGCAGCCTGATCTATTTACGGCCATCCTTTATCCTTCGAAACAAAGGTTCGCGAACACCGAACCAACGTTTTTCCCCTACCCTCTTTTTTCGTATCCCTCTTCGAAATAGCCGGCACGCGCCACCTTTGTTTTCCGCTTCTCTCGAATCACCATTCTCTTCTTCGGCGTTTAGATCGTATCGTAATCGATGTTCGATACGCGACCGATTCAACCGCCCATCCACGAGATCGGACTACTCGGGCGCAGTTGCCCGCGCAGAATCAGCTTCGCAACATCGAACAACTGGATTTCGAATCGCGACGGAAACGGATTTATCGATCGGCTCCACTTATTTTCTACGACATTTCGACGACGTTGTTTCGCTCGGTCGTCGAACAAGGAGTTTTGATTTTTTATCCTCGACCTACCGCTCCTTCTTCCACCTTCTTCCACCTTCTTCTTCTTCTTCTTCTTCTTCTTCTTTTTCTTCTGGACGGGATCGAACGCGCGATACTCTCGGGAACATTCCGTTTCCTCGAGCGTGATTCATCGAACTTTCGTTTCAATTCGTTATCCCAGCTACCGATTCGATTTGAAATACCGATTTCGCTTGTTCGAAATCGGTAACAACGACCGGGGTTTAACGCGGCAAAATTCGATCAGTAGCGAAAAATCGACGGCTGCAACGAGGCGCGAGACAACGATACTCTTTTTCTCCATAAATATTTATCGTTCCCTTATCCGTTCTCGCTGTACTTACGAGCGACGATACGTCGAAGCATCGAGGAACGAGAGAGAGCCGTTCACTGAAATCGCGAGCGTAAAAATTCTATGGATCGGATCGGATTCGACGCGACTCGTGTTTATCTTAGCGTTGGATCGATCGCGCGCGTCGCCCTTTTCGTTTACCGGAATCACCTCCGGTCCCTTCGAAGAGGAACGACTCTACTCTATCCAGAGTTGAAATTCCTGGCCGAAGATATGCGTTAAAACGAAAGATGCGAGAAGAAAAGTAAAAAGCGCGCGGTACCGACCAATGACGCTCGAAACTCGAAAGGGTGATTCGCCTGTTGCGTCGCGAACGCGATTACGGCGAAACCGGGCTGGAGTGGCGCAGCGTCCGAAAACGATACACCGAGACCGATCTTGTCCTTCGCCGAGAGAGAAAAAGGTTAGCGTAGTCGAGAAAAGAAAGGAAGCAAAGGGTCGAAGTATCTCCGTGTCGTTTTCCGTGTCGGGAAGACACGAAGTGGGTCATCTCGGGTAGAAGTTGGTAAAAGCGTAAAATGCTAAAGTAAAAGGAAGGAGAGGAGGAAGCTGGGAGCCTGCCGCTGATGTATACTTCGGGGGTGATTTGCATAAAGTTTTCACGATGCGGCGTAGAGCGGCGTAGTAGAGCGGCGATCCCGGCGAGACTGCGAGGACGAATGCAACAACAACCAACTAAACCAGCTACGAGAGCTCGAAGAGGAAACGGCATCGCGAACCAACGAACGTCCGGACGCCTACGAGAATCCGTTTTTCGCGCCGTTGATTTTCCAACTATCGATCATCGTCCGCTTTAGAACGGCTGTCGTAGCATCTGTCGTTATTGAAATCCGTGCTCGTTTCTCTTCCATCCTGAGTAATTACCGATGCGTTCCTACCTTTCTGTTTCCTCCGTAGCGCCACCGCTACCCCGAGCAACCATTTTCTCTTCGCTTCTCGTTTTTTGGGTCGCTTCTTTCCATTTCGCGATCAACCGCCCTCTTTTTCTCTCTCTTTCTCTCTTTCTCTCTATATGTATATAGTATATTTCTCTCTCTCTATAGGGTAAGCGCTCGCCTAGTCTAGTCGAAGCAACGAATTTACGCTGCAAATTTCTGTTGTCGCTCTTAACCTCGAGCACGGAGCTCGAGCGTTAATTCCGTAATAGTTGTTTTCACGATTTCGACTATTTCGTCGTCGACGGCAGAATATTTTCGTGGTCGATTCGCTGCTCGTTAACGAGATCTAGGAAATCCCGAGGAACGTTGATCGTACTCGGTAACCCCTATACGCCAATTGACTTTCCTCGTACACGCGTCGTAGGTTGCACACGCACGGACCGGCCATCTCGGTCCGATGTCCTTCTGCCGCAGAAGCCGGACAGCTGGCGTTGTCCAGCCAGGGGTCATGGACAGAAATTCGGCAGATGTTCGTCCAGAGATAATTACTGGCTCGAATTTTCGGCCTTCCGTCCTTTCCACCGACCTCTTCGCGCACACCGAGTTCTCCTTCGAGTTATCGGGGCTAAGCGGGATATCAGGGTGAAAAGTTCCCGAACGACCGGCTACGCTTGACAACGCAGAGGAATGTCTCGAATCGTTGGATACGTCGATGCACGAACGAGATTCGGTTGGTAAAAGTTTTCGAAAAATTTCCCCTTTTCGAACTGGTAGTTGTACGAAATGCGGGCTCTTTGCGAGACGCGCTCTCGAACGAGGCTATAGCGAATAAACTCGACGCGACGAATTCGAGGGTAGCTCTGTCTCGTTACCCTTCTTTTTACCGATTCCTCTTTTCCGTCTAACGAGCCAAGACTCGAACTCTACAATATATGTATGTATTTCCGAAGGAAACGCTCGCTTCGGAAGAAGAACGAGAATCGAGTCGAAGATATTTAAACGCGTATGGCTGGTCGCGTGCATAAATACTCTGCCCCCTTGGTGGGTGGAGCCTTTAGGCCTTTATAACGCCGGGATAACGAGCACGCGATCGTTACGCGAGCTATCGATGCACGACGTATCGTTCAGCGAAAAGTATCTTCGCTGTTTCTCCATAGATTCGGCATAGATTCGTAGAGTGCTCTAGCTGTTAGCGCGAGGGATTAGAACGTTAAGGATTCCGTAAATGATTCCGTATAGGAGGGTCTCATTTTTCAAAGATGTCAACGATGCCTATAGGTTCTAGCTTAATTAGAGGTAACGCCAAGACGAAGATCGAGCCGAGCGTGATTAATTGAAAGCGTCGCGTCGCCTCGAATCGACAAATGTTTATCGATTAAACGACCTGGTTCGATTAATTAACACCGGGCCTATTGTCGTTACCTCTCGTCCACGTGTTGCGCGTAGCTCGCGATACAAGAACCCCGGAGTTGGCCATCGAATAAAACGTTCATTATCGCTTGACAATTAGCCGTCAATTAATACGGAATCGAAACGACCGATTAATTTCGTAAACGTTCGGTAAACGATCGCGTGAACGATCGGTGTACATTCGTTTACCGAGTAACGACGTTCGACCGAAGAGAGGCTGAAAAATTCGGGATAATCCGACCCGAGTCAAATTCCGGCTCAATTAACGGCCCGTCTTCTTCTTTTTCTGTCTTATACGTCCTTTGTAGTATCTAACACGAGCGAAATTACGCGCGCGTATAACGCTGTCCAACGCTATTGGATTACCGTTGTTCCGTATATTAAAAAATTATCGAGTTTCTCAAAGATTTCATTTTGTCTGTCGAGTATTCGCATAGAAGAATCGACGATACGTTGTATTTCCGAAATTCGGTAGAATCGAAATACGCGTTGATCGATCGATCAGCATCCGCGACGCTCCGACTTTTCTGCTTAAAATAATTCGTTTCGACTAAATTATTTCTCGTCGAGTCAAAGTTCTCGCTAGCCCGCACAATGGTACGTCGTGTCGTGTCGTACCGTGCCGCATACACAGCTTACTCCGAGTGCACCCCGATCGAATCGACCCGATGCGTCGACCCTAAAAACCTCTTATTTCTTCTCTTATTTCGGTTCGCTATGTTTACAGATTTAAAATCTGATCTAATAAATTATACCCTGTTCCGAAAGATTCGATTGTAGCGAAAGTTGAACGTCCGAATAAAAACGGATACGGATGGCGACGAAAGTAATTCGGGTTCGATAATTGACCGATATCGTCGTGAAGTCTCGGTGAGCGGCGAAACACAAGGAAACGTTAGAGAACGGAGCGGTTAAATAAAATTCAGGAGGCGGCGTGGCGTACCGCTAATAGAAGCGGAACGACGTTTTTGCGTAGGACAGGGAGAACTGCAGCCGATGACCTGGCGCAGGCGCGTGTCCTTTTGCTGGTCAACAGCTTCTGGCTAGCCACGATTTATCGCGTCGATTCCTTGCTCGCTTTTCACTCGAAACACCGACGAACCGTCGAAAGATGCTCTAATCGATTTTTCAGCCGTTCGAATTCCTCTATAATATCACTCGGATCTAAGCGAAACGTGAACGCGACGATGGAAAAGAAGGTTTAATCGACAAGATTGCTCGTTGTACACGCCACGGAAGGAAGAATGAGCAGATAAACGCGTAAATAAATAAATAAAAGCAGGAATCGCGTTAAACCGTGGAACCGCAATAACAAGCTGGCTCGGTCACCGTCGCGTGTGCACGCGATTATCACCGCATCGGGACGGGGGTTGCGCTAGTCGCGCGTACCTTCTCGGTTCGCGATCGCTACTATCGTCTGGCGTACGGTTCATCTCGCTTCCCGCGCTCTCATTTTTTCCCGCGCAACGCACGTTCTACTCGAAAAGCACGATAAACCTTCACCGTGTCCTACCATCCTTTAATTTTAATCCGCGCGAGAAATCTAATTAACTGGTCAAAGGACCGTGTCCTCGTTTAGCCGGGAATAAAAAATTGGTCCGAAGGTAGAAAAACAAATTTTCCGCTGTTACGAAGCGAACTTTTTCTCCTGTCGGGTCCACACGGAAGCAGGATTTTAAAAGCGGACCGTAGCGGACCGACGGTGCTTTAAACAACCCCCAAAAAGAACAAACATCGACAATTAACCTCCGAGTTTCCCGCCCTCGAAGAACAAAGAAAAGAATCCGCCAGCAGCAGCCGCGCGGTCGTCTCCCGCGCGAGAACCGAAATAAAGTGATCGAGAATGCTCGAGAGCAGGGGTTCGTCGACACCCCGTAATTACGAAAGAACCCGTTCGCCAGCTAACGCGATCATTACCGACAGCCCCGTTTTGCCTTTGCCGGTAGCAGAAAAATCCCTGAAAACAAACGACGCTCGGGCCGGTTGATCTCGTTTCGAAGGGAAATCGTCGGTGTAGTACTCGAGGGTTCGCTCGAAACCGGCCAATTTTCCGGCTAGGAATTGTCCGTCGAGGGGAGCGGCGAAACCCCGATGGAACAACGTCGTCCCTGCATCGTTCCCCACCAACCACCCCTTTGGTTCCGCGTTAACCCGGTACTCGTTCCGTAGAGGGTGGCGCGGGCAGTCGCGGGCCGCGGGACTCTGACACGATCGTTCGTGCGTTTTCGTCGACGTTCGTTCGGCCACGATTCGCTCGCCGGGCCGTCGCGACACCCTACGAGGTTGTCCGAGAAGAACCGAGCGACCGTGGGTGGGAGACGGTGCACGAGCCGATATAGCAGGGGAGAAGTTCGCGTATGTCGTGTACGATATTCCCTCTGTGGCTGAACAAGCAACCACGAGCAACGGCTACGAACGAGAACGACCGAGCTGTCGCGAGTGAGAATACGGATAGTACGAAACGGTACATACGAAGGACCGGTGCGCGTCTTTGTCGGTGTTTGTTCTACCTCGAACGTACGAGCAAAACGGAGCTACCACCGACGACGACGACGACGACGACGACGACGACGATAACAACAACGACCACTACCACTAGGAGAACGGTGACCGGGGGTAAAACGAACAACGATTCGCGATCGGACACGCGATCGCCGCGTGACGCACACGCTTTTCCCAAATGCCTGGCCGCCGACGACGACATCAACCACTGGTTCCTCGCGACGCGTGCCTCTCGCGCGATCGTCACGCGTGCTCGCGCTCCTTCTGCTCGTGAGAGAGGTCAAGGGGAGTCCGGCAGACCTCTCGACCCCCGACTGCTCTCTATTCTCCGACACCCCGAACGGGCTCGTACGCTCCTCTCGCGCTCCTTTTCTTCGTGCTTCGCGAACTCGATTGTTTTCGTGCGCGACTTGTGTGTCTCTTTCGCGAGTGAATTTCCCACAATTTTTATCTTTCCTTTCTCTCTTTTTTAATTATCTCCTCGCGGCTCGGACCGTCGCCGAATCGGTCGGAGACGTTTATTCGATCGACCACGAGCTGGAGCTGCGCGCGGAATCATGGATTGGAGAGTGGGAATGCTGCTGATATGTTTGCTCGCAGAGGGTGAGTGGGTTTTTAAATGGTTTTTTAGCGGCGATCACGCGCGATAGAAGTCGAGGCTTTTCGTTTCTCGGTCTTGCCAACGTTTAAACCGACATTTAGTATCCAACATTTTTTCGACTTTCGATTAACTTTCGAAATCCTGATCTTTCTGCTAACTTTAATCGATTCATCGATAATACAAAGTCTATCAATTTCGTCTTCTCTTTTGTCATTTTTTTCTAGCACATTTTTCTTCTTTTCTACCAACCCTTGTAAAAAAAGTTGATAACATCCTTTTCGAATAGACGAAAATTCCAGGTATTTCAAATAGAAATTGTCTCGCTCGACGGGGATACCTAAACAACGAGACCCGAAGCGATTCTCGGTGTATCGCTTTGGTAGTTTGCCATTTGACCCAATTACCGGCTTCCGGCGTTCCCAGTTTTTCCGGCTGCTTTCCGCGGAATGTTCCGTTTAACACGGAACACCCTTTGGAAGGGTAAATTTGCGAGATTCGATCGCGGATAAGCGAACGCGTATCGCGGTTCGATCGATAGACGGTTTCGAGTCGGGCACGCGCTCGTTTCGAGCTCCAATTTCCTGATGGAAGTGGATTAATATAATTTGATGCCACCCTCCCTTCTGCTCCTCCCACTACTACTATTACTACTCTTCCACCGGGAATTATGCATCTCGCGACTCGATCTTGGCGCGAATAGCCCCTTCCGATCGTTCAGTGTTCGATCAAAATATCCTCGGATGTTTAGCTCGACGCGTTCTGCCCGCTACCTTTCATCGATAGTCCTTCGTTAGTCCTACCTTAATCGAAACTTTGATACTTACTGTGCCGAGTGTTTTTCGAATTCTCCGTCCTAGCCAAGATCAAAAGGGGTATTCGAGGTATCCGAAATTGGATACTAGATACTCTCCGTCGAAGCTTCCGTTCGCGCGGACAAAGAAATAATTAAGGCTCTAGCCGTTTATAGTACTCGATAAAATAGAATAGAAACGAATCGAAGGGAAATATTTAGCGAATTCCTAGTTGCCGTAAAAAGAGATCTAAGAAACGATCCTCGTCCCTCGTTTGCGTTTCTCGCGAGCCCGAGATGGACATCGCGGAACAAAGAAAGAAAGAAAGAAAGAAATAAAGAAAGAAAGGAGCAAAGAGAAACGCTACACCTAGGGTTAGGTTGAGAAGGGTGGTTTTTAGAAAGGGGTCAGGGTTGTGGGCGGTAGTCGTGGATCTTTAATATTTGCTAGCTGCATCTCGTGAAAGATCGATGCACGACTGTGACCCCTTTCTCTGGTCGACCGTTAAATTCAATTATTATGATCGTTATTTGTTAGGCAACGAAGAATATTACGGGATCTAGCGCCTTACCGGCGGCTATACGTTGCGGCGCACCGCGTAGCACCGCGTAGCACCGCGTACCACCGCAGACCACCGGGAGAAAGCGACTCGCTCTCTCTTTCTAATCAGAAATTCTCGCGTCGATCGACGGTTAACGGGCTTGATTTTCGCCCACGAGTTTATCCTAGCACTTTGATCCGATTTTTTCCTGCGGCATAATCTATCGAACTCTCGCATCGATTAAAAGATATCGGGAATCGGAGATAAAAGCACTCGGATACTCGATACGCGATCGCTTAGACGGTACGCGACGGAACGGTTTAAACGGTGTATCGAGAGAGGTATCGAGAGAGATATCGAGAGAGGTATCGAGAGAGGGAGGGAGTCGAAGGGTGGTCGGGAAATTCATTTGCTTGATACAGCTATCCTATTCTCGCGGCAATTCCATTAAAATCCATGAAACCGTCCGGTTGGTTATTAAGCCGCGCGCCATCCTATCGCCACAGAGAACGATATTCCTCTCGCGACATCGCATTAACGATAATGGAGGTGGAAAAAATGAGTACCCTTTATCGATTCCGTCGAATCTCTACGTATATAGTTTATCGTCGATGGAAATCGGTCGTAATCGTTGCCCGGTAGAAAGCAGAAATTCGTTTGCTCCTTTTTCAAACGCGAACAGGCTTCCAGGATGGTAATTTTTCAAGCAACCTACCTCTCGACACAGCCATTTTTCATCCTACGAAAATCGAGTTGTCGTTTCCTCGTCCGGTTTTTCTATTCTCCCCTTCTAGTTTTCGGCGCGTCTCGAAATTTTATTCGCCGCCCGGATAAACCGTTCTCTCTATTTTCCTCTCTTTTTCCGAAAATTTCTTTCGCAGCTCCGCGATGGTCCACGTTAGACGCGTCGGATAGATTCGGTACGCGAGAGAATGAAAAATTCCATTTTCACCGAATGAAAAGCTACGTTCGTTATCGGTAGGATATACCGATAGGGTAGCTTCGAGAGGGTAGCAACGAGGAGAGAACGGACGGAGATAGAAAATTGGAGCGAAGCTCGTATCGCGGATTGATTTGGCCGCGATAAACCGGACGCAGCGTGGCATTTCGCGTGCACGTTGCACGGGCATTAACGCGACCGCGGGATCGAGCCTCGTTCGACAATTACCTCGCGGAGCTTAGTTGCAACTAGCTACTACTGCTCTTCGTTTACGTCTAGAACCCTGTACGCCGTAACATCCTACGGTCTAATACGTAGCCTATTACGATGCAGATGCGATACGCCGAATTAGCTCGGCATACGATCGTACGAGACGAACATCCTCAGCCGCACTCGAGTCAATTCCCAGAGCGAATATGGGGCTTGTCCCGAAAAAACTAGAACACCGAACATTCGAAAATCAATTTTTAATATCCGACAAACGCACGTGGTCCGACGGAAGCTTCCGTGTCGTCGAAACTTTCATTATTAATAAACCGTCAGGATTTTTCCCATATGGCGACAGCTCACCTGGCAGCTCCACTGGCAAGCCTATCTAAACACTTCCCAGCGGCTCCCAAATTTCACCTCGACGATATCGAGCGGCGAAACGACGCGAGGGGCTTCTTGCCTCTACTCGTTTTTCTCGTTTTTCTTTCTCGTCGAATTTTCTAATATCGTATATACCGTATTCCCGCGTTTATTCTAAATAAACAGAAAAATGAATGATAAAGAGAAAACGGTTCGATTTTAAGAACCACTGGGAACAGGGACACGTGAAATTTTTCCAACGTCACGGTACACCGCGTGCGTCCGAAATGCAGCGGCAGATGGTACTCGTCATACATGGGCGTGTCAGCGCTGGCGGCGGCCGTCGCTTTAATCGCTCGAAATCGTCGTTAATTGAAAACGAGTCAATTTACGCGTAACACGAGAGCGACGAGAGCGACGAGAGCGGGTCGCGTCGCGTCGCCTCGGATGACCGAAACTCTTGTCCTTGGGACGAGCAACCCCCCTTACATCCGGTCTGGCCGACGATCACAATGGTTCAACTCCGACGAAACAAACAGTTTCTCCTTCATGGATCATCTACGCCTCGGATTCTCTAATCTCTCCCCTTCTATCTTTCTCTTTCCCTCCAACAAAGAGACCAACAAAGACCAACAAAAACCAACAAAGACCAACAAGCACCAACAAAGACTCGGAAAAAATATCTCCGAGTCGCGCGCTAAACGAAACGAACGGGCCGCGCGTACGCGCGAAATTAAATGAATTTTCGTGTCGCGCGCCAGTTAATGGACTGGCCGTTCTCTTCTTCGCTTTTTTATTTTCGTTATTTTTCTTTTTAACGAAAATTCATACGCGTCCAGCAAACGGCGCGCTAGCAATTTGTCCGGCAGGTTTCCGCGGATCAATAACCTACTTTTCTGATTAATATATACGCTACACCGTCCAGGATTATTCGAATGTTCGCTCTTAATAGGAAGCAGTTTTAATATCTTCCTGTCGTTCGGATAAGACTCCCTCCGGTTACCTCCGCTCGCTAAATATCTCCAAGCTTCGGTTATTAATTGTTCGAGTCCCCTCGAAGCCAAACTCGCTTCTGTTCTAACGGGAGACTTATCGGAATTTTCCTATTTACACGTTGGCTAATCTATAATATATACGTATACGTATATATGTATGTATGTATTAATGTATGTATGTATGTAGAAGGAATAGAAGTAAGAAAAGCGGGAAGCATCCGGGTTTAATTAGAAAACACGCGTCTAGCAGGGAAAAATCTGAGCTTTCCGCGCGAAACAGAGGGGCATTAAGAGGAGCATTGTACGAAAGTGGAACGGTAATTTCCGTTTCCCCGCGAGTTCGCCAGTTATTTCGAGACCGAATTACTCGCTCTTTACCCGCCCCTTTAGGATTAGGGAATTTCTCGATGTATTAGTCTACGTGTGCGCGCACGTGTCCGTGTATTTCCGTGGCACACGTCTTTCCATCGATGGCGAGTTTTAATTAATCACGTTTCCGCGACCGCGCACGCTATTATATTGCAACTTCTCCATTGGACAAGTTGGAAGCATTGTTTAACCTTTTGTTCGGTTCGAACGATCGATGAAGGAGGTTAACGAGGCCGATTCCACGGATAATGTTTCCCCGGTTCTCTCTTCTCGTTAACGGGGAATTTCCCTAGTATTAAATTTCGCGTCTTCGTCGGGATCTCCTCTCGGTATACTCCTCGGGTATACTCTCCAAATTCCTGCGTGAACTTTCGAAAAACCCATTTTTTATCCGAATTTATCGGAAATCGAGAGAGTTATTAATACGGCGCAAACACTGTCCGATGGACGTTCTCGGAAAATTACCGTGCAGTTAATCGCGGAATATTGCTTCCTTAAAGTAGCCGCGTAATCTGCAGATTTGATTTACGTCCACATAAATTAGGAACGTTAAGTACGAAAGAACCTTTAAGTCTCTGCTCGATCTTCGAGTTGTTTGGCGCGTAATCACGCCACGTGAAACATATCCTTCGGCACTGTTCCACGGACACCAACCCCTTTGGACAAAATTACTTCCGTGTTTGGAAAATAAACGAACCGCGGCACGGGGTTGGTCCGCGGAAAACAGCTCCACCTTCGCGTATAAATATTTTCCCAGACGATGCGAACAAACTGCCCCCTTCGAAACCGAGTTCGATACAGAGTTCGATACAGAGTTCGATACAGAGTTCGATACAGAGTTCGGGACCGAGATTCGAAGCTGCGTCGAGCATATTATTTGGACCGATCGATTTGAAAAAATCGGTATTAGAAAAGTATCTGGCATTATGCCCGATTTAGGCTAGCATCGTTTCCCCATAGACGCCTAGAGGAAGATAGAGGACTAGAGAAACTGGTCGGTGTATATCGCGGGATTTAGCCGGATTTCGAGGCGACGACTAGTCGAACATGCAGCGATGCCGCAACGATGGATATTTTCCCGCAACAATCGGCCGACTTACCGCGAAAACGACAAACGCTGTCGATAAAACGAGCCCGGTACACGCTAATGGCTGGATTAACAGACAGGATTTATTACTATCATTTTAACGGTATTATAACGCTCGAAACAGTCTCGATATAATATATTAATGGAATTTATAATCGGCAAAGTAATATCGCTCGTTATAATTGCCGCTTTGTTAAACGAATACGTTTGCAGGAATTTCGCCGCCGATGTCTTTCCTACCGATTCTAGTATACCCGAAACAGTTTTATTTTTCTCCCTGGCAGATATAAATCTGTTCGAATCTGGTTAAGCTTATTCCGGCTTATTTTCCGCCGGAAAATCCAAATAAACGGGAATCATCGCGTCGAACGTTTTTTTATTCGTAAGGTCTGGGATTCGTAGAGATCGAGAGCATCGGTATCGCGTGTACGACATGGAATACCGACATTAGATTCGCTATTAGTACGATATCGTCGTTAGTAACCGATAGCGTAGCGAACGATTCGAACCGTAACTAAGCCTGATCGGATCGAATATAATACTCGCTTAATCTCGGTATCGGCAGACCCGGTGTATATCGAGCGTTCCGCGTTGGCTCGTTGGAAAATTTTCCAATTCACCAGAATTAAGGAACTCGATCGAGCAAGTTGGAAACTAAGTGACTTGTACACGATTCGTCCCAAGTTGGTTTGGAAACTCCGTTAAATTAGAGCAAGTTACCCTATCACCGATGTCCAATATTGATCAAGAGTCGACGGTTCGACTCGTGGCATCGGTTCCCACACAAATCTGCCTGCCGTTTCTCCTTTCGTCCTTAGAGACGTTCCTCCTCCGCCTTCCGAAAAGAAACAATGGTCCTTAATTAAATATCGAACAAGTAGACGTTCGGCCAGGAAAAATAACGAGAAAAAGATATTTTTCAAAGACCTCCCACGAACGTTCGTCGGATAGATTCGCGACGCTACGAACCTACGACTTTTCTATTTATGCACTCTCTCGCGAGCGTACGCCAAAAATGGGCCAACCCTCTGAAGAATTCGCGAATAAAGTTATTGAAACTGTCCCCGAAAGCGTGAAACCAAACGAAACGCGCGTATTCTGCGAACAAGCGATCCGTGTTCCTTTAACGACCACCTAAATTTGCTTTGCCATCGTCTCTTTCCGTCTCTCGAAATCGTTACAGAGATCGTCATCGATACTTTTTCAACTTCTCGACGGTTGTCGTTTGAGAGATATTTATTATAGAAAGATGAAACCGAGACTAAAATAAATTGGTTTATTTAAAGGCTAATTAGAAACGACGATGCAACATAGTTGGCCAGTGGGCGATAACGTCGAACATCGTTCAAGTATTACCGCGTAACGCGAAATCCTAGTTATCGAACCCTCCCACCTGTTCACGTAGTATCGCGGAAAGCGCGTTAAATAAATGAAGAATCCCTGGTCCCATCGCTTCGCTTCGCCTCGCCTCGGCACGGCTAGGAGAGCGCGGCTGGCAAACAGCCTGAAATTTGTCTGTTTTTAATTTAATATTTGCCTCGGTGCGCGGGGATAATGCAAATTTACATCGTTCAGGTGGCACGCATGCTCGCGCGTATGCGCCGTAACGTGATCACGGTAACGAGCTGAACGAACACTCATGGGAAATGGGAAGCGCGTCGCACGCCGGAACTCGAATTCGGCACATTTTCTTTCTTTCGCGCGTCAAGACGCGCCTTTAATTACCTCCTCGTTTAATATAACGAACATAAGAATTTTCATTCGTTGCATCCGAAGCGTGCTCCGATAATAGAGAGTCAATGGTCGTTAAGTAGAGATAGATATTCTGCAGCGCGGCAGAATCGTAGACACCTCGTTTACTTACGCTCGGTTGTCGTTCGATTACACTCGTTGTTGCGGCGGTATCGCGTAAAAGAAATTGATCGTCTAAAAACGGTGATCGGGTCGCGACTTGACCCCGATTTCACCCGAACACTCCTTTAGATTCAGAATCTAATATCGATCTTCGGCCGATAGTATCTCTTTGACGGTGAGACGTCGTATCTTTGTCGAAGAAATTTCGCTTCCTTTCGAAAGAAGAAAAATATCCTCGCCTAACTATATTGTAATAGTTAGCGTAGCGGTTTCGCGCGTGAAATTTACAACGCGAACTCGGTCTACGATAATATTCTCCTCGAGGAAGATCCTTGGGAGAGGCTAGGGGCGCTCCGGGGAAGCTTAGGGAAGTGTTGCCTCGCAGCGCCACGCCCTTTCACCGATCTCCTCCGCCAAAGGTTTATCTCGGTCTTTTCTCCATTTTTTTTTTTTTTTTCGCGAGGATAATTTAGCCGGCTAGAGCGTGTGCAGCGTCGATTAGCCGGATCACGTGACCCGGCCTTCAATCCTGCCACGTATCCTCGGCACAAAATAATTTTCTCGCACGAACCGACACGCTTTCCTCCTACGTTGCCACGGTCTATCAAGCCTGTCGTATATCTTCCGGAAAGATATTACGTTGTTAGGTCCCTTACGACTTTCCGTCGTAGACGTTACTCTCGAAAGTAACGTCTGTCGATCGAATCGCGCTTACGCCGACGCGAGTCGCCAGGAAATCAACGAAACGGAATAAAATAAAATTGATTTTCACCGGTAATTTTTGAGTAGCGGCTGAACGAATGCACCTACTATGTAGCCATCGGTGAAGTTTGGTCGATAGATTTACGCGCGCCTTATATATACTCTCTCCCCCGTGCTTATCGCCGCGTTTCACCCCTGTATTTCCCGAACATTTACTTTCAATACTTCCGCTATTTATCGGAAAATATTACGCGACAAAAGGTGAACGCAGAGATCGCTTCTTTATCCCTTAATTTCCTCCGCATCCCCCGTCTTCTATCGATGTTGTTGCCTTCGACTTTGCCTCGTTCCCAGCGTTATTGCTCCTCACCACGCCGCACCTCGCCGCACCTCGCCGCACCGCGCCATCGAGCGCCGTCATTCGAACGCTTTTCAAACTTTATTCCCATCTTTTTCCTTTTTCCCGACGGTAAGGAGAAAAAACAGCCAGGTATCGGTAAATTATCCAAGAAACGATAACGCGCGAATAATTCGATACGGTCTAATTATCTCGTCTTGCTGGACTTTTTCGAGCCAAGTTGGACGGAACGTTATATTTTCCATGAAAGGATCTTTCGAATAACCACGATCGATGGGAAACGGAGGTTAGGAAATTAATAATCGGACGCGAGTCCTTTGACGCGTCCCATCGAGAAGATTGTCCCAATATCGTGGAACAGGATAGAAAGTATTTCCCTTTGACGGCGACCCGTCCTCGTTTCTATAACGTCGTAACGACGTAGAACGAAGCATGGCTCTCGAGTAGAAATCAGAAGAGAAATAGGTAAAATAACAAAGGGCAGCATAAGAGAGTCGGCTCTGTGTTCGACCATAACCAACCAACAACTCTGTACCTCCCTCTTTTCTCCATGGATCCTACAATAACACTCTGGAACAAATAATAATAGCAGTTTCGTGGAGATCCCGTGGCACCGTTCAGACGAAGGCAAATAACGCGACTCGAGCAAACTTTCATCAACCGTGGAGGAGGGAAGGAAAGAGGGTAAAAAAGAAAGAAAGAAAAAAAAAAAAGAGAGACTTTGTCCTTGGCTGGATCAGTGAAATTGCGATTTAGTCATCAGCCGCGACGTCGCCTGCTAGATTGTAGAAGGGAAAAAAGGAATCGAGAGCTCTGCATGAAAATTGGAAATCCTGGGAAGAAAATGAAATTCGTTGGTCGGACTTTAGACGAGATTACGGATCATTTTCGAGGGTTGTCCGACACCGAGCGATTCTTTTTTCGAACGAAACGATCGACTCGAGGTTAATTCGTTATTTCGACGATGTCGGCTGTCGTCGGATCGTACAGAACGCTCGCGAAACGCTCGCGAACCGCTCGGAACAAAAGGTGTAGATCCTCGAAGACCGGTTTCAGGCTTATCGACGCCCACACGAATCGCCGCGCCGCTTCCGGTGGACGTTCGCGGTACACCTTTCGAACAACAACGACCGGACGCGCGGACATCTTGGTGCGTGACGTTCCTCGAACGAGAGATAAAAACAATCGACGCGGCAGATAGGGACAAACGCATTCGCTGATCGTTTTCTTCGAGCCCGAGGAACTCGCGTGCGTGCCTGGTTACGCATTCGATCGCGATACGAATACAATGCCGGTCGACCGAACCTATTCCCTATCGTAGGTAATATTCCGCGCGCAACCAGACGCGGTGAATATTTTACGGTACAACGTTATCTCGAAGCGGACGAGCATTCGAAAGTTAGCAAATCGGCGGATGCGAAGAAGGGATACTTCCGAACAAAGAATCGACGGTGCATAAAATGACCAGTCTCCTAAGCAGTCGGTCGCGTGATGGAAATTCGCGTAATTGCAGATAGGTTAGCGGCGATAACGTCTAAGAAAAGTCAAAGAAATTTCGCTAATAACGGAGCTAATAAAGTCGGGAATATGCGTGTAACGATGGAAATCTTTTACTCCCGCGACTCGATTAGCAGGAATTCCGCAAGTTAAGAGAAGTTCGGTGTAAAGCGACGCAACGAAATAGTCGCGGAGGACCGAAAGGCTAAGCGGGTCGAAAGTGGAAAGAGAGGAAGGACGTAGTCGTTGTTCGCGTACGCGCATTTACACGGGAAGCAATGTTTGCGCGGGTCTCGGAGTAGGTTCGGCATCGGTTTCCTTTGGTCAGAACCTCTCGACGTTTCGGCTCGTATTTATCGTGCAAACGAACCAGACGACGATCCCGAGAGAAGTTTTGACGCTATCGCACGGCAAACTACGCGATCCGGCTAAATAAAGATCGATCGGATTCTACCGGTTTCAGCATGGTGGAGCATGCCCAACGAAACTATCGTTGTTCGGCAAATTAGATTCGACGTTAGGACGGCTGGTATCTCGTAAGCGACTCGTTATACGGTCTAGTTCTCGAAACAAATTCGCCGGAAATATACGCTCGGCGTCGAGCATTCGATTTCGAACGGTATATCGAACGGAGGATAAACGACCGACCGGAGACTCTATAGGTTACTCGATAGGAAAGAATAAAGTATCCGCGCGTACCGAGCTACGGTCCCTCGTAAATTCGAGCAACCTTAGAATTTCATCGTTCTTGGAAAGTTCTCGCGAGCGAGAAAAGGCCGCGTCCAGCGATAATTATTGAATTAAATTGGCCGGAAAATTGTTGAGATATCCTCTCCCTTCGTTCTTAGGTTCCTTGGATTAGCCAACTTCCGAAAACTTTCCGAGCAAACTTCCAGCGAGCGGACTCGGAGACCGTTTCGGATTATTTAAGACGAACCGAAGAACCCTCCACGGGTTATCCGTCGCGAATAAATCCGTTTACTTATTTGCACGGCATTACTTTCCTCTTTTATATCCGTCTAGCCAAAGGTACTCGACAAATCCTGTTATGCAGCTAAATTTCTTTTCAACTTCTCCTATTTAATCGAACGAATCGGTCTCTACTGAAAAATTTCGCATAGGCTGTAACGCTGCGCCCTAAAGGCTGCTTCGTTACCCGGCAATCGGTTATGCTGGCAAAAGGAAAAAAATCTAAATTTCCGTTTACCCGGCTCCGATCAAAGGATCAAATTTCTTCGAAACAATTAAATCTTGTCACGAGATCGTGGCGGCGGCAGTGGAGGCGACAGTGGAGGCGGCGGCGACGGCGCAGTAAAAGAGCAAACAAAACAGCGCGTTATCGAACACGTGTATCAAAGAGCAGCGTTAAACCGACGAAACACAGGAAAACGGAAAGTTTTAGCTTCCGATTACGAGGCCGTTCTCGCGTGATTAATTAACGGGAGCCTGGATGCCCGTTTTATTCGCCGCGCCGCTGCGCTCCGCTCGAAACCGTCACGCCTGGCGAGTTCCTTTCTTTGCCTGTTCGATCGATCGAACGAAAACATTCCGGCAAAAAGGAGAAAAGGAAAAAAAAAAGGACAAACGGAAAACACCGCGATCCGTACATGTGTTTCCTCGTGAAACGTCCGTGTATGCGTGCGTACGTGTAAAAGAAAACGGCCGACCGATCGGACCCGTGGAAAAATTTCTCTTCGTTCGCGGTCCCGCGCCTCTCCCGCGTTCCAGAAATTCTCCCTGATAAACAACGTCGACTACGGTTTATTCGATAAAAAACGCGGCTATAAAATCGGAAAACGAATTTTCTTTCACGGAAGAAGAAAGATTTATTCGGTGCGCGAAACATCGAACGCGAAACGGTGACAGCCGGCCTAGCGATTCGGCTATGTAACACCCTATCGACGTCGTCTTTCGATCGTCCTACGAACGAACCTTAATTAATTGCTTTATATCCTGTTCGGTCTACGTAAATACGCCGCATCAGCCGTACTAGCCGCGTTACCATAGACGGAGTAAAACGATATACGTACCGGACAACGAACACAACGACGGATTCGCTCGAACGCGTTACCAAGAATTTGCTAGAACGATGTTTCGCGCGAATAACTAACTCGAGCTAATTAGTTGGTCGTTGTTAATCGGCGACGGAATTCAGGCTGACTCATCGATTGCGTCGATCAACTTTACCACGCCTCCTATCCTAGATGCTTCTTTCTCGATATTAATTTCTATGTAATAGCGTGCTCGTAGCGCGAGGTCGGAATAGAAGCGAGATTTCGAGGAAAACCAGCGAAATATCCGACATATTAAATGGCGGAATAAAAATGCGAGCGTCGGTAGGACAATTTGCTGATTCCATCTTCACGGTCGAAGTTGGCGGCGTTCAGACGGTTTATCATAACAAAACTTTTCCCCGATAAAATTCTCTCGGGAGACGAGAGACGGGAGAGCAGCTTTTATTTATTCACACCGTTTCCCCTATAATTGCGCTTTCTCAGGGTATTACGCATTCATGCCTCGAAAGACGCTCGGAATATCTTAAGATGCGTCGAGATTACGCGGCGAGAAGAAGCTCAATGATTCCACCGATACATGAATAAAGATTAGAAATTTTCAGTCGGAACGAAAGTAAGAAAGGATAAAAGGATAAAAAACAACGGAAAAATATAATATACGGACAACATTTCCGACGAGGATCGATCGGAAATCGATGAAGACAAGGACAGAAGGACATCGTTACGCGTCGTTCTACCTGCGTGCATCCATTGACAGCGACAATACCAAATCACCGGATACGTTGCATCCGCAAAACTTATCGGTCGACCACCGGAATTTCCTTCCTTCCTTCCTTCCTTCCTTCCTTCCTCCATCCCTCTCCCAGTCCCATCCCCGCCCTCTCCGACTCTGTTCCAGGAACAGGCCTTACCGTCCTAAAGATTCGTCCGCTGCAGTGTCAAAAACTGATTCGCCAATTACGTGTATCGTTCACGCAACCACGACCAAGGAGTTCAATCTGTTCGCTGGACCGAGTATTTTTCTGTCGTCGTGTCTAGAGAACGGGTGCAGTCGGAGAAGATCCGAACGTGGGTCGGAAAGCTCGCAATCGGATCGGTAATTAAACGAACCGACACGACGCGACGGCTGTGAAGCTTTTCTGGCCCGGTTGGACGCTCGGAGGATCGAGGAAAAACAAAGGAGAGAAAGAGAGAGAGAGAGAATATTTCATTAGAACGTCTAGTCCGTTTGATCCTGGCCGCTATATCGATCCCTGGGTGCTGTCTCCTTGGCCGCAGTCTCGCAAGTATCGAAATCGTTCGAATCGGCTGCCTCCGCAACCATTTCCTCGTCGCCCTCGATGGCGTTTCCTTTCGTCCCTTTGTTCCGGGACATCCCGCTCTCGAGCTGTTGACTTGGAAATTCGATTAGGTACTTGTTCGCGTCGTTCGATCATGCTCGAAGCTTACCGGTTAGCTACCTACGTACTTTTCCAACCTCTTACCAGAGCGAGCGTCGGCTCCGATATATGTATGTATATCTTTTTCGAGTTTCGACAAATCGATAGACGTTCGTTAGCCACGTCGAGACTCTTCTTCCGCCTAAGAGACTTAATTTTTCAGCAACGAGGATTCGGGGACAGCGCTGCTCGAAATGCTCGATTAAGAATAAGTAACGGCGAACAAAGAGAGAAACGGATTCTAAAGACGAAAGATTTGAACGTCTGCTTAAAGGGATCAGCCGATAAGACGGTTTCGCAGCCGAGTTTAATTTCACGTTTAAATACTTTTCGAACATCTAAATTTGAATATACATATAGAACTAATTAGCCATCTGAACGTTCGACGACGTCCAAACGATTTATTCGAGTCGTTCGCCACGATAGCTCACGTTTCAGCCTGGAGGTTAGAGCAAAGAAAGAAGGAAGGTCGGTGGGAATTCGTAAATTCCACGAGAGCACGTCTGCCGTGTGTCTGTCGAGGAGCGTCGACGCGTTACGTGTCAGCTCGCAACACCCTTTATTACTCGTCACCGTTTAAACGCTCCGAAGCACGCGACGCCTCCTCCGTTATTACCGTGAGACGTCGTGGAAAGTTTGGGACGTGCGACGGATGAGAAATTGTATCGTTGCTCCGCGTCTGTCCTGTCGACTGGTCTGCTCCTTCTTTTCTTTACCTCGCCAGATCCTAAACGCCGAAGATCTACCTTAACTTTAACCTTAAATTCCAGGTAGCCTCGGTGTTCGCGGGATTAATCTAACCCAACCTCGTTCAAAGTTGATTTTACTCGGTAACGCGAGTTATCGAGAACAGCTAGCTAGTCTCCGGTGGAGAGCCATTTAACAACGCGTTCTCTATTCGTTTGTACCGCGTTCTGAATAATCTACACCGAACGAAACATAAGCCGGAGCCCCGAAACTATCGCGAATAAATAACAGGAAGAAAGTTTCTTCCTGCTAGCTCGCGGAATAATAGAGACCGGTAGAAATTCGAAACGCGCGATACGCTCGAAGCGATCGAAACGATCGAAAGAGCTCGAAATTCTCGACCCTTCTCGCGGCCCGTATCATTTATTATTCCGTGATTTTTATCGCGATATAAATGACTCACTCGATAAAGGGAAAAAGAAACGTGACTCACGCACGATCGACGAACAGCCGCGCTCGTTTTCTCCGCCCTTACGGTCCTGTTGCACGCCGCCAAACAACCTATATAAAAGGCTCACGGTATCTCTGCCCGATTAACCCTCGCGAGACAAAGCCTGTTCTTCGATCGCGAAACTTACCGTCGCGTCGTCCGTTTAAACGTCGAATCTCGTCCGAACGGACAGCCAGACAGATCGAGAGAGGCAAAAAAGCAGAAAATTTATACGATGGATCGTAGGATAGTCCGACGCCGACGTGGCGTTCGAATACGAATAAATATGGAAAATAAACTTAAGTCCGTTCGATCAATGTCTTTTTTTCTCTCTCTCTCTCTCTCTCTCTCTCTCTCTCTCTCTCTCTCTTTCTATTTCTTTCTCCCTCGCAGGCCGTTCATATTCCCGTTTTTACCGTTTTTACGTCGGATTTTCTATTCCCTTTACAAAAGGCTCGACTATCGAATCACGTACCGCGCCCTGCCGCCCATAAATTCAACCGGGTATTATTTAATTAAAACCCGGCTGTAATTTATGTATTTATTGCCGACACTTTTATTCGCCGTATCTTATTTATCGAGAAATCTGTTTACAAACTCGAACAAAACGCGATTCCTTTTTCGGACCATTACCTTCGCGAACAAAAAGAACGAGAACAATTCTATATCATCTTTATAACTTTATATCTTTATATCTTTATATTTGGAATTATGGACAAGGCGAAAACGGTTGTCGGATCGGACCTACGCGGAACGAAGGGTTGGATCGGGGTCGACATCGCGAAGCGACCCGAGACCTCGACACGCGACACCGTTTGCCCTTTCCTCGATGCCGAGCGAACTACGATCTGTGGCTAGCAGATAGCTGGCTTCGCTCTAGGGACGCGACGGTGTACGATTTCCGTGCCGTAAAGCAACACCGAGAGACGAAATTAACCGACTGTCCAGACAGTCGCGATGCAAGGTAGAAACCAGGGGTCAACTCGACGACTACGACGACGATGACGACGACACTCTTTGTCGCATTTCTCGTTTCATCGACTCCCCGACGACTTTCCGGGCTTCCCGAGGGAGCCGCATCGCGCCGCATCGCGCCAAACGACAGATCCGATTCTACTCCATCTCGTATCGCGTCTGATCGCTTTAAGCCTCCCTCCTCCACGGTTGGAGGATTAACGTTGTTACGACTAGTCGACGATTGGCTTCGTCCCGAGTACGAAGAATCCGTCCGTAGGTAAACTCGGTGGTCCGAAGTCGGCTGGATAAAAGTCGACTCGAGTCTGACTCACGGACTGGTGGAACAAAATCAGACCCCCTAGCGTGCTCGATATGCATGAGTTATCATTCGTACCACGAATGAATCATATGCGCGATCTTCCGAACCCCGTACTCGGCCTTCCATTCTACCCCTCTCTTCTCGAATCGACCCCTTTCGACCAGCAGGCCTCTGTTCTTTCTCCTCGACAACTTTCGGTTTCGACTTCTTCTTCCGCCACGAGGGTGAACGTCCTTGAATAGGACGTGAATAGGGTGGATCGAAATAGACTTCTTTCCTCCTCGATACTATCTTTTCGCCGTATGCATACGATCGCGTCGAGTTTTCTTAAACGACCAGTCAGAAACATAAAACGTTAATCGAAAGAGAATACGTGGCCAGGACAGTTTATAACGTTAACGTAACGACTGGCCTCCGTCTAAAAGCCGGTCAAAGGCTCCGTTTCGAAGCTGCGAAGGAAAATTGAAAGAAAGAGAAAAAAGAAGATAAGAGAGGTAGCAAAGGTAGACGCGAATAATACCGGCGACAAAAGATGTCCAGCAAATACCTAATGTTTTTGCACTTTCATAGTCCTCCTCTCCGGACCAGTTTTCTTTTTTCCTCCTCCCTCTCTCGTCTTTTAACCAGCCTCGTTATCGAGCCTTCTTATCTCTCTTCTTTCGTTCTCTCGGCATCGTCTTCGCACTTATCACGGTTTTCTTCCCTTTCACCCCTGATGCCACCCCATTTACATCGCCATTCACGTTCGTTGCCCTTCTTTCTTATCGTTATTTCCCTTTCTGTCTCCTTTAATAACCCAGCCCCTTCGCCGTCCTCCTCGGACAAGCAAAGTAGCCCTCTTTCCTCATCCTTCGCGATTCCTTTTCTTCGACGAACGCGCCACCCCTTCGACCGGCGAAAAGCAACCCTTTGTCGAACCAAAGCATACACGCGTACGAACGCACAGAGGGTTCTTACGGTAACGAGCGACTTCCAGCCCGATGGAAAAATATTTGCGCGTCGAGGCCGTTGCTTTCTCTGTCCCGCGATCGAATCAACGGTTTTTAAAAACATTTTTATTTACCTGAATCTCGATGAATGCTCGCGAACACGTGGCTAGATTCTCTCTAAAAAAATATCGAATTATTCGGAACGCTTCCCCAACGACGCGTCGACCCTCTCGACCGAACAGCAATTTTTCTGTCTTCGCGACACGAGCGAAATTGCGGCTTTGTTTCCGCTCGTGACGCCTCGCGACTCCCCTTTCGAATCGACGCGGCCTGCTTCTGTTTTCGCCCTTTTTACCGCCACGGCCCAACTAATTGGATCTTACGGTACTTGTCCTATCGTTTCGCTCCTCTTCTCTCCTCCTTCCTCCTCCTCTCTTTGCTCCGACAAAATTTACTCTTTTACGTTTTACGGAACGCTTCGTTCCGCGCACGCACAATTATCTCGGACTGCTTCGAAAACTACCAATCTTTTTACTCGTTTCTTTAATCCTTCTTGTCCTTCGCTTCGTACCGTCCGAAAATTATTATTCTCCTTCCCCGAAGAGAGATAATTCTCTTTGTATTCTGTTCGTAACCCGTTACGGAGTAACGAGAGTAAAAAGTCGCGAGGAAAATGAAATGAAAGCTTGCCGGTAGATAAGATAAGGCTCCATTGTCCTTTTATTTCTTTCCCCTTCTTGCCGAGCCACGAAAGAGTTAACGATCAATTTGCCAGTCGTCCGCATCGATATTCCTGTCTGCTGCATGGATTTCGCTGCTGGGACGGAATTAAAAGCAAAGAATTTTCGATCGATCTTCTCCTTTCGAACGACGATTATTTCGTTTTAGAACGACTTTAACCTCGATACCGATGTCGGCCGTGTTAATCAACGAATAATTATCGTTCCTAATGAACAGATGAAATTACAAATTGGAAATTGTCGGATATCGTTTCGGCGAAATATCCGGATTAATCGAAATAACCGACGCGATTGCCCTTTTCGAATGTCGTTTCACGTTCGACTCTCATACAGTCGGGCTTAATTAAACGTTTAATCGATTACTTTCGTCGAGTTTTCGAAATTCCTCGTAGGCGAGCTTATATCGTTCGATGTTTCAGACACGGGAGCCCTGAGGATGCTGGAGCTGGTAGTACCCCAGTACGTGGTCCGCGGTCAGAACATAAGACTAGAGTGCAACTTCAACCTGGACGGCGAGACGTTGTACTCGGTGAAATGGTACAAGGACGGGAACGAATTCTATCGCTACGTACCTCAGGACAGACCACCGGTGCTCGTCTTCCAGCTGCCAGGTGTCACGGCGAACGTAAGAATCGCGTCGTATTGATTTTTCTTGTCTCGTGCCGATGCACCGCGCTCTCCGCGCTCTCGATCTATTTACAGCGCGTCGTTTTTCATTTCTTCCTTCCCTCCACGGCCACAACCTCCCTCCCGTCTTGCAACCTTCTTCCGCTATCCTTCTCGCTACATTTTTCTCGGCGATATCCTTATTTCACTGCGTTTCCCGCTTTCAGATTCACAATTCGACCGAGCGATCGGTCGTCCTCTATTCCGTCAACCTGATGAGCTCCGGAAGATACAGATGCGAGGTGTCAGCGGAGGCGCCCTCTTTTCAGACGGTTTCCGATCACTCGGACATGATGGTAGTGGGTAAGGCACGTTTATTACATATCCATCTAACCGAAATATTTCCTGTTTAAAACGCACAATTTTTTCCACAATTTTTCTTCGCTAATAAAGCCGTCCGAGCAGGAAAAAAGTTTTCTCAGAGTACGCTCTCTTAATCTCCTCCCGCTTTTAATCTCTTCGTAGAAAGTTAAACGAATTCTTAAAAAGGGAAAAGAAGCCAGAATGATAAAGAGCGTTGTAAAACGTTGCAGCCCTGCCGGAAGACGGTCCCGTTATCACCGGTCGACCAGGAAGGCATCGTTATCAGGTCCGTGACGTGGTGCGATTCAATTGCACTTCGGCCAAGTCGAAACCAGCTGCCATGCTCAGTTGGTTCATCAACGGAGAGCCTGTAAGTGCAACTGTACTTACCTTTATCGATCTTTCGTCGCGTAACTCTTAAAAAACTAATTGGAAAGTAGAGTCGCTTCTACTACCGCGAAAAGGAAAAAAAAAGAACGAAGCGAAAATAATAGGCGGTCGTGGCGCAGGTGGAGTCGCAAATTGAGCCGCGTTCGAAAACTATATCCAGGTTTTGGTCGGTGTCGGTTTCCGTTTAGGTCGACACGCAATACTTGAGAGGGCCTCACATCACCGAGGTGGATCGCGAGGGTCTGGAGACGGCCGTGCTCGGTCTGGAGTTCCGTCTGCACGCGAAGCATTTCAAGAGGGGAGACCTGAAGATCAAATGCCTGGCGACGATAGCGACCGTCTATTGGAAATCGAACGAGCTCAGCATAGAGGGTGAAAGGCCCCACAAGATGCCTGTAATGGAGAGCAGGGAGACAAGGGCGCAAGGGCACACGCACGCGGAACATATCTTGGGAGGTAAACTCGGCTGCGCAACATCCTCGACTCCGATTCCCGTTCCCATTCTCGTTCCCATTCCCATTCCCGTTCCCATTCCCGTTCCCATTCCCATTCCCATCGTGACACGCGATTCTCCTTTATTGCAAAAACCTCCAACGAGGCGATTATTCTTCGGAAGAAAACGCACCGGAAGCCTCGTGAAACCACGTATTTTCGTGGGAAGAAAGACAGTTTCCTTCCCGGGAAAAACCTCTTTGAGAGGATCGCTCGAGGACGCTTAAAAACGCTCGAGAACGATAAGTTATAACTGCCCCGATACGTTAATCGGAGAAAATTACACCGGCGAGTTACGTAATTCGATTTTTCTGTCCTTTCAGGAAGCGGAAGTAGCGCGCCGCTGCCCTGCATCTTGCCACTGGTCACGTGTTTATTGATCCTTCGATAAGGGGAAGAGAGGATACACGCGCCTTTCGTGCTCATCCGTTTCCAGGCCTGCTAACCCGGAGACTCCTGGTCTACGCTAAATCATTATCCGTGTTGTTTCTATTTTTTATAATCGCAGTTAGCGCAGTTAGCGAGGACATAGACGAAAAAATATATATTAAACGAAGATAGACGTTTTCGAGAGAGAGGTGGCTTCGAGTTGGAAGAGGGGACAGAGGCGAACAAACTACTTACTGGATCAGTCCATTAATCTGTGCGCGTGTGTACCCGTGAAATCGTCGCTCTTTACGTAACGCGATCAAGCCTCGTCGACAGATTCGATGAACCGATCCAATAAAGGATCCCACTGATCCCGATCATATTATCAAACTTTTTATTCGGTCGTTCGCGCGATTCGACGAGCAAATTTTCCTCGACGAGAAAAAGATGCGATATCCGTGCTGATTACAAATTTATTTTTCGCTCTCGTTCGTCGCGTTAAACTTAAGGAAATTTCCAGTGCGCCTGCCGCCGAACAAGCATTAATCGATCGAGTGCGTCTGTCCAAGAATGAAAGAAACAGCGAGCGCGAGAGTGCGTCGAACACATTTATATCGAATTGTACACGAGTGTTTCTATATCGTCCAGTCGTGGGAGAGAGCAAGAATCGACTCGGTGAGAGAATGTTCTCTTTCGTCGTAGCTTTTATCGAATCTAGTCGCTATTAATCGAGAGCAGAGATACGTTATCCTAGTGTTACTATTACCGACAGTCACGCGTGAGTGTAGAGTGTGTTTTACCAAAGAATATTTCAAAGGTCGCGCCGATAACATTCCTATCGTTAATTTTCCGATGTACCGGGCGAAACGCGATGCATCGAGAACGCCCGAAACCATCGTCTCGAGTGTACTTTATGTGCGGTATTATTGTAAGAGCACTCTGTACATATGTACATAAATCGAACCAACTTTTATCTTTAACTTAACGTTCTGATAATAAAGCGGCATTTATGTCGACGCTCGATAATACGAAATAAGCCTAATCCTTCCGGGACGTCCGTTCTCTCCGATCTCGTTCGACAGATTTTTAACGGGCATACCCTCCGACAATTTCCGCTTCATAAAACCGATCATAAAACGGAAGTATTGTACAGGCATCTGTCCGTAAAGAACCGGTGACGCTTTTTCTGACACTGATAGCTCTTCGGCGGTGATCGGAAAAAGAAATTCGAGATCTTTTGCTCCCCAGGATTCGCCGCATCCTCAGTTTCCTCCCACTCCACCGATAACGCCTTCTCCTCCAACACCTTCTCGGCGGTTGACCAACTGAATCTGACGATTCGAGGAAACCCGAACACCGGATCCACGTTTTCAATCAGCCAATTCTTTGTTTCCGGATCATTCGGATATCCGCTTCCGTACGCTTTACCGACCGAACCTTCGCGAAACTGCCAAGCTCGTATCGCGTGATCGCGGGATACTTTGGCGCAGATACTGGCCGCGCTCACGATCGGGTACGTCGAATCGGCTTTCTTCGCGACGGTTATTTTTATGCCGGGGAAAATCTCTTCCAACCTGGCCTGGTACTTTTCCGGTTTCCCTACCGTGTCCACGTAGATCTCCGAGACCCATACACCGGCTTCTATCGCCATTTTAGTCAGTTCGATCGCGGAAAGCATCGACACCTCGTTCAAAGACGTTTTACTCCGACGATACATGCTGTTCGAGATGATATTCGGCGATATCGCGTCTATGCACCATCCCATTTTATCTTGTTCCTTGCAAATTTTATCGAATATCGTGTCCCTTTTCTCTTCGGTCAGACTCTTCGAATCGGCGCAACCCAACTCCACTAGAAGCTCCTTCAACGACAAAGGCGCGTACGAGATCCCGTAAACCATGGGTCCCAAAACTGGTCCGCGACCGGCCTCGTCGATGCCTAGCTGACACGGCTCGTCTTTGCATATTTGTGCTACCTGCCGGTAAATTTTATCCGTTATCGGACTGATATACAATACCTAATCCATCATTCTTTATTTTACTTATTTCCGTACTATTAACTTACTTACTTACTTACCTGCCAGTATCCTCGAAGAGGTTAACTAACCTCGAATCTCTTAATTATCGACCCCGAACACTTACAGTACCGAATAAAACATGCATGCGCATGCACTCTCCCACAAACACGCAACCGGATGCAATAATTCGTTTACTTGTTTTTTAAATACCTTTGACGCGTAAATTTTGTTTACACTGTGATCCCAGTTTTCAAAGTACGAAGTTAAATCTTCTTTGCACGTAATCGAAGCATCTTCTTTCTGGCTCGCACTATTTTCCTCCGAATTCGTTTCTTTAACTTCGATCGAGGTGTCTTTCTCATTTGCCATGATCGCGTGTCTCGTTACGTTCAAAAACGTTAATCCTTCGACCTAACCTTCAATGAAACGTCGACGTTCGGACGAGCCGCCAAAATTACGAGTGCTTGTATCGATACGTTGTATCGAAACAACCTGTATATATTTTATATATACACACATATACACATATATATATATATATATATGTACATATATTTATATATGAATTTTATAGGCTCGAATAAACGTTAGTTTTTGAAATTACAGATAAACGGTGAAAATAGTCCGTGAGTAGAGGTGAAAAAATTCTTTATGATCGAATGTCAGGACATGGTAGGAAAATCTCGATGGTACGCGTATATCGATAAACAACGTCTGGTATCGACCTCTATATTGTATAGTTCAAAGTTTCGGATTTCTCACTACTAACTACCTGTGCGCATATGTCGCGTGTCCTCGGTAGAAATAGTTGATGACACCGTGTTAGTAATATCGTGTGTCGCAAAATATAACCTCTCAATAAAATGCTTTAATTCTTATCTGTATCGTTAAAGATTTTGTTCTTGCGAAAAATTTGATTTTACACGATCGTGTGAACGTACAGACGCTCGTTCGAGCACGTTACAACATGAAAGTTATCGTGAAGAAGCTTCAAGGAAAAGAATGCGTTGTTGACGTGAGTACCAAGCATCTTGACTGTATCTTTTTTTCTATTTACAAGACATTCGTCACGCGATGAATTTCATTTATGAACATGTCATCGATAACGTTTCTCGAACTTTCGTTCCTCTCCGATACGGATTATCGTGTCTTGGCCTTCGAACAAATTTCCAATAAATTTTACCACTACGAACGATTATTAAATCGTTTATGTTTCGTTCCCGTAGATTATGCCCTCGGACACGGTGCTTCAATTAAAGCACAAAGTCAGTGACCTTTTGGGTATAGAAGTTCCACAACAGAGACTGTTGCTCACGGGCAAAACTTTAGCTGGTAAATTTACTTGAACGTTTGAAGATGAAATATTTCGTTTTTACGTAGCGGTTAACCTACCTCCTATCCTGATATTCCAGATGAAAATCCATTGAGTTTCTATCCAGGAATCAAGGATGGAAGCAAATTGAATCTGTTGGTGATTAAAAAGGCAGACGAAGGATCTAGCGAGGAAAAGGCTTCGTATAGCAAGTCTGGCATCGATACTCTACGAGATGAAATCTTTAGAGTTCTGTGGCGCTATTACTCTGAGTTAGACGCAGAATGGATAGTCAAAGAGTTGATAAAAGACCTGAAAGATAAAGTGAATTACCTTAGTTACGATGATTTAGAACGATTAGCAACGGCGCTGCTCCAGGACCAAGAGAACTTAGATTAAGAGTACTTTGGTTTTCCATTTACTCCTTAATACTTGATTATTGTAATACACTTTTATTTAATTAAACCGTTTCCTCATTGTGTCCCATTACTGGTAGTATATTTTAAAGAAACGGGAAGTCACGCAAGAACAAGACGGATGTATGGAAAGATTAATTTTATTAAAACGTACAAGTATAATTGTAATTGCACTTTAATAAATGGATTCTCAAGGGTCAGCCAAATCCAGCTGTCGGAAATATCTTGCAACTAGGCATATAAATAAATTCAGTGCTCCTACTTCTCGTACTTCCAATTTTTCCTGAGAAAGAAAACAGAAAATGGGAAACGTTAACGTTTAGCTAAAAAATTTGTTAGAAGAAAGAAAAGCAAACAATTTTTATTATTTCGATGGGAAATTTACTAAGCAATTATTGAATAAAACTGATTTGTTAAAAAAAAACAGAAACTATAAACTTTGGTTTCTCTTTCTTTCAACGACTAACAATGGCTTCAAATGAAATATTACCGATCGTGCACGCATAATCGAGCATGTTCTAGCTAACGAGCGCAAACAAGAACATATATCCGGAGTTAGTGGCATTTCTAATACGACTAACAACGCGTATATCCATTGTCCCAATTCGTATTGTATTTTTTTCTGCGACGAAAGATGTTGTACCAAATACTCTAATATTTGCTCTATCATCGGTTGATTCAGACGAAAAATCACGCTCAACGTCGGGACGGTTTTTACTTTATCTTCGTTATGTCCCGAACAGAATTTGATCCAACCTTTTTCGTCCTCTATGTCCGGCTGTAAATTTCAAAAATCAAGAACTCGCCGAATATTTAAACGATCCGTTAACGGAGCTAAAATATTCCATTACCTACCAAGTTCATTTCGCAGCGTCCGAGTTTGCGTTTAAACGTTTCAATGCCATTTTTCAGCTGGCTTACGTATAATCTTGTATCGGAGAATTCTGATACCTGATATAATTGCCAATCGCGCGTCGGGCCAAGCCACGGAGGTGCCTCTACACATCCTGATAACTTGTAACGTTGCGTTTACATCATTATTTAATATTATTTATGCGCTCGCAAACATAGACATCCTATTCCCAAGTGAACTATTTTAATACACCATTTGCAAACTTACGGGTTCTATATCGATCGTAGGTGTTTTAAGTTGTTTATGGTCTATGTCGGCTACCACAACATCGGCGCATTGTTGTGCTTCTATCCTGTAATATCCGAAGCGATCAGAAGATACTTTCTCGAGCCATTAATTTCTTCGTAAAACATCTTTACTTACACCACCCTCTTGATGTATTCCTCTCCCGAAACCGGCGGTAAAGAAAAATTGATATTTTCATCTATTTCGCCGACTAAAAGGGCAGGTTCTATAAAATATTCCGTCATTTCGTTTACTATCCAATAAACGTTTCCTCCAACAATTTAACTTCCTTCTCCGACGATGCGAATAGGTTATGGTCGATGGTCAAAATATAACCTCGAAACGCAATTTTACTTTACCATGACAATTTTCACCTTCTTAATTAATAAATAATATGTCATTAAGACCACGTATCGAGGTCAATCTTATTTACTAGATAAGCGTTTCGAATAAAAACTATACGGTCAATATGAAAAAATATTTATGACTTCGAGGTAAATAAATAATGGGTATACGTGGGGTCATCTAGTCGTGAATACTGGTACTAGCTGAAATAAAGCACGCGACTTTCTAGAAAATTATCGACTTTCTGGAGTGATCAGAATACTCGAGAGAATGACATTTTAATTCAGAAACGGTGTTAGGAATGAAATTGAAAAATATAATATTTTATGAACTTAAAAATCCTCGGCCATCTAGCGGTGGAAGATGGGAATTAATTAAAGTACAGTTTCAAAAGTGCGTAGTTTACCCTGTTCGCCGAAGAGATGGCGCCACTTGTTTTATTTTTGTGGGTGACTTGATAAGAGTAGGTCACCCACCTTATCGACTACGGGTAAACGAAACAACGTACACACAATTTGTCGATGAAAAGAGCTCAAAGTTTTATTCAATATTATTTAAATGTTTGTAGTTTAATAATAAAACGCTCTAAATAAACGCAATTGCACGAAACAATACAAAATAATTCGCGGTTACAACACTCAAAATAACTCAGAGATACAACGACTCGCTAGCACGCTTTCCAAGGAAGTGAGCTTCCTTTTCGAGGGAAAACCCCTTCCAGGCAAAAAAATATAAAACTACGTAGGGGAAAAACGTACCTTCCGGCGGAACGGTTGAACGGAAGTAGGTGTCGCCACACTACCCCCCTCCAAGTCGCTCGAACTGTCAAAACGAGCAGACGATACAATTCTAGAGTACGTATGTGCAAGGTTATGCGTATCTTTTTCGACAAATGCCGGTTTTAACCGTTCCGTCGAAAGCACGACTTCATTCCCTTTAATATCTATTAAATATGTGGTATCCGTGACACGCTTAATAATTTTATAAGGTCCCTCATATGGTTGTTCCAAAGGTTTCTTAACGGCGTCAATTCTAACAAAAACATGTGTGCAGTCGTGTAAAGTTTTAGGAATGAAATGTTTCCGTCTATCGTGGTGTGCCGTCTGTCTAGGTCTAATCTGTCGCATGTAATCTCTGAAACTGTCTAAACTAAAATTGTCTTGTGTTTGCGTGTCGACGAAAAATTCTCCTGGCAGTCTGAGGGGTACACCATACAGCATTTCTGCTGCTGTGGCCTGAATATCCTGTTTAAAACTAGTACGTAAACCTAATAAAACTGTAGGCAAAACTGCTGTCCAATCACTATTCTCGTGGCACATAATGGCTGCTTTCAATGATCTATGCCATCTCTCTACCATTCCATTTGACGCTGGATGATATGCAGTTGTATGGATATGTTTGCATCCAATCAAATTGGTGAGAGTCCTAAAAAGTGCTCCTTCGAACTGTGAACCTTTATCTGTCGTAATTGTAGCTGGAGCTCCGAATCTAGAGATCCAGGTATTACAAAAGTTTACAGCAACAGTCTTGGCTGTCATGTCCTTAATAGGTACCGCCTCAGGCCACCGGGAGAATCTATCAATCATAGTCAAGCAGTACCTGTAACCGTCTTTTAGAGGTAATGGACCTATTAAATCTAAATGTATGTGTTTAAAACGTTCCTCTGGAACAACCATACGCTGTGGAGGATTAATTGTATGCCTGCCGACCTTGCTGCGTTGGCATGGAATGCAGGTCCTAGCCCAGCGCAAAATGTCTTTATTCATTTTGGGCCAAACGAATCTGCTACCAATCAGCTTTTTGGTCGTTCTACCGCTAGGATGTGAAACGTTATGGGCGTTATTGAAAATTTGCATTCTCAACACTGTTGGCACATACGGTCTTATGTTGTTACCTGAAATGTCACAGTAAATTGCTTCGTCAGAATTATCTACTCTAAGTTGCTTTAGATTCAGTGCTGTATTACCCTTTAATAGATCTTTTAATTCAGAGTCGCTTTTTTGCTGTTCGGCTAATTGTTGTGTGCTTACCACGACTGGCATACTAATAACGTCCAACCGTGATAAGGCATCAGCCACTTTGTTATCTATACCTGACGTATGCATTATATGCGTACTAAACTGTCCAATGAAATCTAATTGTCGCAACTGTCTAGGTGAGGCTTTGTCAGACTTTTGTTGAAATGCGTAAACTATTGGTTTATGGTCAGTCTGTATCGTGAAATTACGTCCGTCAACTAAATGTTTGAAATGCTTAATGGCTTTGAAAATTGCTGTTAACTCTCTATCATAAGTACTGTAGCGACTTTCCTGTGGGGTAAACTTCTTTGAGAAAAATCCCAAAGGTTCCCATCTGCCATTTACTTCCTGTTGCAGCACTGCACCTATTGCCGAATCAGAAGCATCCGTAGCCAAAACTAATGGTGCATTGTCAACTGGATGTACCAACAGTGTTGCGTTTGCCAATGACTTTTTACATTCATTGAATGCATCCACTGCTTCTGAAGTCCATTCAATTATACGTTTGTCGCGTTTCTTAGCCCCTACCAAATACCTATGCAGAGGAGCTTGAATGGCTGCAGCATTCTTGACAAAACGCCTGTAAAAATTTAATATGCCTAAAAATCGGCGTAATTCTTCTTTTGTTTTCGGCTGTGGGTATTCGCTAATCGCTTGAACTTTCTCCGGTACAGGTCTGATTCCCTCCTTGTCTATGAGGTACCCCAGGTATTGCACCGAACTTGCGCCAAAAACGCACTTTGCCGTATTTATTGATATTCCAAATTGCTGCAGCCTCTCTAACACTAACCGAAGGTGTAATTCATGCTCAACATCATTCTTGGAAGCTATTAAAATGTCGTCAATATAACAAAACGCAAAATCTAAGCCGCGGAGCACAGCATCCATAAAACGTTGGAAAGTCTGTGCTGCGTTTTTCAATCCGAATGTCATTACGTTGTATTCAAACAAACCGAATGGCGTTATTATCGCTGTTTTCGGACGATCTTCTGGTGCGATAGGAATTTGATGATAAGCACGGGCTAAATCTAACGTAGAAAAAATCTTTGTTCCGTTTAAATTATATGAAAAATTATGAATGTGCGAAATAGGATACTTATCAGGAATTGTTAAACTGTTCAAGCGTCTATAATCTCCGCACAATCTCCAATCACCGTTTTTCTTTTTAACAAGATGCAGCGGACTAGCCCACGGACTGCTGGATGGTTGGCAAATTCCTTGTGAGAGCAACAAATCTATTTCGGCTTTTGCTGCCTTAAGCTTTTCCGAAGGCAGTCTACGTGCCTTCTCAGCTACCGGAGTGCCTTTAGTCATAATGTAATGCCGTACTTGATGGGTCGGGTTGTCCTGTTTCTGTACAGTCCGTGTCACGTCAATGAATTCTTTTAAAAGCGCGGAATACCTGTTCGTAGAGTCAACTGTAGTTAACGTCGGTTCTGTGGAATGTACTGTCAGTCCCGTGGTTCGTAAGTTAGTAAGTCCGTCGATTAGTCGTCTGTTACGTAAATCGACCAGAAGACCGTACCGTTTCAAAAAGTCGGCGCCAATAATTGGTTGTTTCACCCTAGCCAGCAGAAATTCCCAGGCAAAAGGACGCCGCAAACCTAAATCTATAATTATATTTTTAGTACCAAACGTGTCAATCGGAGTACCATTCGCTGCAAAAACCTTAAAATTAGACGGAGTAGACTTTCCTTTCACCGATTGAAAAGGTAATACGGAAATATCTGCCCCGGTATCTACTAAATAACTTAAATTATTTTTCCTATCCTTAATAATGAGACGACAATTTCTCTGGAAGCCATCCGACGCCGTCTCTATTCGGGGTTGGTTGCCTAGTTTCCCGACGTCGTATTAGATGGCGCTGCGCCGGTTGGTGGAGGTCCCGTCCATCCACAGGGAATTACGCAACGATATGCCCTATCGCCGAATTTCCGGTGATAAAAACAAAGCCTGGTCCTATCCTCCTGGGAGCTCGAACGGCGGAAAGGCTGACGACCCCTAGATCTCGAACGTGGTCGCCAGGGTTGGCGAAATCGCTGATTCCTTTGCTCCGCCTGCTGCATACCAAGAGATCCCACCATACTAGTCAACCTGGAAATTTGATCCTCCAGATCGCTAATCCGGTCCGTTTTCGGTGCCTTCGGTGCATCCACCGTCGCAACTGTAGGTGCAGACACCTCAATAATTTTGTCCGCAAGCAAAGCCAGCTTGTCAACATCTGCCGTGTCACTAATAGCCAGAATACTTCTAACGCTTTCAGGTAAATTTTCCAGCAACAGCGTGCGAAGCACGGCTTCCCCAATTTGGCCTCCTGCGAGATTCCGCAGCTTCTGCAAACAATGCGACGGCTTGTCGCTGCCCAAGTCATATCCTCGGAGCGCTCGACGCAACTTGGATTCTGATGATTCGTCAAACGCATTGACGATTCTGCGCTTCACCTCTTCATATTTACCCCTCGCTGGCGGGCATGTAAGGACGTCAGCGATAAACGGCAGTACCTCGTGGTCCAACTGCGTGACTACCTGCCGATATTTGGTTTCATCGCTGGTAATCCTCGCCAAATCGAACGTTGCTTCGACTTGTGCAAACCACACGTTCGGATTTTCCTTCCAAAAGGGCGGAAGCTTCTGTAAGGATGCTGCATTAATGGCGGGTTCGACGGAGGTTGACGCTTCTTTGTTGTCCGCCATTTTGTGCGAGAGCGCGTCCCTTGGTGGCGAGCGTGAAAGTGCCATTTTCGCGTCGCTTTTTACTATCTCTGCTTTTTAAAATCACTCGCGAACTAATTCTGCGCGTTTGAGAGTCGCGGGTCACCAGATGTGGGTGACTTGATAAGAGTAGGTCACCCACCTTATCGACTACGGGTAAACGAAACAACGTACACACAATTTGTCGATGAAAAGAGCTCAAAGTTTTATTCAATATTATTTAAATGTTTGTAGTTTAATAATAAAACGCTCTAAATAAACGCAATTGCACGAAACAATACAAAATAATTCGCGGTTACAACACTCAAAATAACTCAGAGATACAACGACTCGCTAGCACGCTTTCCAAGGAAGTGAGCTTCCTTTTCGAGGGAAAACCCCTTCCAGGCAAAAAAATATAAAACTACGTAGGGGAAAAACGTACCTTCCGGCGGAACGGTTGAACGGAAGTAGGTGTCGCCACATTTTTTTTTCAAAATTCAATTAATATTGATTTTATCGATTAATATTTGCTATATATTTATTTTTATTGATTTTCTACCGTTTAAAATATATTCCGTAGGTCCGTAAACGCGGATTATGTGCTTAGAAGAATTCGCACTCGTCGTACGTATCTCGTCGATGATATAGTCGCCATGACAGGATTCCTACTTACGGTTGGTAAAAAGAATGCGTATAAATTCACTAGGAGAAGCAGTGAAAGGTGAATGAAAGTATAGCATAAAATTGAATGGTCGAAAGAGAGGTATTTATCGGTGATAAACCGTGAAAGAAAAAAGTAGAAAAGAAACATAATTTACGTGTACGCGTACATCTATTCTCCTATCGAAGAATCGAACGTACTAACAGTTTTCATTGTTGTCGCGGTGTTAGAAGAAAGAAGCGCGACTACACGATCGATTTGTTGGATCGATAGGAATACGTAGCGAAAGAATAGGGCAACTTTCCGTTTCCATCGTCGTGTTCGCGCTCGTGGTTTGGCCGCAGCCTCGCTTATTAATTGCAGTAATAGCCGAGGGAAAGAAGAAAGGAAAATGTACGCGTATTCACCGGTTCCGTCAATGTCACTTTCACGACCTTTCATTCGATCGTCAGGGCCCCCTCTTGCTCGAACAACAAGAGCCAACATGTATATTGTATATATACGAGGATACCGATGCCAGTCGTCGCAACAGATTTCAAAGGTGGAAAGAAGTTTGCTCGTAATGGGAAAAGCTTAGCTGTCGAGAATTTCTGTAGGTTACTGTATAAATGTATAAAAATACATATAGTATGCATATAGTTTATAGCTTATCATCGATATCCGATTTTGTCGAACAAACGAATTACGCTGCACCGAATAAGTAGATTACGCTTCCGATTTTTTTGTCCGAGTAGCCATTCCAGCGAATGGAATATCGTCGACGAGGATCGTAGAGGAGTGTCGGATGCTGGTCGAGGGATCTCGAAGAGCTCTCCTCGAGGTTCTTTGACGCGTGGGGATAACTGGAGCTACCGGTTAAGTGAAGTGTATCGCATCGAGACGAAGTAGTACACTGTTTCTTTCCGCAGTGCGTGCATTGGATCGGGGCTTCGGACTCGAGAGGATCCGAGTAACTGGCAATTCCAGCGCAACACGAACAACGAACACATCCTGGAGACTGGAAGCTCTATCTCGTCCAACGACCAGCGAAAGACATGAAACTTTGTTCTATCGTAAGTTATTTTTCTGTCGGCCGTTCGAATCCAACAGTAAAAATTAATATAAATACGAATAATAACGTTGGCGTGTCGTAACGACGATTCTCCTTTTTCTTCGAAAGGAATTCGCGGCGAGTGTTAGTCGAGGAAAGTAAATTTATAAAGATAATTACGTTAATACTATCGTATAAGGAAGATATCCAGTAAGAAGCGTGAAGGCGAAGAAGCGTGAAAACTAGTTTTCTGTTCTATTATATGTATAGATTCGTGTAATTGATTACGACGAAGGCACGCGTAACCGTTTCCAATCACATAAATCGTTGGATAAATTTTCAGTTTCTTTATTACGAATACATCGTCGAATCGATTAATATTAATTGTTCCCACGGACGTGCCGTATCCATTTATCGCGTACATAATAAATAGCGCGGCTGTTCACCGAATGGTAGAAAGGTCGTAAACGCGATCAGCGTATCGAAAGAAAGCGAAAGCGAAATATTTTCCTGAATAATCCTGTATAATGCAGATATTATTGTTGTTAACAGGTTGGTGCGCTAACGTGGATAGCGATCGCGACAGCGACATTGGAATCCGATTCGCGTGGAAACTGGAGCAACGAAAAGGTAACTTTCCTATCGTCCGAAGCTCAAACGGATTTACGTGTTTCGTTAATTCGAAATAAGAAGTTTCGGCGCGATGCGGCGCGATGCGGCGCGATGCGGAGGAAATCAGTTCCCGCGGAACGGAAGTTACCTTCGACGTCGGAGGATAGAGAGCCGAGCAAAACAATACGTTCCCTTACGCAAAATGTCTCACGCGTAACCCTCGAACAGCGTACTCGCTTGCACGCCGTGCAGTCAACCTTCGGGCATAGAAATCCTTAACCTCGATCTACTTGCGGGTGTCATTCGAGAGATCAAGCATTTTTCCTCTAGCCTCTGGTCTTGTTCGTCCGCGATTCGACGTCGCTAATCGTCCCGATAGGATGTACCGATAGGATACCTAATACTCGACTCCGTTCGTATCGTTTCGTACTCCAGTTTGTTGTTCCGACAAGCGTTCGCCACTGCGATCACGCTTCGGACTGGCGGCGCCTCTCACTCCGAACCTCTAACGCGTCGCGATCCAGACATTACCGGTCTGTCTCGACGGAAGATAGCGAGTGAAAACGACCTAGGCAGCGCGCGAAGGTTAAGGACGACTTTCGCTTGAAAGTCGCGTCCGAAGGTTGCGGCTCGAAGGCCATCGGTCTTTCCCATCGATCTTCCCGCCACGGAAACGCCAATTTACAGATTCATCCGCGTTCTCCAAAGTTAGCAGGCAACTTTGTCTTCCGCTCGTAAATTTCGATAGAAGTAAACGCCGGTAGACGAGAATATTCCATGGTATTTAGTAGCGCTTTCTCTTCGAACGTAATTCTGTAGGTCACTCGCGGTACGCGATCTTCTATAATTAATATAAGGAAGAAAACTCCGAACGAACTTGTTCGCTCGCAACGACGTTCCTGATTTCGAAACGTAAGCATTCGAGAAAATTACCGTGAAAAGTTCCGACGTAATTAGAGAATTCGCTCGGTTTCTGGGTCGGACGCGTTTCGACCGATCGATTCCCTCGATACTCTAAACTTTCGTGGCGATTCAGCTACGCGAAAATGTCCTCGCGCAAAAAGAAGTAGCAACACTTTCTCCGTGCACTTTCGGATGAAAGCCGGTGTGTCGAGGGTTGACCCACCTACTGTCAAAAATTCCACGCAAACGATCTCGTCGGATCCCTTTCTCTTTCTTCTTTCTATCTCGCCTGCTCCAGTTTAATCGCTATCTCGAATTTCAAATATCACGCTCGATGTTCTAGAGAAGAAGCGATCTGGGTAAAACTAGGAAACTAACAGATTTATTTAGTCCTAACGCGGTATGTATATTCGAGTTTCAAGCGCGAGCAGTGAAACGTCGATTCAAAACGAATAGCGAGTGAAAACTCGAGGGCATCCCTTTTCGGGAAACCGACGCGAAAACGGGACTCTCGAGACAAGTTTCTCCTCGAGATCTAAATGATTTTTCTCGCAACGTATCGTGACCAGGAACGAAGTAATTTGATACGGTACTTGCCAACAACGTAATTAACTTGATCGGCACGGATCGAATCGCGGACATAAAAGCGAATTAGGAAAATTATGAATCAGGAATTAGTTGGCGGCGAGTCGAACTAAGCAGAGAAGAGGCGGACTTCGGAGAAACAAATTTCTCTGAAACTTGGAATCGTTCGTAGAGGGTGTGTTCGTTTCGAGGACTACTAGAGAGCACTACTCTCACTGGTTTTTCTTCGGCGCAAGCTGCAAGAATGCGACGCGCATCTTTTCCCGTTTCGCCTTTCTTCTCGCTCGAATTTGCCGGGAGAAAGGGAGACAGCCAATGGTACCGTAAGTTGCCACCTTTCTCTTATCCCGACTCACCAGCCACCGCTTATTTTCAGCTACTCCGGTTAACGGGATTCGTCGAACGTTCTAGCAGGACGAGGATCGGTTCGTCTTCAACTTATAAGGAAGAAACACCGTTCGAACTTGGACTTAACGCGTGGAAATCTATGATAGTACCTTCCGAGCTTCCGTCTAAATTCTTCCTACTATTAATCTCAGAAAATTTTCAATTACTTGCAACTACTTTACTGTCAGTTTCGCTTTCAGCAACCGAATTACGAGCAACGAACAATCGAGAACCGGACAAAAGCGATCATCGATGATTCTCCGCGCGACGGAATCTTCGAGACATCCGAATCGATCGAGTACGTCGAAGCAGGAAACGAGAAATTTCCCGATAAGAACGAAGAGAACCGCGAAGCGGTACGTAGCGGTTCGATTTTTTAACGAGCAGTTTTAAATGCTATATTGTAATTATTTAAGTGTAATAACGATCGAAGAAAGTTTCCACGGTTAAACGACTCGTTAGTCGCGAATCGACGGAGCAATCGACGGAGCAGCGGGAATGAAATAATTGTTCCATTGTGTTCGATTTCGGAGAGAAACGACGAAAATTAATGAACTCTGCGCCGCGTCGCGCCGTCTACGGTTGCCTACGGTCTACACCAACCGTAATCGATCAATTTTCTTCCGAGCTCCGCTTTCCCTTCCTGATCGCTGGAAAGTCAGTTCGCTTTCAAACCGACCTGAAAATGCTGACCATCGAAACACGCCTAAATCATTCCGTTTCACTGGAATCACTCTTCTCAGGACCATGCGTTTCTGCATGCTTGTAACTCGTTGCGTCAGAAGCATCTTCGATAACCTTCTTACACGCTTTCGCCGGTAGAACGAAACGATTATTCCATCGAGCAGCTGCACGATTCGCACCGATATTTACTACGTTCTAAACAAGTTTCTTCATTGATAGATCGACGAATTTCTCGCATTCGTTATCATTTTTTTCTTTTTTCTTTTTTTTTTTCAGAATAAACTTATTCAAGCTGACTCGTCGCCGTCGTTAACGACAAGCATCGATACCGCACAGGATCATAGCGAAACGAGCAAAAATGTTTCGAGACCAGCGAGAACCAGTCAAAGCGGCACAAACGAGACAAAAGAAATTCTAGCGCAACATTCGACCGCGACGTCCAACCATCCTGTACGAGACAACGATTCGAACGATCTGGGATATCTGAATTCGGACGAGCAGTTAGACCTCGAGAGCGGAGCAGATTTCGGTCAGCGAGTTCGTTTCTCGTCAACCTCGAGATCGAGAAGCAACGAAAACGTTGGACGGGCTCGATTCAGGTCTTCGGATGCTCGGCCCTTCGCCGATAACTATAGAAAGCAACGCAGGAAGAATATTCGTCCGTTCGCGGTCACGAAACTGAACGTATCAGATCCATTCCCGAAAGGAGTACCGAACCGAGCCAATCTCGAAGAAGAATATACCGATAGCGCGAGAAGCAACAAAATTAAATTGTCCGGTTCATCTTGGACGAACGACGAGGAGAGCGACGATGGTACCGGCAAGGACCAGGCGGCGGTGTCTCTCGGTAAATTCACCGGTCCAATCGTGGTGGCGGATCTACCGCGTCGGAAGAAGTACTCGTTCGCCAGAACCGACTACGCGATCGTCGACGACGACAACGATCACAAATCGCTGAAACCCGAGTCCGGCTACCCGACAGCATCCTCGGCCGTATTGAATCCTCTACAAGTAGGCGTCGCGTTAATGAACGCCGGTCAGGATTTAAACTCGGTGAACGAGCCGATCGCGCCTGTCAACGAGTATCTTCGAGACGAGCCTGAATCGAGCGCCTCGGGAAATTCGAGCATCCGAATCGATCGACCAAGGGAATCGGTGGGTTCCGATGGGTCCGCGCAGTCGGTGGAAATCCAAAAATCGGTCGAAGTGTTTCACACGGCACCCGTGCACGAGATACACTATCCGTTAGAGTTTGTACCATACGTTCAACAAGCGAATTCGAAGCAACGGCAGCAACAGAGGGCCGGTCAGAGACCCGGTCAAGTTAACGTTTACAAGAGCAACGAGATACCGGACGACCGAGAACGCGCTCGGTACGAGTACAACGCGAACGAGGACGACGACAATTCGTCGTTGACTACGACGACGACGACGACGAACGGCTGGGAAACTCGTGTCACGGACGTTAAGCCTGTGGTCGATGTCAGAGACAACGCGGAATATAATCAGACAGTTGGGACGTACTCGAGAGTCGAAAGGATTCCTGACACCGTCGTCGAGACGGAAGCGGTCACCGAGCGGAACGAATTCGAGCCACCGAAAGGTACAGCCAAGTTCGCTACCGCGGTGCCAGTCGGGTTAGAAAGCTTGTCGGCTCTGGAGAACGTAGAAAATCCTCGAGAAGCTCAAGATACGGCACAGACGTCGCTAACGGAGTTCACCTTTCCTTCGATCACCGTTCCTCGCCATTATCCCGCGGAGACGCTTCGCGCGATTAACAACGACGAGCGGAAGCTGCCTAACCAGCTGGAGAAAGTGATAGAGAAACAGATAACGATACCGCAACCGTTTCCTGTACACGTGCCGATCGACAGGGTGGTGGAGAAACAAATCCGTATCCCGTATCCGGTACAGGTGGAGAAGGTGGTCGAGAAAAAGGTGCCTTTCGCGATACAGAGGTTGATCGTACCGATACCGATCCATTTCAGAATCCCGCAACCGGTTCCGATCCCGATAGAGAAGGTGGTGGAAAAGTCTGTGCCAATTCCGATTCCGATCCCCGTGGAGAAGGTGCATCATCCCCGACCTCGTCCTTTGGACGCGGAGAACGTCAGACCATATCCACCGGACAATCCCAAAACGGTGAAGAATTTCAAACAGATTCCGAGACATTACGAGAACACGAATTATTTCAATTCGACCGCGACGACTACGACGACCGCACCAGGTGGAACCACGTCCACGCAGTATCACGGATCATCCTATTATCCCGTGAATCGGCCGTTCGGCAGGCAACAACAAACCTTGCACTCGTTGCCCACAATGAACAACAAGTTTGCCTCCTACGGGATTCGCTATCCCCATTCGCTCATTTATTCCATCTCGAACGATAATAACGCCAACTTTGTATTTTACGGAAGAACCTTTCCGGAGAAAGATCAGATCCTCGACCAATACGTGGGTCCTGTGCCACGCAAGGCGCAACTGTCTCTCGGAATACAGTCAAAGTCGTTGCAATACGCGCCGCCGGACGTTCAGTCGACGATGAGGAGAACCAGACAGGAGGGTAACACCGGCAGTTTTAGGCAATCGAAAATGGAGTACGGTTTCAAGCCTCCCATGGTGCCTTCTATCCAATACGACGAACAAACGGCGACGAAAGTAGACTAGCTCATTAATCTCGATCGCGTATTTACATATTGTAAATAGAAGGATACAAATATCGGCAAAATCTGTTTATTCGATAAGTTTTCTACTTGTGATTTTTATCAATGTTTATTTATATTTTAGACAGTAAAGACTGATATACCGATATAGTATACCCGTAGAAATGGATAAAGAATGTAACTAATAACGCGTATAGGTATGTAAGGAGAAATTATTGTGCTCCGGTAGAACGGGGCTTGACGTTATGATCTTCGTTATTAACAAAATATTTCTTACGTTGTTTTACCATATTTTTATACACGTGTCTTTGATACACGCGCTTTTGTACTTTTATTCGAACGTTTTTAGTAGTTAATAAATTTTCTTTTATCGATTAACCTTGTCATTTCGAAATGAACATTTCCCACGAGCACGCTCGTAAAACTCTTTACGTGATAAATTATCTACGATCGAAATGAAAGCACACTGGTAAAATTCATCGTTTATTCTCGGACGGTACTTTTTTAATTATTCGAATAATATATTAACAATAATTATTTCGTTGGTTCGATAAAAAAATACTGGTATAATTTAAAATCGATTCGAATGTTGCGCATCGATTTACCTATATGCATAGATATATGTATGTACATACAATATACATATACACATATACCTTTCCTTTATATGTATACTCTGTTATTATATATATATATATATATATATATATATATATATATGTATATAGAATCTGCAAAGAGAGACTTTCGTTGATCCGTAAACCTATGTACAACCTTTCTTTCGGATAAAATAATCGTTACATTAAAAAGATAAAAAAAAAGCTGTACAGTAGAAACTTGATTAATTCGGTTATTTTCGTTACGACTAGTCGATAATGAAATTATTCGAGCGCTTAGTTAGCTTACCGATTCGACGAGTTATAGGGTGGACGCTAATCGCTTCGATAACATTTCTGTACGAAGAAAAGTTTGAAGAGGTCGGTGAACGTTGGTGATGAAAGAAAAGAAACTGATCGAATGTAAAGTTAACAATCTGTATAATTTCATACGCAACATACAACAACAAACTGCAGAGTCCAAAATTACAATCAAACTTATTTAAACGTCCTAGCATGATTCTTAGAAAATAGTTCGCTTAATCGTTATAATCGAGATTCTACTGTACCGAACAGATCTTAAGAAAACGAATTTCTCTCACTCGTGTCGAGCGTATAAAGAGGGAAAAAAAAGAAAAATAAAAGAAATACGCTTTGCTCATTCGGCTCGCATACTCTGACCCAATTTGTAAATTTTAACGATCACAGCTGCTGCGGAAGAATAAAACTGTACACTGGCGTTCTCCACGTATAATCTAGAAAAATGTACAACGCATAACAACGCTCACGTGGCCGAGCAAAAGGTTTAGCAGAAAAGAAGAGCTTCTTTTCTCTCGCCTAAAGAGGTTCGCTTCGGTTTTAACGCGACAAAACGCTTAATTTGTGAGGTGACTCGCTCGTCGAGGCCTGATCATTTAACTTACGATCCTTTAATGTCTTTACCGACGCGTCTACGCCTCGAGCTGCTTTCGAAAATATGGAATGTTTCGCTTCTTTATGGTACATGGACAATATTCTGCGATAATCCTATTTACAACACTTACAAATCGCACCTAAGATGACACGAACTCGACATTAGGTGCACTCGTGTCTCGGTGTAACTCTCCTTCCTCCTCGATTTCATTTACGTATCAAACGCTTCTTTCTTTCGACAATATCGACTACAACGAGATCAAAGTGCCCCAAATGCGAGAGCATCCCTACATAGCAGTGGCGTAGTTAGACGCGCGCTTCATTCCGCATTCGTTCCGTCTTCGCACCTACACATCTACAATTTTTCATTCTTCTTAAATTTCTTCTTAAATTTCGCATCGTGTTCTGATTCTACTACTTCTTCTTCTTCTTCTTCTTCTTCTTCTTCTTCTTCTTCTTCTTCTTCTTCTTCGGTTCAGTCTTGTCTTTCATAAAATATCCTGTTCGATGAAAGCGGATATACTGGACAGCGTTAAAAAAAAAAGAAAAGGGAATACACGATATTACCGAAGACGGTAGATTTCCGCGAGGAAAATGACTTTCAGCAATATTCAGAGTTTCGATATCAGGGAAATTTTACCGTGTTCGGTAATCGAACGTCGATTATCAAGTACTCGTAAAATATGAATTTCCGAATAAATCGGTACGTCGTATTATTAAGTAAAATAAAAACAGACGAAGAAATAACTCGTTAAAAATAATTCTTCTTTCGCGTGGTCTCATCGAATTTCTAACTACGTCACTGCGCACGAAACAGTTAAACTATCTAACACTCGGACTTGTCTTCCTCGACCAATTGCTGCGTGTCTTTGCCCGAGTCGACGGGCGTGGGATCGAGTTCTCTCCTCTTCAGGTGCAACTGCGGTGGTTCTTTGTGCTGGATGCTAGATGGTTTCATTTCAGCAGGTAACTCGTACATGCTGCTCGCACCGGTGCCATTGGTGGCACCCGTTTCCGTATTTACCGCGTCGTACATCGGATTACTAAAGTCTCTGTTCTTGTTGCTCACGTCACCGAGGTTGTACTCGACGTCGAGGGGTTCCTATTCGACACGTAACGATAAATCGTATTTCGATCGAAACTGAAAATACAGATATTACAAGGACTTACCATTCTTTCGTGAGCAGGTACACCGAATTCGACGTTACTTCCTTGCCTGAAGGATACGCTCTGAGCACCGGTTAAACTGCCAAGACCTCCAGGCTTTCCGCTGCGAACACGTTCGAGTTTCGAATAGATCAGAGTCGAGAAACGAGGATCGCGTCGCGGTTAGAAAATCTACTTACAATGGACGCTTTTTCAGCACCATGATAACGGCAGCGGCCCCGAGAAGGACCAACACGGAAATAACGATGGGAATGACGATCGCGGCGGTAGCGTTGCCTGATCTAACTCCTATCATCACTTCGCAAAACTCTCCGTGGAAGGGAACCGGGCAAGAACACTGTAGTTTATTGTCCTCGGTTTCCTGACATAGTCCACCGTTTCTGCAAGGGCAGATTCTCGGTGCCGGTAACGGCCTCTCGTTGGTAGCGTCGCAATGCCGCTCGTTCGAATTCACGGTCTCTCTCTGTTGCAGCGGACCGATACTGTCCGAACATAGACATCTGCTTCCACCGGGTATCGGGACACAAAGATGCGTACACTGATCTTCGTGACATGGATTTCTCAACGTGGTGTTGTATCTCTGTTGATGGTACACCTTAACTCCCCCTGGACCGGGTATGTTCTTTATCATAACTTCCGGTACGCCTCTGCCAAATTTGTCTTGTCTCATCAATTCACCGGTTCGCCAGGTTGTCCAGTATAGACTACTCTCGAAAACGTCCAAAGACACCGGATGGTGCAAACCCTCGCCTTTTAGGATCACCTTTCTATTCGAGCCATCCTGAAAAAGGTAACGGTGATGTTTTTACAACTAGAATCGATGCGAAACACGATGCGAAACACGATGCGAGGTACCTACCTGTTCGATAGACTCGATCGTGTTAAGCTTTCTATCGGCCCAGTAAAGGACATGATTCATCGAGTAATCGATCGCGAGGGCGATCGGTTGTTCGATTCGATCCGAAACCAGCTGTTTTCGTCTGTCGCCGTCCATCCAAGCGATTTCGATTTTAGGTTGACCTCCGGCGTCTGCCCAGATGGCGCGGCCTCGTTCCGGATCCAACACGATCGCGGTCGGCAATTCTAACCCGACTGTCACCAAACTTCGTCTATATCTACCGTCCGATTTCGAGACCATCACTCGACCGGACTGTGTTGCTCCCGAGGTATCCACTTCCGTCCAATACAGATTCCCAGAGATCCAATCTACCGCCAAACCAGTGGGTAACGAGTCGCTTTTTATATTTAGATCCTGCGCGTATCCGATTTGCACTTGGCCACCCTTAGCGTTCACCATGTACGATCGTCTGATGGAATTATCCGGACCATCGATCCAGAACACGTACTCTGCCTTGGGATCGAAGTCGACAGCCTGCACTCTCTTCTCGTTCGTTATAACTTCGATCTCTTCCTTGTCGCGTACGTCGTACGCTCTTATTCCGGGACCGTTCGCGAACAAGACCATCGCTTCCGTGTCGAGAGCTTTGCAGACGCCGCTGCGATTATCCGATAGTTGAAAACCTTGTCTACAGGAACAAGAATAGGTGCCGTTCATGTTGGTGCAGATCTGAGAACACTGATGTTGACCCGTCGCGCATTCGTCCACGTCCTCGCAATGCTTCCTGTTGCTTTGCGAGATTATGTAACCGGAATAACAGGCGCAAATATAACCTCCGTCGGTGATGTTGTGACAGTAGTGCGAACAACCGCCTTTATTGCTTTCCAGACAGGGCTTATTGTGATCTGTGTAACATATAAGGTCGTTTTCTATAAAGTAAATAAATTGCATTTTCGCGTACGTACGAGAGAATAAACACTTACGGCAACCGAGCTCGTCGGAAGAGTCGCCGCAGTCGTCGGCGAAATCGCACAGTTTCGACCTGTCGACGCATTTCTTGTTCGCGCAGGTGTACTCGGTGATAGGATCGCAGGGACGAATTCGAGAGAAGCACATCGTCATATTGTTCTCGTCAGATCCGTCGCCACAATTATCGATACCGTCGCACAATTGATACTTGGCAATACATTTATGATTGGCGCATTGGAATCTTCTAGTGGTATCGCACTTGAAGTTCGCTGCAAAGTTTCATTGGTTCGATTAGACTCGGTCGACGTTTCACGAACAACCGGTAGACGATTAACGACCACGAATATCGTACCACACATGTTGGCATTCTCGTCCGAACCGTCGCCGCAATCGTCGCTTCCGTCGCATATGTCCGTGAGGTAAACGCAAAGATTGTTGTCGCACTGGAATCTCGATTGTGGACAATACCTTCCACCCGGATATCTAGGCGGGCAGCCGATCTCGTCGCTCATGTCACGACAATCTCGTGTTCCGTCGCATCGCAAGTACGACGCTATGCAGTGGCCACTCGCGCATTGGAACGTGTAATTCTGTAACAGATATTATTATTAAATAATTATTATTATTATTATCGATTGTTCCGCTAAGAAAATATACCTTGCACACGAATGTCTGACATCCATTTTCGTCGCTATTATCGCCACAGTCGTCCTCGCTGTCGCATCTCCATCTAGAGGCAATACATTTGCCGTTGTCACATCGAAACTCTGACTCCGAACATTCCCTGTAGCGCTCTTTGCACATAGCTTCGGCTTCGTCGCTGCCGTCGCCACAATCGTCAGCGAAATCACAGAGCCATTGTTTCGGTACGCATCTGTTATTCGCGCATTTGAAGTCCATGTCGGGGTGACATTTCGGACAATTTTCGGGCAGTTCGTCGGAACCGTCTCGACAATCGTCTTTTCCATCGCAGAACAACCATTTTGGAATACAACGGTAATTTGCGTGGCCCGGACAACGTTGCCAACCAGTCGTACAATTTCTTTGACGACACATGTACGCCGGTTCGTCGCTGTCGTCGCCGCAATCGTTGTCGGAGTCGCACATCCATACTTTCTGAATGCATCTGCCATTTTTGCAAGTGAACTCTGTGCTTGGATCGCACTGTCGGTTATCTATACAAAAACAGCAATTTTACATTTATAATCCTTTCGCGAAACGGATATAGTAGCATAGAAGAAATCGTTAAAAGGTTCTTACGGCAAATAGCAGGATCCTCGTCACTGCCATCCTTGCAATCAGCGTCCCCGTCACATTTCCAAGACTCGTGGATGCAACGTCCGTTCGATTTACACTTGAATTCCAATTCGCCGCAATCCAATGCACAATGAGCTTCGTCGCTTTTGTCACCGCAGTCGTCGGCACCGTCGCAGACTGCCACACTGGGTCTACAGTTACCGTTCGCGCATTGGAAAACGCTCGGTCTGCAAACGCGTGCCGGACAACTGGTCGGCTCGTCCGAACCATCCTTGCAGTCCTTTTCGCCGTCGCATCTTTTCGACAAATAACACGACAAATGTAGCAAACACGCGTACACGAAATCGAAGTTTAAAGGAAGCCTGGTCCAGAGATACTTACTGCCAGTACCAGGGTATGCACTTTTCGTCCGGTGGTCCACAACGATGTTGGCCAGCGGTACAATTCGCTCTGCACGTTTTACCGTCCTTTTCTAGTACGAACTGATTCGGACATTTACACTTGTACGACGTGACACCGGGTTGTCCGTATCCTTCGAGCAAATAAGAACTCGCAGGAGGCGAAATCAGACAAAGATGAGAACATCCGCCATTGTTTTTCATACACGGATTGTTATAAGGTAGCTGTCGCAGAGGATGATACGCGTGAATGTCGTACGGCCTGTGAGTAGTGTTTCGAAGTATTCGCAAATTCGCTCCGGAGAACTTCTCTGCTCTGCTGATGGCCTTCAAGTTCCAATCCGTCCAGAAAATGAAGTCGTCGAATACGGTAATGGCGAAGACGTGTGGCACAGCGGCACCGGTCAGGACCTTGCGCCTATTGTGACCTTCCAAATCAGCGAACGCTATGTAATCCAGATGAGCGTCCGCCCAAAATATTCGGTCGGTAAAGTAGTCGATGGTTAGAGCGTTTGGCCAGGCGATGTCGTCTTCCCAGGTGAGAATCCTCGTAAAGTTACTGCCGTCCATACCCATCTTGCCTATGTACGCCTATACACGAAGCGTAAGAAAATATGTTGGTCAGAGTTTTACCGACAGCTACGCTGTTACATCGACTTACCTGAAGGTGCCAAGAAGTGAAGTACAAATACCCGGTACCGGGATGAACAACGATGGCACGAGGATCCGCTATACCGGTCAGCAGAGTCTTTCTGTTGGTTCCATTAAGTTCGGCAACGTCTAAATGTTTGGCATGTCGGTCGAGCCAATAAAGTTTTCGACCCACCCAATCGATCGCTATTCCTTCCAAACCGAGGCTGTCGTGTCTTATGATCGCTTCCCTTTCGCCTCCTGCGATCGGTGCTCTAAACGAGGCAATAAATTACAGAGATAAAAGATTATGGTAAACGAGCGAATCTCGTTGGCTCTCGATACCGAATCGGTATCTTTTAAACGAACAAATATACAACGAGATATGTCGTACGTCGTACAAGTCGAAACTTGCCTAAAGATGGTTTTGGCCGTAACGTCGCAGAAATAGAGCATCTGTTCCGAGTAATCGGCATCCAGAGCAACAACGTTGATCAGGTCTTGGTGCATCAAGCTATAGTTGTGAGCGTCGATGGACATGTTCCTGACGTAGTACTTGTTCGTGAATATGATCCAAGGTTTGATGTTGTCCCTTCTCTTGCAAGTATGCTCGTCAGAGGCACGTTCGTACCAATAATGATTGCACTTGCAGTAAAAACTTCCCGGTGTGTTTTGACACTGTTGACTGCAGACTTGAGGCGTTTCCGCGCATTCGTCGATGTCTTCGCAAGCTTTACCATCGTCCAACAATCTATAACCGGGATTACATTCGCAGTAGTAACTGGTCGGCGTGTCGACGCATTTATGCGCGCACTGATTCATCTCCACACGAGCGCATTCGTCCACGTTGCAATGTGCAGGCTCGTCGCTCTCGTCCGCGCAATCGACTTCCTTGTTGCAGACCAACTGCTGGTCGATGCAATTACCATTCGCGCACATGAACTCTCCCGGGTTTGGACAAGTCGTGTTCTTTACCTTCGACGCTGATTAATCGTAAAGATAAATGACCTTATTAGACCTTATTATCGATAAAAATAGAAAGAGGGTAAAAATAAAATAATACTCACGACATCCATCCTCGTCCGAATGATCACCGCAGTCATCCTGACCATCGCAACGGAATTGTTTCCTAATGCATTTGAAGTTGTGACAAGTAAACTCCTGAGCAGTACAAGATTTGTATCTCGAGTTACAGAATTTTCCTTCGTCGCTACCGTCGCCACAGTCGTTGTCGTGATCGCAGAGCCAATTCTGATTCAAGCAACGGCCGTTGTCGCAGGTGAACTGGTTCTCGGCGCAAGGTGTCGGCGTAGGACAATGGAGCAAGGTGACGTTCTCGTCGGCGCCGTCCACGCAATCTGGATCTCCGTCGCATAGCCACTTCTTCGGAATGCATTGAGCCCTGTTCCACACCTTGTTAGCCGTACAGGTGAATTCCACTTCCTCGTCGCATTTCCTATCGTTACATTGATGCCGTTCATCCTCGTCGGAATGGTCCAAACAATCGTTGTCCCCGTCGCAAATATATATCCTGGGTATACAGTTGCCGTTGTCGCAGGTGAACAGGTCACCGAAACAAGTTCGACCCTCCGATTGACAGTAGCCAGGCGGTTCGTCGCTACCGTCCAAACAATCGTCGTCCCCGTCGCAATACCAAGTAGCAGGGATGCATCTGTGATTCGGGCATCTGAAACTGCTCTGCGGGCAGGTTCTCAGCGCGCAATACAACGGATTTTCGTCGCTGTTATCTCCGCAATCGTTGTCGCCGTCGCACAGCCAGTAGGGCTCGACGCATATATTCGTCTTCTCGCACTTGAGGTGGTTAGGTGGACAGGTGGTATTCCTGGGGCAGCGTTCGTGGGTTTCGTCGGACGTAACGTTATCCTTGCACTCGTTTATACCGTTGCAGACCTGAGATTGAGGGATGCACCGGTAATTGGCGCAAGTGAACTCGCCGGGTGCACAGGGAGGGTAGACGCATCCCTCCTCGTCGCTGCCGTCGCGGCAATCGTTCTCGTAGTCGCATTTCCAAGTTTTGAAGATACACCGGCCGTTGTTGCACCGGAACTCGTTCGGACTACACGAGTGATAGGAGCAGTAGTTGGTGTCCTCGTCGGAACCGTCGCCGCAATCGTCGTCGCCGTCGCAAGCCCACATCCTCGAGATGCACCGTCCGTTTCTACAGGCGAACTTGCTCGAATCGCAGGTGACGTTCTTCGGCACGCACATCCTGTCCTCGTTGACGAGTCTGCTGTTGTCGTCGCACTTGCATTCGGCCGAACCGTTTATGCCCGGGTGACAGGACTGGTCGCAACCACCGTTGGAAATGTTGCACGGATTCACCTTGCACTGCTGTCTAGCCGCCGAATAAATATGCAAGTCTCTAGGCGAGTCTTCCAATCGTTTAACCAGCTCTACTTTATTCGCTCCGGTATGTTTCTCGGCGCGATAGACACCCCTCAGTTGCAGATCCGTCCAGTAAATGTGTTCCCGAAATACGGTTATAGCGAACGGGTATATCGTCGCGCTGACCAATACCTGACGATTCTTACCGTCTAACTCGGAACGTTCGATCTTCTCCCTGACCGCGTCGGTCCAATATAGCATACGATCCTCGTAATCGATCGCCAATCCGCTGGGCTGAGAGAGATCCTTGTCGATTATCGCTTTCTTCAGCGAGCCGGCCATCGTCGTTCTGAAGATCTTGCCAGACGTGCCGAAACGACCCCAATCGGTGAAGTACAACGAACCGTTGCAAGGATCTACCACGATGGCTCTCGGTCTGTCTACCCTAGCGATCATCACGAGATTCGAACCGTCAATGTCCATCGCGTAAATACTGTTGTTCGAAGAATCGGTCCAGTAAACCTTTTTCTGAGTCCAATCGTAGGAAATTCCTTCGGGATTGATACCCTTGCTGATCAGTGTATGGATCTCGGACGAGGAAGGATTATCCGCCTGCATCCAGGCGATCCTTGCCCACGGTCTGATCTGCGTAAACAGTAACTTCTTGTCCTGATAATCGAAATCTACGCCTACCACGTTGGTAAGATTTGCCACCGCGTTGAACGGTACGCTGGTGTTTCGCGGATCCAACCCGATACCCCTGATCTCTGTTCTGGTCGCGAACACCAGATACTCGTCGACGTTCTCGCAACTCTTCCCGTCCGCCGCCAACTTGCCAACGGCGCACTCGCACTTGAAAGAATTCGGATTTTCCTTCGGCATGGCGAAGCAAAGCTGTTGACAGTTCGCGATTCCGCCACGAGAGCAAGGATTGCCGGGATCCGGTGGCTGACTGTTTTGATCGAACATGACGATGTCCCTTAGCTTAGGCAGATTCGATCTGACGGTCGTTGGTAGACTGACGTTCGCTCGTTTGCTCGCTTTGAATACCGTGGCCAAATTTCTATCGACCCAGTAGACGTCGTTACCGTAAATCGCGACACCCATAGGATTAGGCAAGTTGCGCCTGATGATTTCGCGATTACTACCTGTGTACGATACCTTCTGGATAGTGTCCTGTTTCGAGTCCACCCAGTAAACGTCGTGCGTCGCAAGATCGATGGTTATATCGCGAGGCGTGCTGATGCCGGAGGTTACGATAGGCACCCAATTGCTACCGTCCAAGTAAGCCTTACCCAATCTCGGATATTGACCATAATCTATCCAATAGAGGTATCGTTTGATGGGATTTACGGCCAACTCTCTCGGCGAATCCGTCGTCTTTTTAACGAGTACTTTTCTGTTACTACCGTCCAGCTTGCACACCTCTACGTAATTGTCGTGGGGGAATACGTTGGTGAAATAAAGATTTTCAGCTACCCAATCGATGGCCAGACCTCTGATGCCGTTCGAGCCGATACCCTGTTTCACGATGTGCTGTAACTCGGTGCCGTTTGGTCTAACGCGAAATACGCCGTTCCATATCTCTCGACTAAACTCTACCCAATAGATCCAGTTGCCCGCGTAGTGAACGTCCACGTGGAGGATGTGATGACCGACGCCAGATATAGGCACCATCGCTTCTTTGGCGTCCTTCAAACTGTAACCTCTGGCCACGTCCAGTTGCGTGACCACGGCGAATGTTTTGAACGGTTCGCAAGCCGTGTCGCTGACTTTCCGATACTCCATGCCGCATGCGCACACTCTCGTCCCACCGGAAGCGGGTAGACAGATTTGTTCGCATCCGCCGTTGTTGACGAAACACGGATGATCGCCGGTCACTCGTTTCTTGTAAATGGTTAACGTCTTCAGTTCGGAGTCGTTGTCGATTATGATGGTCGGATTACCTCCGTCCGGCAAGTCCACCCTTTCGATTTTGTCGTAACGCGGATCGAGAAGGTACAACCGGGACTCGTGGACGGCGAGCGCTTTTGGTAACGCTATGTTCTCGGACACGATCGTTCGAAGATTTCGTCCGTCGGTGGATATCGCCATCACGAGAGCCGGATACAGGGAACTGAAATAAATCGTCTTGGTGGGAATGTCGATCGTGATCGCCTCGAGTCTTTCCACTTTGTTAACCAGTATCATGGGATTTGTACCGTCCATGTTCACCCGGCCGATCTTTGTCGGAATCCCGAAACTGCCGTCGTCGACCCAGAATATGTGTCCCTCTAACGGGTCGACGCACATAGCCTTCGGTTTCGCGACCGAGCTCTTGTTCCCATCGTTCGCGAGAACTATCGTACGATATCTGATCTTACCGTCTACCTTTATAGCCTCGATATTCGAAGCGTACTTATTCCCAATGAACAGATTTCTGCCGAGCCAATCGAACGCCATGGCGGACGGAGCACCGACGATTCCGCTTTCGCCGGACGGATTAGGAAACTCCGTTCTGTTACCGCCGCTGTACGGCGTCGTGTAAATAGTTCCGTTCTCGTCGTCGTCGTCCTTCGTCTGCAGCCAGTATATCGTTCGTTCTTTTCTGTCGTAGTCGACGAATTTACCACCCTCGACTCCTACCACGGGCGTGATGTAACCCGTGTTGGTACTACCAGGTATCAACGACACGTCCACGATCTGCGAGCCTCGCAGCACCATCAAATAAGGAGTTTCCTCCTCCAAGCATTGCCCGTTCGGTAACAATCGGAATCCTACTTGACACTTGCAACTGTATCCCTCCGGGTTCGTCGGAGAGAGGAGACACAGATGACCGCAGGTGGCGTTCTCGCATGGATTCGGTGTAATAGGTTGTAAAACCGGATGATGAACATGTATCGACAACGGTTGAGATATCAAATGCGACACGACCGTCTGATTCACGCCGTAAAACTTGTGAGCCGATAATACTCTGTTCAGTTGCCTGTCCGTCCAGTACATCGTGTCCTCGAACAGTGTCAACGAATGCGGATGCAACAGGTAATGAGAACTGGCCAACACCTGAATTCTTTTGCTTCCGTCGTATAGACAAGTATCGATAAAGTCCAATTTACTGTCGGCGAAATATATTCTTTTGTTCGCTATATCCAAAGCCAAACCGTTCGGCCAGTAAATCTTGGTGCTGATTATGGTCGACCTATTTGTACCGTCCATACCGATCCTTTCGATCCTAGGATTCTCGCCCCAGTCTGTCCAGAACAACCATCTCGCGCCGGGGCTGGGATCCAAACACATTCCTCTAGGCTGCGTGATGTTCTCCTTTACCAGGATCATTCTATCGGCACCGTTCTCCCTCGCCACTTCGATGGTATTCAATTTCGAATCTAACCAATAGAGGTTTTGACCGATCCAATCGTAGGCAAGACCTTCGACCAGATCTAACCCGGTCAGAATTACGTCCTCGGGATCGCTGCCTCTGTCGAGCCTCGATATCTTCTTCAATTTCATGTCGGACCAAAAGATCGTACCCGTGTGCATGTTGCTGACGGTCGCGACCACGTTCTCCACGTTAATCGGTACCCTCTCCAACGCCTGATCCTGTAGATCGGCTACAAGAATCGTATGTCTGTTCGATATGATTAAAAACGCCGCGCTGTGATTGAACGCTTTACACGTGTGCTTGTCACCCTCCAGACTGTAACCGTCCACGCAGTTACAATAGTAGCTACCCTTGACGTTCACGCAGATCTGAGAACAACGACCGGGTGGCTCGCATTCGTCCACGTCCTGACACGCGTAACCGTCCGCGCCGAGCTCTTCGCCCGCGGGACAGGTACACTGTTTACCCAATGGTGTCTGTATGCAACCGTTGCTACAGTAACCGCCTCGATACTTGCATTCCGGTATATCGCAACCCGGACCCTCGTCCGCCCCATTCGGACAGTCGAATTTACCGTCGCAAACGCTCGTCACGTTTACGCATCGGTCGGTAACGTTCGGACACTTCCATTGCTGGGAGTCGCACTTGAATTCGGGCGCGGTGCAAGCGTGTAACTCGGTGTCCTCGTCGGAACCATCGCCGCAGTCGTCCTTACCGTCGCAGATGTACGCCTTGAACACGCACTTGTCGTTGCGACACTTGAAAAATCCTGGCTGACAACTGACCTGCCCGCAAGGAGTCGGTTCGTCGGACTTGTCCGGACAGTCCGCGGTGCCGTCGCAGTACCAGCTCTTCGGTATGCATATCGCCGAACTGACGCATTGAAACTGTCTATCGGTGTTACACTGGTCCGGTGCCAACGAAGGACAACCAACCTCGTCGCTGCCGTCGTTACAATCCGATATTCCGTCGCATTTGTACGAATCTAGGACGCACATTTTCTGATCGGCGCACGTAAACTGAGTGCTCAGACAGGTGACCGGTGGACAGTCCATCTCGTCTTGCTGATCGAAACAATCGTTGTCGCCGTCGCAGACCCACGACTGGGGAATGCAGTGTCCCGATCGTGGACAGGTGAATTGGAAGAACGAGCAAGTTTTCGCCACGCAAAAGTCTCCTTCGTCCGAACTGTCGCCGCAGTCGTTCTCCGAGTCGCATTTCCACGTGTTCGGTATACACCTGAAATTCGCGCAAGCAAACTGATTCGCGCTACAGGATATGTTCGGACAACCGACCTCGTCGCTGTAATCCCCGCAATCGTTCTCGGAATCGCACCGGAAACTGATCGGTACGCATCTGCCGGACTTGCACTGAAACTCGTTCGGACCGCATGTCGGTTTTGTACAATTCTGTTCGTCGCTGTTATCCAAACAATCGTTTTCGCCGTCGCAAACCCACGTGTACGACACGCACCTCTGATTCGCGCAGGTAAAGTCCAACTTGTTCGGGCAAGCCTCTAACGGTGGTTCGGCTTCCGGATCGAGCGCGCACGATCTCCCGTCCGGTTGGATACGTTCGCCGTACGGGCAACCGCAGACTCGCGTCAATCGAGCGGTACCGTATCTATTCGTATTGTTTTGGGGAATAGCGAAGCACAGCTTATCGCAACCGCCGTTGTTTATCGAGCACGGATGATCCGGTGGAGAGGTCTGAATATCGCGACTGAACACCTTCACTCCGTACAATCTGTTCGATGCGGGTTCGCGTACTAGAACCACCTCTTGTTCCCCGGTCTCTTTGTGTAGTCGTATTATGGCGTCCAATCGCCAATCGGTAATGTACATCCAATCTTCGTGAATCGCCATGGAAAAGGGATGTCGTATCAGCCGTGAGTTAACTGTACGGACATCGGTACCGTTCAGGTTCGAATGTTGCACGTGATCCAACAGAGCGTCGCACCAATACAGTCTATCCTTCGCGAAATCGATCGCTAGACCATTCGGCCAGCCGAGCGTCAAATTTCTGAACACTATCAAATTCGAACCGTCGGTATAGGCTCTGCTGATATTCGCCGGTCGATCCCATTCCGAGAAAAATATGTATCCGTGATTCGGATGAATAACAATCGCTCGTGGTCGTTTCAGATTCTTTAGCAACGTTCTACGGTATGTTACGTTCTGTGTACTGAGCACGTTCAATGTACCTTTTCGCGAATCGATGTAATAGAGATTTTTCGCGGCCCAGTCAACCGCTAAACCTTCCACGCCCTCGTTCTGACTAGCCAAAACGATTTCTCGTCCCGTACCGTTTTGATGGATCCGATAAATTACGTCTTGCAATACGTCGCTGTAATAAATGTACTGATCGTGCGCGTCGTAATCTAATCCAACGAATCTGGCTCGCCTCGAGACTACGGGCAAAATAGCGTCGCTGAAACCTTCCATAACAGGATCCAATACTCTGCCTTTTATAAACCTTTGCTGCGAATACATAAGAAACTCCTGGACCAAGTTACAATTCCTTTGATCGCTCGACAATCTCCATCCTATGTCGCAAGCGCATCGATAACCCAATCTATTCTCTTGATCGCTGGCCGCGGTAACGATGCACATATGCTGGCAACCGCCATTATTGTTCCCGCAAGGATTCGAAACCGATGGTTGAGTCAACGGGTGCAACGCCTTTATAGCCTTTGCGTCTCTCATCTTATAAATAGTCTGTATCGAATAGTCACCCTCGGTCTTGTCAACGCTCATAATCGCTTGCTTCGTACCGTCTGTCCAATAGATCTTGTTCTCGAATAGCGTCAATCTAGTCGGCGACGGAGTATGAGGTCCTCGCAGTACCATCACTCTGTTCCTTCCTAAATAATCGGCTGTTTCTATATAATCGAGTTGAGAGTCGCACCAGAAAATCCTTCGGGCGATAACGTCCACGGCGATGCCAGACACTTTGTACGCTGCCTCGGAAACAACCGGGAAAGCTACGGTCCCGTCCATGTTGGCTCTCAATACCTGTTTACTATCGGCAACGAACATCAAACCCACCGTAGGGTCCAGACCGATGTCCGTTGGGTTCGTTAAGTTCGAGCCCAACGCGATACCATGGTATCTACCGTCTAATTCGAAAACGTCGATTTTCTGCACTATAGAGTCTACCACGTACAACTTCTCCCCTATCCAATCCACGGCAATGGCCACAGGTCCCCATGAACTTGCCAAAAATATATCCACGTTCGAACCGGTACCCTCCGAACCGGTCAACGGCTCGGAATGTACCTTTCTAGTTTTTACGTCGCTCCAGAAAAGCAAATCTCTCGAATAGAGATAATCTACTCCGCTAGCACCGGTTGTATTCGCGATGATGCTCCTATCTTCGCCGTTCGCTGACATTCTCCAAACGGCACGTTCCTGAGCAATTAACAGTTCCAATTTCACACCGGGATGTTGCACCGCCCGACATTTGTTATGTCCTTGCAGTACAAAGCCCGAAGCGCAACTGCAAATGTACGAACTTTCTGTATTTTCGCATAATTGTTCGCAGAAACCCCACTCCGAACACTCGTCACGATCTGTTGAATAAATTTTAAACTCTCTTAGTGATTTTTCTCCTAAGAATAGAGATTGTCTCTGATTCGTTGATTTATCGATATATTATCGGTCAGGTTGAAAAGATCATACGTACCAACGCACGTTCTCGAGTCGTTCGCGAGAACCCATCCCGCAGGGCAATAACATACTCCTCCCGTGGGAGAGGCTCGACATTTATAATGACATCGTAAGGTATTACACATATTCGTTGCTGCGAACAAAGAAAGTAACATATCGATAACCCTGTACTCTTCTCTTAATCTCTTAGTCTCGGATTAGTTTTTCTACGACCATCGAATTATTTTAAACGATCTACTCGAAATTAACTTTTGCCAATCGAAATGTCAAGACAAACGTACCTGCCCCAACGATCCACTAAAAGTTCGTTTATTGAAACAGAAAACAATACATGTTTCTTAATCGCATCGTTCAATTAAGTTCATGGTATTTCTAAATCGGTTATTAAATTAACACGGATAACGAAACCCGATATACGGATTTAACACTCACAACAAGCAAAACCTTCGTCCGTTTCGTCTTCACAGTCAGGCTTCCCGTCGCAAAGCTGAGACCGGTCTATGCAAAGAGGCTTGCCGTCCTCCGTTCCTTTCGGACACATGAATTTATTTCCCGGACAGGATGTCATCGTGCAAGACTTCTCGTCGGAACCGTCATGACAATCCTTGTATCCGTCGCAATGATACGACTTTGGTATACAAAGCGCGTTCGCGCAGCGAAATTGATTGATCGCGCATGGCTGAAAGTCTGAAAATCCTCGAGCTTAGTTGCGGTACTTTCTGTACAGGCTACAAAGAAAGTGTGACAAAAGTAGAACAGACTTTTTAATCGCTCGATTCCTATTTACGCGAGTAACACTCTACACACGGCCTCGTTATTCTTTCAGCATTTTTAGCCAGTGTAATATCTTATCTTGAAAGTATATTCATTCAGAAAGCACCAGACACACTTGAAACGTTAAGCTGGTCCTATCGCGACATACCGGTTCAACGGTCGAGTCGGTAGATCTCTATTTTGGTACGGTGAATCTTTCGGAAATTTCGCTGGTGTCTATAAACGATACGATAAAGTATACAGGAGCGATAGGACCATCTTAAACGAAGAAAAGTTTCAGATTTTAGACTGTGTAACTCTTTTACGTACGAGAAAAAAAAAAAAAAAAGACTCAAAGTTGAAACGTACTGCAGTTCTCCTCGTCGCTATTATCCTCGCAGTCATCCTTATAATTACACCTGGCTGATTGGTCTATACAACGTTGCGTGGAATTACATCTGAATTGATCCAAACGACAAGCCGGTCTCATATTAATAGCGCATTTTTCTTCGTCCCGACCGTTTCTACAGTCTAGGTACCCGTTGCACTTCTTCTCCTTTGGGATACAAAGCTCCGGTGTTGTGCCACCACACCGGAAGTCGTCCGGCTGACATTTCCTGTAATCTGTTTAAGGTTCCCTTACTTGCCAACTTCTTCCAATAATTTGCTTTCCCTTCTTCATACAAAAATATCAATGTAACCACAATCCATTTATTTACTAACTTATTAATAATTTCTAAGGATATTTATTTAGATAGAAATTAATGAAATACTTACTACAACCGGCTTCGTCGGTTCCGTCGACGCAATCAACGGTCATGTCACACCTTTGATGAGGCGGTATACAATAAGTCTTGTTAAAAATATATTGGCCACAGGTGATCTGCCCAGCCTCGCAATCAGGTGGTGCTGTAAATATAAATTAAATCATTATTTCTATTACACGCATTCGAATATCAAATATTCAAATTTTTACAAAGACTTTTTCAAAACGCATTGTGTCACCGATCAATATTTTCTTCTCTATATACTTGGTACCATAAGCTGTAGAGGTAATCATTAAATACGCGTGTTTATTTCATAAATGTGAATATTTTAGTTTACTTCCTTGGTACTAATATACTTTGTTTAATATTTTTTATAATATTCCATGTTTAAAGGAACGGTGCCTGTTCCTCTGTCAATATACTATCTTATCATTTCACTTTTGGTTAATAATTTATTATCTATCTGTTTTATATTATCATAATGTCTCTGATTATCTCGCTACTTTACTATCTTGCTATTTTATTTTATCACATATACTTTTGGGCTAACAGGCAACGAAAGTAGTTAGTAACGCAGCTAGAGATACTACAATGAAGTAGACTTAAAACAAAGACCAACGAATCTTTATGGGAGAAAGCTCAGAATTAGCAGTTTAATTATCGCAGCACATGTAAACGCATCTAATACATTTCTCGTTCAGGTTCTTAGTAGAACTTATTTGTACCGTAATCATGGTTTCTGGTTCGTTGTATTAACTATAAATTGTAGATGAAATTTGCTGAAAATTTAACTTTATAAATTTCATTTATATTTATACATACCTACTGCTTGCAAACATAATTTTCAATTCTATAATAGTTGGAAAGATAACATGATTATTGCGAAACAACGCTTACATCATTGGATACAATCTAAAAATTAAGAAAAAACGACAATTACGTAAACTTGTGTCGAATATAATTCATATATCATCGTGTTGAATGTTCTTTTTTTTTTTTTTCTGAAAGTCTCGCGTGTAGCGGATGCACATCAAAAAAAAATTCGAATCTTCTTCCCGGAAGTGTAATTCGTGTCGATCGTGAATATTATTTTTCCATGTTCCATCTCTATCGTTAGTTAACTCGAAATCTCTACAATCTCGTTACTTTTATATTATTTTCAACAAATTAGAAAGATTAATATTAAAAGAAAAATGTATCGATACGATATCGAACGTATAATTCGTAAAGATCAATTGAGAATAATACTTACGACAAGATTGAAATTCATCTTCCGCAGTTTCGCAATCTTTCTGATAGTTACAAACTAAAGTAGCCGGTATACAGGTGCCATCGAGACATTTGTAGCTATTGGGACCACATCCGCTACCATCGGCTGCAAAAATACAATTATTTTTCACTCGTTAACAAACAATCGTAGTTAATTGTTGTTTCTGTCATTTCGCAACACGCAACAATTATAAATCGATCACATTCCATGATCGATTATCAACAACCTGAACTTGGAAATTCGAGAGAATCGGAAAAGATTCGATCGGTATCGGAGAAGGTTTCGATATTTTCATTAGATACGAAATCTCGAAAGTCGATTCGATACACTATACGTTCGTACACACGGTCTAACTTCGAATCGGTTTAGCGAAAATCGGAATTGTTTCTACGTTACTAATAGTTTACTTTCGAGCTTACGAATTATTTAATTGATAAATTTGCAAATTTATCGAGGTCTTGTCCAAAATTTGCCATCTTTCTTCGTCAAAATTTTGACGGTTTTTTAAGGGTACGCATACTGTCATGTACAATTTTACAACCAAGAATCAATAATCGACATTTATATTAACAAACCGAAAGCAGAAAGATTAGAACCAAGGAGAAATACTCGTGACTAGATGTATCAGTGGCGTGATAGGTGAAAGGTTCAATGAATGTTGGCAGCTCCCTCTCGAGATATATCGAGAATCCCTTATTTTTTCAACTAATCGAAAAGGTCCGATTCGAGAATTCATCTTCGGTTTTATTCCAGATTACGAACAGCGAAAGATTTTTAACGGAAATTTCGTAGAATCGGTCAGTTCTTAATTCATGAAAATCAGTAACAATATTTGAACATCGAGAAAAATCCTCTTTCTCCACAAGATTATTAGCATGTAAGGATGATAGACACGATTAACTCGATTCAGTATCTTTTAATGCCGTTTCAAAATACGCTAATTATGAATTTTATTCAAATAGGTTAGAATCGAAACATCACGTTCTGGGATTCCATTTGTCTAGACAGGTAATTCTTCTATGAAAATTTGTGAAAATAAACGACAATTTGTAAACGCGAGAAGGAGTCATTGCGCATGTGCGCGGTATTAATTTGAAACGTAGATAATTAAACGTAATTTCAAACATTACGACGTAGAATCATTCTTAAACGCGGCAATCGACGAATTTTTTGATTGCGCATGTACAAAAAAAAAAAAAAACTCTGACCACTTCGTTGTTACAGCTTACAATACGAAATAATGACAGGAAGAGGTATATAAACACATGTATTTGATTCGTCGATTCAGAAAAAAAAAAGAAAGAAAAACCACCTACCATGTACCAAAGATAAAACGGTACAGACTGGCACCGATTAAATCTTAACGGAATCTAGCTAGAATCGTTTATCTAGCAGGTATATATCTAGCTGCCGTATATGAGCATCCTTTCAAGGATAACATCGACAGGATGTTTAAGCCTTTCTCGTTCGATGACGTATCCTCAATAATATTGGCTTTCAACTACAGAAGCACAAGGACGGCATCTGAATCCGTACGGAACAATGTTCCGGAATTCGTTTAGAATCGTAGCCAAGACGAACCGTATCATCAAAGACCGGTACGTTATTTGACTGATTTAAAAAGACTTACGACGACTCGAAAAAACTAATTATATTATTATTTATTTTACAAATTGAAAGAACAAAACGGAAAAGAAAACGCGAAGATAAATGCAAGAAAAAAAAAAAGTATAAACATCTTCGTTTCATATCAACGCACGCGCTTCAAAGGTATTTTAATATTTCTCGTCACGAATTACGGAGAAACGTGTCCTCGGTAAGAAAACAGATGGTCCTTTGGAGACAACCATTCGGACGAGCGTCATCAGAGGTAACACGTTTCATTTTATCAACAAGTAATTTTTTCAATTCGGTATACTGATAATTCGGCTTACTGAAAATTACTTTCCAAGCAACTGACTGGAACATAATGTCTGAACGATATCAGTGATGTTCGTGTTCGTTGCACAGGTTGCGAATTTTCTCATCTGTCTGTGGCCGCGCATCATGAACGGAGGTGCGCTGTGTCGCCAGCAAGAGAAACGGAGAAAGACAACGAACGAGCCAGAGTGAGACGCATCGAGAAAAGAGAAGAACGGGGAGACAGAGATGGAGTGCACCGTTCGTACCAGGCGGTGCGCCCTGGTACCAACGGCACGCCGTGTCGGTAGACTCGGCCAGACTTATGTTAGCGAGACGCAATCAGGAGTCACGGAGAGTCACGGAGAGTCATGGAGAGTCACGGAGAGTCGCGGAGAGTCTAGGAGGGGAATAAGCCAGAGAGAAGTGCGCTCGCCTACCTTCGTTTCTCGCCGCAATCTTTTTTGTACAATCCTCTCGCGACCTTCTCTATCCAACAGACTCGATAGATACTCTCCTTATGAGAAAATCTTCACTCTCTTCGAGCTCGACACGAGGTATATACACGTTTTTCGATAATTTACCGTCCTCGCCGTATCTTGGCTGTTGCCGAAATTGTGTCGTGATCTTTTGCTAATTAACATGCCGACTTTGGGTCACGTACTAATTGAGTTACAGTACAGGTTTTAGGTCAGCAAACAGCTTCTGACGAGTACTGGATTCCATGTATGGTCATCGGCAGCGATACAATTAATTATTCAATTGCTTCGAATAAATGAGATTCTACTATGTTTACTAGACCGCTACAGCAGTTAGGCGCGTATGTACATACGTATGCGCATAAAACATTCGTTGCACTAACATTGCAACTGTAAAACCATGGGAATGTACACATTCCTTGCTCATACACGAGAATCTCAATTATTACAAATCACTTTCACCCATTGTTTCATACGGTCGTATATACGTAATTACGCGTCTCATCGCGGTGCAGTTATATCGAAATAACGCATAGTTGTGTATCTTCGAAACACCTACATAAATATACCGTGAAAATAATTTACAGCCAGCAGCGAAAATCTCTCCTCGTTCTTAATTTCTCGCGTAAAAGTTTACTCGACATCCTAATCCGTAAATTATAATCGAATCTAAAATAAATCGTTTGGTCAACAGGTCGAATGAATCATCTAATCAGCGACACAAACCGAGAATCTGAAAGAGAAAGATCGAACGTTGTTCTATCGAGACTTCCATCCTAAAAAGAACTCGCAAAGCGAACCACAACGTTGACTCGACGAAGAAAAAAGGCGATACATAATGATGTATCCGAACAGGCCGTAATTCGTGTCCAAGATGGAATCGAAGAATCTTTAATGTCGTGTAACGGGTGACCGATAAATGCAACCTTGTCCCGATTCTGCCTAACCAATCTAGATTCTCCCGATGAAAGAACGATGACCCGAAAACTTTGTCTCGTCGAACATCAAAACGAGGTACGAACGTACGACCTTAATTTCGCTCCGGTGTCTTGGTCTGTTACAATTGCTCGAGGCGTCGATGACCATCGATGCTAATCAGATTACGTGTTCGAATCTACTTAAAAGTAAATCGTAATACTAAACATTTTACACTTATATTTTAAAAGACGACGCGTTCGCGGAAGTTGAATTCTTCTCTTGAATTCTGAAATTTTTACATTCGTTCCCTTCTTGTCAGAAACACGTATTCGCTTGCGCGCGCCCTCGCACGCACACCCGAGAGCTTGACCCTACACTTTAATCAGTTTAACTTCGATGATCCGCGTCCGAGGCTTTAACATTTTATTCGTATGGTATTCATTATTGTAAACTGACATTTACGCGTTAATTCGGAATGTAGTCGTTCGTTTTGAATGGTCAAATTGAAAAGCTCAATGAATTTGTAAGAGGGAAACACTTATTGTCTTCGGAACATGTTACGTAACCTTTATCTTTAATAAAAACGATTTTGCTTCGTTATAAGTTAATATAATATTAACTCGAAATTGCATCTTTGGCAGGTGATCATTGTACATATCGTGTCGTTACACGGCAAGATCGAAAATAAATAGGAGTACAGGAAAGCTTGGCATGTAGAAGCCTTTTTTCTTCAAACAGTGTAGCGATGTCGACAGGACAATTTGAAACTCGGCTTCGTCTATATCTAAATGGAAATACCGTGTCGTTTTATAGAAAGTATACCCTTAAAGGCACTACGGACGAATTCGTTCCTCTCGCAACGCTTATGGCCATACAACTCTCCTACGACAGTATTTTTGCCGAGAAAGAAGCGGCAACAGTAACGAAAAACGTTTTCGCGCGTATCGACGCTTTCTTACCGGCGCGGCATTCAACTTTCAAAAGCTTCGATTAATTTATCTCGATGCAAAATATGAAAATAGATTTTCCGCTTTCGATGCATTACTCCAAGTTCGTGCGAAACATTTCGAAAAGTATATGAAGATTAAATGAACGATGTCGTAATTATAGTAATAGATCGATTACGTTATTCATTGATTAAATATCGAAACCGTATAAAATTGCCTACGGGCTGAAGTCGCGTAACGAGTAGCTGGTTGTGAACGACGCTTAAGAAGCTCCCTTCACCCACGGTATTAATCGAGCATTCGTCTCTCTGTGGCCTTGTAGACACGTACTACAAGTACAGTAGGTATGAGTCCGGTTGAATGGTACACCTATTTACGTGCGTCTCGATTGCTTGCCAGTCGCCATCGTTCGTTGATCCGACTTGGTCAATTCGATAGGAACCGTCGACCAATGTACACGAAATCAGAAATTTTCCTCGGTTTTCCGATACTGGTACAACAGGTGGATTCGTTTAAAAAATTTCCAATATACTTTTATCCGTAAAAACTTGACACGCGACGGTTATTTAAATGAACAACTAGAAAATTCCAAGTATACGCTTTCGCGTGTAAATATTACACGTTACAATAATTTTAATTAAGGAGAGAAAAGAAATTCAATGAACTAGCACACACCATAGATTCTGTTTCGTGTAATGAGGGCTTATTGTGTATGCTCGTTCCAATTCCAACCATCATAGCGCACCGTGGTGCACTTCCTTTCGTTAAAGTCGATTCCACTTTATAAAGCCAACGGTGTCAGTCTTCGATGCGCATCGCACGTTTCTCTTCTGTAAAATACGAACTGTACGATATCTAATATATATATTCAGAGAAAACAATTTCATTTGTTCGGATGTACCGTTCGACACATTTTCCGATCGAGAAATTGTGTGTAACCAGGTAATGACCCTCCCCCTCGACAAAATATAGCAATGAATGGGCTTGTGTAACGCGGGGGACGTACTCGTACGTTACTTGAAACGTAGGGTATACGTTGAAAGCCAGCTATACCTATACGCTATTACGAGGTGTGTAGAGTAACGTGGCCCACAGTGATCGAGCATCATCGCTCGTAAATTAGAAAGGCAATGATTCGACTGTGTCGCTAGGGTCGATGAAAGAAAAGCCAAGAATTTTAAATAGAGGTAACGCGAGGCCCGGCATTCGTATTCTTTCTCGTTGATATTCTCTGATCGTGGCACGATGCGCCTTCCTAAAGGTTTTCAGGTCGTCCGCCACTATTCGCATTTACCATGTTACCACTCGTTAAAGTTTAACGACTAAAGCTTTACCAGCGACCACGGTCCATTGTTAAAATTTCTCCTAAAAATTCGCTGATTAATTTCAAGAAGATTTTCGTCGCGAATGCTCGGCAGAAAATAATTATGTTGGCAGGCACGTTAACATTAAGAATTGCTATTCAGTCAACGGCAATCCAGAACCGCTAGATTCGCGCTGTTCGTACTCTCTTATAATCCCATGGGTGAAAGTTGCAGTTTCCCACGCGATCCACTTCTAGACGAATCAATGAAATCAAATCTCTGTACCTCCGTGTCTTATTCGTCTACGCTATTTATTCGATCGTCCATTCAATCGTCCGTTTAACCCCTTCGTCGTTATCGTAATATATCGATTAATCATTTATCGCTTCCAACAATTATTTTCTATTTATTATTTACGATATTATATTTACGGTGTATATTTCTTACAGGATCTAAGAATATCCGAAGAGATCGTGTTTCGTGAGCTTCAACAGCGTCTCGGTTCCAAAAGACCGATGACTGAAGCTGGTATCGCGACATACAAAGCGTGCTGGAGGACATAGAAACAAAGAAATAACAACTGCGAGAAAGAGAAGAAAAGAGGAGAAAAGTATAGAGAAGGCAGAAGGAGAACGTAGAATCGGGGATGCATGGTCCCGCTATCCGGTCGGCCGCTAGGCCGAGGTCAATGAACCTCGGCCCGCCTACCGACTTTACCTGCCAGCCTCGAACCTGCCAACCTGGCTAACTCGCTCCACTCCAAAGGTAGTAATCGGTATATTTTGCCTACGACAGCTCGCTACAACACTTGCTTCTACTTCTTACTCGAGCGAAACTATATATTTTCGATAACCTAATTCATTTTTCGCCACGAATCTTTCATCGAAAATATCGAATTTATGCGCGCGCATCCAATTACGCGCGTATCGACGCATACGCGATCCGTATAATCCATCCATTTGTCAATGTAATTATTGCCTTGGCAATTCGATTCAATTTTAATTATACATATTTCACTTTGACGCTCGTATCGATTACAAAGTTTTATGATTCTATTAATTAAGACAAAGCACCGAGACTACGTTTCATTCGAGTGATTCGTATTAAAAATTTGATCGCAGAAGAAGAAGAAGGAGATTTTATAAGACGATATCGAAGGCAAACTATGAATTCTCCAGAAACCGCTGAACTTGATCTACTGTGATACGGCGAACCTTTCACGAGTTCAGAGAAGTCCATCGACCTTGAACTGGAGGGATACAGGAAAAAACATCTTTAAAACAAACAAGATCTCGATACTCGAAACTTTTGCGTCTTACACAAGCAATATATTTCAAACGCGGAATATCATTATTTCTTATAATTTCTCTTACAACGCGTTACAATAATTGCACAGACGAATCTAATCGCGGCTTACTTATGGATTAAATTCTTTAATCTTTACTAACCAACTATTCACATTTACAAACACAACTTGGCAACTACTCTGCCGACAATAACAGTTTATGATCCGTTCGTGTAAACTCGTCGAACAAGAATGAGTTAATTCTTGGTTTTCAACTTCGATATAGCTTCCATTCGATAGTTTCATTTCGCAAACGTTTTATGTGTTTACAGAATCCTTATGCGGTCTAGTGGCTGAACAGAAGAACGCTTTGAACACTTAAAATTATCGTTATTCGTCTAAGAAAATTAATATTCGAAATCAAGAGTAGACACAGTGAGAATATGGATTAAACAATTCCATCGACTTGGATAAGCGAAAAGTTCCGATACGCGTGGTCTTCTTCAATTTTTTTCCTCGAGGTCAAAGGAAACGATGTTTCCTGAATACACAAGAGGGATAGCGGTAAATCGATGGAAAATTAAACTCGTGATCGTGAGGAAAGGTTAATGAAATCATTCGGAATCTGTTCATTAAAATTTCGAACAGTAATTCCAGGTACAATATTTCAAACTAATACATATATATATATATATGTATATATAATATAAACTAATCGAAGTAAGCTGAATAAAATTATTCAGGACGTGTTCCAATACTTATTAAAAGCAATTTATTTCGTTCTATTTAGGTTATTATTGCAAAAGCGAGTAACGAGGCTGGTAGATCCTCCTGTACGGTGCATGTGCAGTTATTAGTACGAGAAAAAGAAGTGGCACGAATCAGTGGGTCGATGAAACCCAAGAACCTTGCACTCAACAGTTGCCTGAGTTTGTAAGCTGATTCCTTATTTCTTCTTCCAAAGAAGGAGAAAGTTCTTCTTCTGTTGATTAACAGGGAGACAACTCGAATATGTATACTTGAAATTTTGATACCTGCTTTTTTTATTTTTACGGAAATAACCGAGAACAGATTCGTTTCTTAAATATTTATGAAAATTTTCTTTTATCGTTGCTTCAATGTCATCGGAGCAAGCGTTGCTGATTAACCGCATCGTGCACACGACGAATTAAGTTCTCGTGAAAGATAAGACTCTCAGTCTGTAGCGTATTTAAAAAAAAGCCGCAATATTAATAGACGCTTGGATAATCGATGCTGCATCGCAATTACGCTAATGCTCTATAAACATAACAAATCATAGAGATAAATTTACGAAGGAATAAGAGTTAACATCTATTCGAATACTTACTCGAATCGTGCGACACGAAGCTTACGAGAGAGATTGCAAAGAAAATATTTAACGCTAAAATTTAAAAAGCTTTTATTTATGATTTTTCTATTTACGTACTACAACATATTAATTAATACAATTAATAATATACATATGAAATTGCAAAATTTCCAGATAGTTTCGTTTCGAAACTTTACCAGCAGCTATCAAATTTCAGATTTCTTACAACTGATATATTGCGAAATGTTATTGTCATCAATTTTTATGTGTACGATCATCGAATTTCCAAGACACGCTTTTACTTAACCAAATTTTTAAACAATATTTCATCTAATTTTAGTTTTCATTTTCTTTTATTCGTCAACATTTGCTATAGAAATTAAACGGCATCGAGTATAAAAGAAAAATGAAAAATTCGCAACAGTAAGAAACGAATTAATCGGTTACACCGATATGACTAACATTTTTGTCGTTTTTTTCTCTCTCGAGGTTAAGCAACAGTAACGTAACGATGAAAACTTCGATAAAATCGTATCTGGAACGTGGAAGAAGCACAGGGAATAGGAATCATCGAGAATTCGGAGCATTCTGTTGATCATGTTTACTACAAGTTCGAAAAACCGGTTTTCCTCTCACCATAAAACTTGGACCTGTGGATGGTGCATTAGAAGCTCCGTGTTACGGTAGCTCTCGATCGTATCGATCATTTGACTATTTCGAATCGAGCATTCGATCTGATAGTAAGTATATTTAAAAAGCTTTTATTCCTCGTTACAATATTAATTAAAAGAAAACAAATCCAAATGGTAACTTGACTGTAAAGGTCAAAAATGAAACGATGTCATTCGAATTGTTCGCAATAAATCATCGAGAAATGAAAACAATTCGATTGCTTACGAATTACCTACTTTTTTCAACGCAAGTTTCTAAAAAATCACCTATCTATCCTCGATCTGCCTTCTATTAAACTGAAAAGCAAATCTTCTAGAGACGAAAAAGAAAAAGGAAGGGAATTTTCCATCGTTTGGTTCTCAAAATAACCCGATCAGTTTACACACAAACTAATCGTACAGGTGAAACCGGTTCTGTAAAAATTGCGTGCGTGACCTGGTGTGTTCGTCCGTGTTTATTTCGTTTACCGCCACGATCTTCCAAGTGTTGGTTGCGTCTCCTTCGAATCGATTAACGAATCAGCAAACGCGTCAAAACGTTTGGAAATCGTATACGATATCCTGGTGTCGCGGTTTATTCGAATCTACAACGTGTTCGTATGAATATTAACCAAACGTAATTTCCCACTTACTTATTGGTTAGATATTTAATTGAACGCGTTATCCCCTGTGACTAACAGTGCTCAATAATCTCAACAATCTAAATTGCGACAAGTTACGAGTGCATAAATTAATTCTGATTTAATATTTCAGGTTACTTCTGCGCTGATTCAAATTTCTTTTCTTCTTTCAATGTTTGAAAACCAATGATTGGATTAATCGTCGAAAAATGGGTACTTTTTTACTAGACAACAGGCTAGTATACAGGCTCGTATAACAGGTTCGATCGAAATAGTATTTTTTATTGAAAATATTTACTATCCTATCGTTTCGCTAAACCACCGTGCTACTTTTCTAGTAATCTGTTGGTTTCATTTTATTACAACTAAACTCTGTTATTTACATTTTTTTATCTTTTAGGTGTTAGATATTTCGCTTCGGTCGATCGAGCTAAATCGTTCCTGTGTCCACGACATAATGATCAATTCAGGTAAATAACTGCATTGTGTCCGTGCAAGAAAGATGAACGGTAATTCGTTCACTGCTAAATTTAACTTCCCGTACTCGGAAAGGTCAACACTTTACATTTTACAGAAGTTCACCTTCGAATCTCGAGGTCAATGTTTATTGTCTTCTTTTTCCCTCGTGCATCGCTTAATGTTCTTACTTAAAATAAATAAGAATAGGACATTTTTCCCATCGAAAATCTCTGCTTGTTTGCATTCAAAATTTATGCGACTATTTTATATGAGCTAAGAGCCTCGTGTAAGAAAAAAAATGAACATAATCGATTGAATTTTTTTCAAAAAGTCCATACTATCCATTAACTTTCGACTCCTGGTGACTTTTAGAGCGCTAAGTATTAGGATCTCTCTAGTTATATAAAAGAAAAGTCGAGCGACAGCGTGTGTAACGGTAAATTCAACTTGATTCGTTAACTGCATTCCCATGCGAGGTGGGATTTTTGAAAAGTCGGACGTTCGACGAAAACCACGCGATAAGTCGCACACCTAGCGGGAAGCGGAGAAAGCAGCACCCAGCGGATGAAAAACCGACCACGATATCAACGTAACTTGGCGTTTCTAACAGCAAAACAGTCGTTACAATTTACAAGGGCCAAGAGAATTAAAAGGATACAAGTATGGAATGGAGTAAATTCGATCGTTGAAATGTTTGAATATTTGTAAACTCAAAAGAAAATTGTAACAGGAACACTTCTAAACGCGGAGGTCCCCCTTTAAGCGTGGGATGTGGCAAAAGGCGGCACGTTTTCAACCGGAGAATGATAAAGGCCTTGAAAGGGTTCACCAAAATAATTTCCAGGACTTTTTTTCTTCTATCGCAACATTTCACGATATTCAAGAAAAATCATTCTAATAAAACATCTAAGAATGCGAGCTACGTCGAACGAAACAATCGTGTACTTAAAAATACACCTGCATTCGAAGAAAAAGGAAAAAAGAATCAATTGTCCTTAGTTCACGAAAGCAAACAAATTTCTATTCATCCGTTTGAACAAAGGCAAGTGAGAGTACACATCTAACTTTACAGAATTAGTAATTAACTTGAACGTACACGAAGTATTCTTATTACAGTATTGTTCTGTTGTTCGGCAAAAGGGAAATAACATGCAGGGCTGTAATCAATTGTTTTTCATCTAAAAGCAGGTACATACATACACTTTCCTACGATGTACACATTTTCCACTTCCATGCAATCGAAACATTTAACTATCGAACACTGATCCGCTTGCGCGCAAACTTCTTCAAATAGGTTGTACCTTCCATTCGAAAGTTGTTCGTGGGACTAAATTCTAATTAAACATTGCAGTTGAATTCCCTTACCTAATCTGATGGCGGCAACCTGTGCAATCCCGACTAACACTAGTATCAGCGGAAATCCGTCGAGGAGCGAGTACAAAGTTTTCGTCCCTAAAGTATTCCCGGAAGCGCGGATACCACCAGCGAGGAGCGTGCGTGGCCGGCATGGCCCCGCAGCCACTGCCATCGCACCGTCCTTCTCACCGCACACCGTTCACTTCAATTTTTCTCTCCACTGTTTTGCCGGTATTTCGATTCCCGAGATAAATTCTTCGACCGCGACGAAATATCCTGTATTTTTCTTCCCCCGTGTTACACTCTAACCGAAGACCAGAATAGCGACGAGAAGATACGAGAGGCAACAATAACGATCAATGGTTTCAGGTGAGAATCGAAACGATGTTCTCGAGATGGACACTTGTTTCGAATGGAAATGGAACGATTTAATGCATGTGTACAGGTTTCTTTTTTAAGGAATTACAAATTAATTTGTGTAATTGGTAGGATGGAAAAAAGGAGCGGAGAAAAAATGAAGGGGAAAGAACGCGAAAAGCATTAGAGGATCTTGAAATCAGTTCATAGCTCTCGCGAACAAGACATTCGTACCGCCGCGGTCAGCGAACGACTGGCTTTGAAGCGCGTACTTTACCGGATGGAGGTTCCTTACCGACACTCAATTTACGACGCATGCGCGTCGAAGGAATTCTAAGGACCACGTGTGATGACAAATCCTGTACCGGGATAGTACATATTTAATACTTATCTGCAATATGACAGAAATATTGAATACCATGAAAAAATTCGATTATTCGAAACATATATTCGTTGATTTTTTTTCTATTATCATCTGACAATAGTGGTATTACAATTAAAACAATTAAAAAGAATCTCTGTAGAATATCTCGTTAAATAACATTTACTCTATAAAATTACTTATTTCCTCATTTTCTTTTCTACGTATTATTTTTCTGATCCTTTGCTATTTTTAGGGTTTGCAGCCTCAACGATGCAACGAATTCTTTCTCGTGTTCCTAGTGTCCTAGAGGGATGCACCGAAAACGAATGCAAACACGAAACGATCGTACCTGACCTGAGATAGCGCTGTCCCTTCAAACTTTCATGATACTTTCTGCGACCACAATAGACCTGAAACATTCCAGACCTATACCTGCCTATGCTCTTTGGATTCTTCTGCAGTAAGACATATTAACCTACACGTTTTAACTCGTTATCATATCATATTGATAATCAGTCCCATCTTTCAGCAATTTATTTATCCGATTGCAGTACAATCGAACAATCGCAATTAAAAATATATGATTAATCTGAACGCTAAAGTATCGTCAGATATCGTTTACATAAACTGTACGGAGTATATGTACAGAACTTTTCAAAAATGTTGTTTCTAAAGCTATTTCGATCGACACTGTGTTAGAATTTTTAAATTTCTTTTTCAGATTCGTTTCGCACCTACGTATATTCAATTCGTTACTTACGTGTAAAGAAATCAAGCTTGGAAAATAATTTTCGCTTAAAAATGAATTAATAATAGATATAGCTATTAGAAATAGAAACAGTTTCGTTAAAAATTTCAAATTCAGGGGATGAATGAACAAAACAAGAATTATTAGTCGATAGTGATTCATGATATTCGAAAGAAAAGTCCAATTTGGAATAAGAATGATTCGTCTTTGCACATAGAACGCTATTTATGAACGAAGTTGTATCGTTAACTCGTGCCACCCGTGCCCGGTGGTGCCGCTCGAGAGAACGACACGTTGCTGCTGACTCCTGCGTTTTCTCGCAAACACATTTATTAGTCGAAGCAAATGCCATAGCCTGTGCTCGACCTTTCCTATTGTCCTAAGATGAGCTCTATCGTGGCACATACCAACACTTCCTTTTGCATTGAAAATTAAAATTAGTAATTATCTCGTTACTTATCGCGCGTTTAGTCTTTTTTCTTTTTATAATTTATTTTTCGTAATAAAGAGAAGGTTTTGATTTTATTATTTTAAAAATATAAATAAATATATCTCTGTCTCTCTTCGTTACAAACCGTTCTATCAAGATAATTTGAAATTATATCCGTCTCTTTTAATTTTAAAGAGCTCGTACATTTAATAAGAATACAGATCGATCATCTACGCCTCCGATGCAACGTGTGTGTTCTTTCACCTGTTATTTCACTATTCATTGGTTGCGCACCTTACGGCTGCAAGTTGAGCTACACAATAAAAGGTCTCTCTCTTCTTCTCGTGCTAGCTCTGTTCCTCTGGGTATACAAGCACACGAGTCGTGACCTTGTGGCATTTGGTACCTGGTCGTACCAGTCGGCGCACGACTCCGTCTGACGTATAGTAATGGACATGATTCGAATGCTAAACCGCGCATTACTAACTTATCAAAATTTTTTCTTTCTAAATTTTTCTGTTATTCCGTTCAACTTTTTTGGTGACTCTTTTTCAAAAAATTATATCTACTATAACAAATATTTACCTGCTGTACAATCGTTTGAAAAGAGCGGGCAAAGTTTGAGAATGGGTGTGTGTGACAGAGAGAGGGAGAGACAGAGAGAGAGAGAGAGAGAATATGTATACATGCATATAAACAAGAAGAGACCACCTGGCGTTTCGTCTGTTATCGTCGGCTCGATTACGCTATTTATCAAATGTCGAAGATATTAACATTTTCTTTGTTTGTTACTTCTCGAGTCACTTTTAAAATCTAGTTACATATGTTAAATATCAATTAAAGCTTCGACGTGTGAAAGAATTAATCGAGCTATAATAGTTACGTAGTCATTATTATTTACGGTTATTTACTTTTACATAAATTGAAAATACATTATTTTCGTGTTTTTTTTTTCTATTCTTTTTGTTCTCGGTTTTAAATACGTTACAAAGAGTCGAAGGATATAGAAATATTTTTCTGACACGAATTGATTTCTTTCGTAAAAATCGACCTATTTTAATACTGTGTAAAAATAAAGCACAAAGTAACACTTCAATAGGGTGTTTGTAAATAAGAAAAATCGAAGACTAAGTCAATGATTCTAAAACGAGTCTGCAAATATTTCATAAATCCTTTTTCAGCCAAAAATATGGGTAACTCGTAACATTCATTTATTTGCATATGTATATATACATCATGTGGCATTATACGTTTTTATAAGAAATTTTTGGCTGCGCCACTAAATTACTGCATATCTTTATGTCTGTTCGTGGAATAGAGTCAAATGTAGAAAACATTAAGTACATGATTTTATAAATCCTGTAGGTTACATAAATAACTGGCTGAACACGCAAATCACATTGTTAAATTACATCGATTAACAATCAACTAATAGCTTCAATTTACAACGTTCTAGATGCGACAATTTTGAGGCATTAGTAGATATAAAAACAAAGGACTTATGCAAAAAAGTTAACAATTTAAAGACGTTAGTCGATTATAAATATTTACGATACTTAGGAATTACCGCATAATAATACAATGACCTATCTGTCTCTCGTTATCATGATTTCAATTTGCAAAATCCAATATAGGTAAAATACAATTGAAAAAATGATAATTTTAAATACCGTCAAGTCAATTCTCCGTTACACTTGACTATACACAACATCGAAAACTATAAATTGGTCCACGTCTCGTTGAAAGCAATGTCAAAGAAGCAATATTAAAAAAATACAGGTACTACTATACGTATGTTGTATAGAAACGAAAGAAAAAAGTACACGTAAATTGCGTATCACATAGTTTAAGTGATGTCTAAAATTATGAGTAAGTGCTTTAAAACAGTGAAACCGAACGAAAGAAACTCCGACTGTACACAAGAAAGGTCCATGACTCCATTTCGTGAACAAGGTAACAGTATTCTATTTTACTGTTCTGATCGTGCAAAAACAATATTCTGTATTATAGAGTGTGTGTTGTCTCTATTATTTTTTTCTTTTTCTTTTTCTTTTTTTAACAGAAAAATTTTCCTACCTCGATACACTCCATATAGAGTCTCTGTTTCATAAATAAGTGGAGAGTACAGAATATATCGTCAGTCAGTGTTTACAAAGGGGGGAAAAAAGTTGGAATCGAAGGTCGGTCCAAGCGCGGATTTGAAAGGTTAACGGAACATCTTTTCTTCTTCGTTTCTATGCCTCATCGATACGTCCACAGGACAGAGATTTATCGAATGTTCTGACCTTTCAAACTCGCGCTCAGACCGACGTTACTCAGCCGGGCATCTTACGACTCATGACACCCATTTCACAGGCAAACTGTTTCTGCTCGCGATCGAGCATTAAAGTTCTAGCGCTCAGGAATGAAAGATCCGGCAAACGATTTAATACTCTTGCCGTTTCCGGTTGAATCGGAACAACTCGACCGAACCTGTCCATCACCACGTGTTCGGAGCCCGATCTCTTGTTTACAGATTTTCCACGATAAATATCTCCTAAAGTAGATTTTTCGCCCGACACGTATTGCTTCTCGGCCGAAACAAATTGTCTCTCGATCGCTACACTTTGCTTTTCGTTCGTTAACAGTTGCTTATCCGTGGTCAAGCACTGTTTTTCCGTTTGAACACTTCTCTGGCCACCTGCGTTTCTTAATTTGTGTGCCGACTCTGGCTCTGTTTTTCTCTTCCACTCTGTCGCGGCACGAGGAGCTGGCAATGGCTCGATCATCCTTGAAGCCTGTGAACGCTTTTGCGACTTCGAAATATCGGCTTCCAAACAATCTACAGCCTCCACCTTGGAAACGGAGTTGCACCGCTCCCGATTAACGTTCATTTCCGTGATATCTATCGTATCGTAAACAGATTAATTTTATAAAATATCAAATTAAATGCTCGAGATAATACATAAATCATGCAGAATAAACGGAATTACGTGTACTTTAAAAAACTTAATAATATAGCACATCAATTACAAAGTGTAAGCTTAAAACTTACGGTGATTAGCAGGATTCCTTGCGCTACTCGGTCGACGGTAGGATTCAGAATTGTTGGAGTTGTGGGATGTTAGTAAGGGATCGAAAGGACACAAAAAGTCCAGAGGCAGAAGAGCGGATAACCCACCACCTAGATTACATGATTTATCAAACAATTTGCCCGGTGATTAGCACACTTTACATAGGAATCGCAGAAGCGAACTAAACGAAGAAACGAATAAGAATATGTAATCCTAAAACACAGTGCTGGCGTGTAAATGGAAATACTTTTCTATACGCATTAAAACATCTAATTTCATATTATTCTAATTACGTTGTCAAAATTGCAACGAAATGCACAACAAAAATTGAACAAAAATTAAATGATAACGACAAACGCGTTTCGTACTTACTAGCTTCTAAAGGATTAACAAGCCCAGAACTATTCCAATCAAATTGAGCAGCAGGCACTTCCTATAGGATTTACATTATATCATTAATTACATATAACGAACGCGTAATAAATAATATTACCTCTTGGTATCGATGCAATAATTCAATTGGTGCCAATATCTTTTACTACTTTATCCATCAAATCCAATTAATAAGATTCTATCTTATTAGAAGAGTTATGGTTTTCATAAACCATATTGCAGCAATAAAACTATCGCATCGGTTAATAATTGATAAACTTACTTCTGAATTGATTGAACTTTGAGTTTTATTAACGTTCGAACTAGTGACGGATTGACTATCGGTTGTAGCTTTAATCGGTTCCAACGGAGTGAAACCAAGATTTGCAGCGAATCTGGGAACATTTGGATTCCACCTCGGACCAAATAACTGAAATCGATTAAGTTTAATATCTCGTTACACTTACTATATCGCATGCGAATAACCCGATATTTACGATATTTACAATATTGCGAGAATCAATGCCAAGAGAATTTAATAGCATTTTATTGCTGGTACTGTTTGCCCATTGATACGTCAAAGCGTTCGTTTCTTCAACATTTTTTACGCTTTTCCATACTTTATCCGTTTCATCTATCAGTGTTTGCACTTGAATCTCGCATTGGTTAACATCCAATGAAAACATTGTGGTTATTATGTCTTCTATTTTATTAGCAGCCTGAAAAAATATTAAACTTTCTAATAATCGAACATTAAATCAACAAACGGAAAACTTACATTCTTATTTTCTATCCGACAAATGGATTCTTTCAGATTAAATTGTTGTTGTTGTTGTTGTTCCACCGCAGCTGGTTCAAGAGCTGACTCGAAATCATTGAAATCACCAAAATCATCGTCTTCGTTATCTTTATCAGGTACACTTGTTTCATCGACTTCGTTAAATTGCATTTGATCCGCGAAATTTGTAAAATCACCGAAATCGTCGTCTTCGTCCAATGCTTCTTTCTTTTCTTCGCCCGTGTCTAAAGAACAGTTTGAAAATTCTGGCTGGAAAGCTTTAGTCGAAGTTCCGAACATAGGATCATACTTAAAATCACCGAACTCTTCGCTGGAACAACCGGAAATGTTCGTTATGGGACCGGAAGATAAAAAATTATGTTCGACTGTATTATTTTCACTTTCGACAGACTGACAAACGGCCTCCTCGACTTCATTTTTCACTTGATGCACAGATAAAAATTCATTACTCGATTCGCTGGCGTTTAAAAAAGTTTCATTATCAGAATCATGGAAAACTGAATTCTCTGTACTTGTGAATTTCAAATCGTTCACCTTAAATTCAAAATCATTTTCTTTGTTAGGCACGTCTTGATTTTCTGTACATTGACTTTCTAAATTCGATTCTTGAATCGAATGTTCAAATTTCAAATTTACATCCTTCTTATCGTTTATATCGATATCCTTACTCGAAGCATTCAAATTATTTGACACATCTTCAGTTTCTGTTTTATAATAATCCATATTTGAAACGCCCGTAGATTCGTCATTGTTAGAAACCCAATTCTGAGAATCTTCAAATTGCTCATAATCATAAAAATCATCGTCTATCGACTGCACCGTATCAGGAGCCGCAGCTGGATCTCCTAGATCTAAACTTAACGGTTCTATATCTTCTAAATTGTTAGGAGACGTTTCTTGTTCGCTCCCTCCGGAACTACTGCTTTCGCTAGTTAAATTAACACCACCGAAAACACCTTTCTCCGTACTGTCTTCGCTACAATTGCTGTTCACATTTTCCGAATTATTTTTTTTATGGTGTGATTCATAAATATTTTCAACTTCCGCTTTCAATTTAATATCGCTTATGGTGTCATCTATTTTCTCGAGTATCAAAAAATCTTCTAAAACTGCCGGTTTCGCAGGAATACTCGATCGAATATTATCAACAATATCTATAACACCGTTTACTTTCGGCGAAGGATTCTGAGATGTTAACGGTGTTTGAATGGGCGTGATGGGTTTCTGCGGTGATTCGGATGACACGGATAGCCCTAAAAAATAAATCCAGTAATCATGTTATACAAGGAGCGATATAAAATTAAATAAAGAAATATTTTACACTGCGATTACCATCTATGCCTCCTGTTGTAAAATCTCCAAATTCGTCTTCTTCGGAATCTCCAAAATTATCCAAAGGTGGAGGCGTAGAACTAACCAACGGTGGAAATGCCATTCTTTGTCCAAATTCTGAAATATTTCATGTATTTTAAATAATGTATGATTTAAATAGTCAGTATACTCATATTCAATGAATAAATGTTGCACAAAAAAAAATTAATATTTTCATACAAATCATTCCGATAGACATTTGATAAAAATTTACGTTATCTATTATATTTTCCAACAACAATTAGACCACATTCTACACAGGGTTGAAAATTTCATTTTTTACCGCGATAAAACACATATGTCTAATTTTTTTCAGGTTAGGTATATCTTACTGACGATGAATGCATACGTTACATAAATTAATTCAAAGACGTATTAGTTTACATTTAATTGATTACCATACAAATGTCTATTATGTTGTCTGCATTGAAAATAAAATGATTAAGCGTTTGAAAAGAGCGAGGTACAATTGAACCTTAACTTACAAAGGAGTTAATAGGTACGTGGAGGACCTTTCGAAAATGATTTTATCTGTAGCTTGTCATGATTTCGACTTTATTGAAATCGGTTTTCATCGATGAATGCAACCTTTATCAGTGACGATTGCAAATTGTTCAAAACGTAAGATTCGATGGTACGAATCACGAGACATCAGTTGTATCACCTGTTCTGTACGTATGCATGTACCGATTCTGCGCACTTACCTGTCTATAGTTCATGCGTATTTATAATCACGCGCATGTTTCAAACAACGCTACTTCTTTCACATGCCTACAAAAGATTTGAAAACTTTTCTTTCACTTTGATAATTATAAATTTTTTTATTTACACTTTATTAAATTCATGACAACGCTTAGAAAAACTATGAATATGCGACAAGTACACAATCTATCTTAACGCTTAAAGATTATCTTATTTCAATTTACTTCGTATCTTCTTTAGCAGTATGCTGTGTACGCCTGTGTTTTCTCATGTCCCCTTTTTGTCTGAAACATCTTCCACAAACATCACAGGAATGTGGTTTTTCTCCGGTATGAATTTTTATATGATTATTTAAAGCTTCGGTTCTCGTAAATGCTTTTTCACAATAATGGCACTTGTATCTGCGATCTCCTCTGTGGATAAGTCGATGTTGATAAAAGACAGAACCAGTTAGAAAAGCTTTGTTACAAACATCGCATTTAAATGGTCGTTCCCTAGTGTGTTTCTTCCTGGTGTGATCTGCCAAATCTGGCTTTATCGTGAATCTTTGATCGCAATACTCGCAAGCATATGGTTTTACGCCCATATGGAATCTTTTATGTGTCCACATATGACTGGATTGAGTATAACTCTTACCACAGATGTTACAAACGTACCTGTATAAACGCAATAATTAATAAAAATGTCTTACTTTAATATAGTATAAAAAAAAAATAATCCGAACGTACGGTCTCAACCCGCTATGTCTTCTTTTATGCGCGTTTAAAGAATTTGCAGTTGGTAAAAGACTACCACAAATATCGCACGGAAACTTGGAGCATCTATATTTTCCATGTTCTTTAAATTCTTCGATAGTTACAAAAATATTTCCGCAAAGTTCACAAGCAAATTTTTTTTCACCTTTCTCTGATTTTCTAGGCATTGGTTGATGCCTCTTTTGTTTATGCTTGTACAGAAGGGACAATTCTTTAACGTCTCTATCACATATTTCACACAGAAACGCTACCAATACTTTGAATATTCTCGGATGCTCTTTCCAATGAAGCACAGCCTCTGCAAAGGACTTGAAACAAGAGCTGCAATGACTACACGAATATGGTTGTTCAACGGTGTGCGACTCCCTATGCTTCTTCAAATGTTCCATGTCGGCAAAGTGACTGTTGCAAAATTCGCAATGATATAATTTCAGTACTTGTAATTCTTCGATAAAGCTAATTTTCCCTTCATGACTTTTACAATGCTCGTCTGCACACTCGCAAGTTCCAAATACTTCTCCGCAATGAACGCACCTTCATATACGAAAAGAAATTATTCCGTGTTGGTGAAACACGATACAAAAATAAATATGTTACCTCCAAATTGTTTGACTATTTTCAAAAACAATGCTGTGTCCGGCCACATGTTTATTCAGTCTTGACTTTTGCGTAAAACTTTTTGAGCATTCAGGGCATTTGTACGGCTTTTCTGGAAGGTGAGTTACTACATGCCGTTTTAAAGTGTATCTAAGCGAACGATAACATAGTGTTGTAACATTTGTTGTCATTAAAAGTAAATTAAAAGATTTTTAGTCGATGAAGAACGCAATATATACCCATCACAAAATCCTTTAGAACAAACCTCGCATACATGAGGTCTTGTTTTTCCATCTACGCAAACATGTTTTCTTAATCCTTCTTGATTTTCAAATAGCTTTCCACACTGCAAGCAAGATACTCTACCATCTTTACAATGGTATCTGAAAACAAGGTAAAACAAACAATACCAATCACGAGGAAATTTACTGCTAAAATTCTCCATATAATCGATACCTCTTATAATGGTAAAATAATTTTAGCTCTTTTCCAAAAGTAATTTTGCAAATTTCGCAATATAATGCTTTAGCATTTCTATGAAAATTTTGATGAAATTGTAGTCGTTCTTCAAACGTGAAAGTGGCAAAGCAAATGTCACATTTATACGGCTTAGAGGTACATTGTAAATTAGGTTTGCATTTATGCTCGTCTAGGGTCTCTTTCGTATGATATAGATTCATGCAAGCTCCACATTTTAGATATTTTTGTTTGGTACCTAAGCAAAATAACGTTACAGATTCATTCGTGAGCTCTTTGTCGGCTTTAATCTCGTTCGGAATTTGTTCTTCGTCGCTACTTTCGAGAATAATATCACTATCGTATAATTCTACATCCGTTCGATTTTCTTTGTCCTCCTCGTACACCTTCATTCGTCCTTCTATACATAAAGGACACGAATCACTAGTCTCCAGGGCATCTTCAGAATTTCGAGCATTCGTAAAAGAATGTTTATCTTTTAAAATTTCAAAAAGAGTTTCTTCTGCCCTAATACATTGGGCATCGAATTCATTGCACCAAATAATTTTTTCAACGCACGTCGGACAAATCTGTTTTGGAAGAGGATCAGTTTTCTTTACCTAAAAGACACATACAGGTGCTACCAAATTAAAAACTAAAATATATATTTAAGTACTTCACAGATCGAAGGAATCATCTTTTAATATATTATAGTTGAAGGCGTTCAATACATATTAAATAACATATTTAATTACCTTGATGCTTAAGCATGTATTTATTTTATGCAACAGTCTCAAGGATTCGCCAAATTCCGAATAAATATAAATAGGATTAAGAGTTTCTCCTGCGCATAAACGACAGAAAGATTTTAATCGATTTTGTTTCCCGGTATCGGGAGTTAATTCGAGAATTTCGTTCGACGATAGCGGCTCTTCCTGAGACCAAATAATTGATCCCTCGATGTCGTCAAGTTCGTCCTCATGTTCGGTCAGTGTGCTAATCGATTCTGCCTTTCTAATGTTCATAGTATCGAGCTGTACGAATATACGTAATTATCTGAAAGTAATTAGATAATAAACTATAAAAACAACTATATGTCCACAATAATATCAATGTATTATTCAAAATATTAATTATTATTTGTTTACGCGTGTAAAGATCCAAATATCGTAAACATTAAATGTATGCTACCTTTATTCCAATTAATTTGAAACATTTTTGTTACTCACAATTCCATCATTTTCGTATCTATTTGTGTAATAATGTAAAAAGATTGTTGTTGAATAACAACAGAAAAAAAAAAATCGTTTCGCTTCATGTTATTTTCACAAGTGGAACGAATCGAAGAGTGGTTTACAATATTTCAGAGTAGATTACCTCGTTCCTTGGAAATGAAAGAGGAATAATATTTTCATGGCAAACTAAACTTGAGTCTTCGTGCCGTCGAAAAAGTTTGACAGAAAGTCCACTTTTTGCGCTTAGCATTTCCAATAAACACGTTGTCAAGACGACCAAAACAAAAAGCAATCTCGAAATAACGATTCGACTTTTAAAATTTATCGATATAAATGATATTTTAGCTTAAAATTTCCAAATAATTATATTTGAACGCTATTCAAATTATTACAAATTATATACTGACATTACAGGATCAACTAGAAATAAAGAAAACATGTATTAGCGATAAAAATCTATATTACAATATTAAAAATTATACAAAGAACAATATTTCTGGTACATTCTAAAGCTATTCCACTTTAGTACATATATTTCAAATGTTTCCTCTATTATTATTATGCTTTCATTATACCAACATACTTGTTATTTGTTACTTTAAATTCTATTACGTTAAAATTTTCTCTCTTTTTCTCTCCTTCTCTCATTCTTTCTGTCCCATGTTTTTTATAGTGTGAAGATATCAATCGCCTCGATCGATAAAAATACATCCATTCTTCACGTTACAAAAGAACTGATAAACTTATATGATAATAAAAATATTTATTAGAATAACTTTAGTCCGATATATGATATAATTTCTTTTTCTCTTGTATCTACGATGTTTCATGTTATCATTGTTTCGTTTGTACGACATAGTGGATATCATTTTTTACTCTGTGTTCCCGTAATCGTTTACAATGTCGCAACACAGTCAATAAATTTAATTTAATTTTGTTTAGTTTTGACTTTGCATACTTCTCGTAATCAGTGGCAGTAAAAAAGTACACATATTCTGAAACAAAACGAATTTTATATGGTTATTAGCAATAAATTCTATATTGATAATATAATAAGAAAAAAAAGATTATTACCATTATTAGTACAAACGTCTAATTCTTGTTTCTTATAATGTAAGTAGACATTCAAGTAACCTTGTTTCCTAGCATGAGCTTTTCCTTGAGATAAGAATGTGTATTTTGCTTTTAACACTTGATTTATAGTAACTATCAAATTATTTAAAGTTTCTATAGGTTGCCTTCCTATTATATACTTTGGAATTGTATCAAACTCGTCTTCTCTTACGAGAGGTATCATTGGACAAACGTCAGGTTCATTGAATAAGATTTTTTTACAATCTTTTTTCAGAGTTTTTTGATCCTCCGCGTCGCTCTCAGTTATTATGGACGACTTTTTTACAAAGTCATCTTCATGAAACATGCTCATACATAATGAATTCTCGCTATTATGATAATCGTAAATTAGTTTGGACGATACATTTGTTTCCATGTGAACAATCTTTTTATCCAATTCCTTGATAAGCAATGACAATTCCTACACAAAGCTTCTATTAGAATTTTGTTTAAAATTTGTAGTACGTTATCTATAAGATATCAAAAAATTGTTAAAACTTACAACGCATTCGTTATTTTGCTCTTTCAATTCTTCCAATTTTTTTCTCATAATATCAATACCATCATGCATTTGTGTAACTTCTTTGTACATTTTAAGAAACTCTTCCTTTATTGCATTTTTACCTGTATAAAAAAAAGAATCTTTAGCTTCATAAATAAACATAACTATTGTAAAAATTAAAAAGGTAAAGTTTATAAAGTATCATACTATTAATAAATATTGTAGCGGTTTCCAAATCTCGTAATTTTTCACACTGTCTTTCCAAAATTTCTTCCAAAGAACAAGAGGCTGTCATTTCAGAATTACAAAAATTTCTTAATTACTTAAACGTAAGCGTAATAATAAATACGTAAATGGACACTACTCTTGTTCGAAACACTTTATAACAATTACATTACCGGAAATAATAACATGTAACTATAAATAACGAGGGACAATATGCTTTATTAGATATTGTGAGCAACGGTCATTTTCATCCTAATTCGTAAATTTCAAATTCAATCGAGCACCGCTCATAGATGGCGCGATTCATAGAGTTGCAAATACCGCTGCGTAAAGTCTATGGTGTGATTGTCAGACCATAGAATATACTGCGGGATACGCATTTGGACATGGTATATGTGTTTTGGCACCACAAGCGTTATTAGAAATCTGCGTAACCAATCAGAATATGACTGTGTAGTAATGAACGAAACCTCGTCGTTCGTTGTTACGGTACTCCTGCAAAATTTACACGTGTGATGTTCTTTGCTCGCACGATACACCCAAAATATTTAATGGCTGCCAACTCATCGATATGTTGACGGTTCACTATTAAAAACCTGCTATTGTTCAAAACTTTGTGCGAACATTTTTTAACGTAGATTTAAGAAATTGCTTAAATATGAGAAACGTAGTATTTCTTTTTGTGACGTTAATCGCACATGTAAGTTGTATTAAATTCTACCTTGAGCCAAACTCGTTAAAATGTCTAAAGGAAGAAGTCCAAGCAAATGTCTTGGTTGTCGGAGAATACGAAGTTTCAGTAACGCAAGCTGTTAAAACTGAATACATTGTAAGTTCCGATGTTGTTCTTAGCACTTGAAATGTATTTATATGCTATAATGTTTGAAGGTTATATTCTTTTAACCTCTTCCTACATCTTGTCATTTGTTCTACTGTGTATGCATTAAAAGAAAAATCAGAGGATGTTTAAAGAAACATAGTCTTTGTTTTACATGACAAGGGAATCATCTTTTATAAAACTGTTTATTACTTATGAATTAACACAAATTTATTATAATTTAATAGATAAAAGATTCCAAAGGACATATTCTTTCAAGGAAGGACGATATACCTCATGGAAAAATGTTAAAATTTTCATTTGTTACCGAAACATATGATACTTTTGAAATTTGCTTTATGGCATATGCTATACAGCCATCTTTCGCTGGCAGTATGTATAAGCATATTTTTATAGTTATTTAAATTCCATTAAATATATTTATACCCGTCTCATTTGTTATGTGTAAAATCTTATTCGTAATAATGTTTCAGATATCAAACAGATTAAACAAGAAGTTCACTTAGTCACAAAACGTGGAATAGAGGCAAAGAATTATGAAGGAGTAAGCTCTTTATTTATTTTCAATAATTAGAAGTTTTAAATTCTGTCAATGATAAATTGTGTTCTAGAGCTAATGTTTCTTTTATTTATTAATTGTCGTTTAAGTTTATTTTATCATTGACAGAATATATATTGAATAAATAGCAGGAATTGTTCACAGTATTTCATCTTTTTTCTTTTTTCTGTATGTGACTTGTATGGACGCGCAGTTGGTAATGTAGTGAGATTGGTTTTTGATTGATTATTAGATACCATCAATACAGCTTTTAATAACATGAGTTTTAGCATGAAGTAGCATAAGAGAAATTTTGTGTGTAGAGTTATACTTACATTTTCAAATATCTTTATAACTATTTTTAACACTTCAATCTTTCTTTTAATCCAAAAATATAACATTTTCAAAATATTTAACATTCAATTAAAATGGAAATATTTTGTTTTAAAAATTTTGATTGATTTATATTAAATTAACAATTTAAACATCTGTAGTAACAGAATAATAGCACATACTTGATTCTGTTTAATAGATAGGTGAAGCTGCAAAACTGAAACCTTCCGAGGTCGAACTAAAACGTTTAGAGGATTTATCTGAAGCGATCGTTCAAGATTTTGCTCGAATGCGAAAAAATGAAGAAGAAATGAGAGATACAAACGGTAAGGATCTAAACATAATTCCTTTTTTATTCACATATATTTTTTTCTTTTTTTCGGAAATTAGATCTTTCAAACAAATATGTTTTCTTAATTTCCAGAGGCAACAAATACCCGAGTGTTATATTTCAGTATATTCTCCATGTGTTGGCTCTTTGTTCTTTCCACTTGGCAAGTTTTCTACTTAAGACGTTTCTTCAAAACAAAGAAGCTCATTGAATGAATGATACTAGGAAACAATGGAAATTATCAAATTTACAATTTTTACACCTAAAAAATTTTATTTATTACTGTTCTTTCATTTTAAATGTACTGTAAATTATATATTATTCGAATGGAGGGAAACCCATTTTATAACACGAAACTTTAAAAAAAATTAATTTCTTTTTTTTTTTCCAATAAAACAATAAGTGTAGGTTGGTTCAATTGATTTAGCTTCTATTTAATCGTTAATTATTAATAAATTGTATTTGTATTTGATTTAAGAAATGAATAATAAATTCCGATCTATTTTAAGTCGAATAATCGGTTCAGTAAAATTATGATTATTGACTTTGTAATATTTGTGCTTTTATCGAAATAAACTATTGTACTCTTTATTATAAATGAATAACAATTAAGTCTATAAAAGAAAGAATTTGAAAATTTCGATTCGTTGTAAATGAATATGGCGGCTTAAACCTAACCTATAAAATAACATGACTGAATTGCTCTAGGAAGAAATTTCATCGAACTTTATCTAATAATTAAAAATAAAAAAATGCAAGAAACGTCGAGTGCAGTGAACAGCATAATTAATAATCGAAATCGAGATTGTTTGGGATGCCGAATTTTTAGTGGTTTTGGTCTTATAGGTTCTGGCTTATATGTTTCCCATCATTCAAAAAAATTTCAAAAGACTATTGGAAAATCTATAATGTATTCAATTGGAAGTGGTAATTTGTTCTTTTTTTTAATATTTAAAAATTGCTTTGTATTAGTTTCGGTTCGATATCTGACTTATAATTGATATTTTTTTTTGCTACAATTACGAATAGATCACATATTAAATAAATGATTTATGCAAACATTTTGCTGTGTCTAATGTTTTTCAGCATTGATACTCCTTGGCGCTGCTCGAGTTCTGAATTTACCACCGTTTCGTGATCAATTTAATCATGGATAATCATAGATGGATATTAAGCAAACATTGTAACAACTGTTTCATCCGCTAGTTTGATATTTTGATATTTTTAACAACAAATGCAAGGTATAAAAACAATATTATTCGTTTGTACCAATGGTATTAACAGTTTTGTTACACATTTAATAAATTAATGTATTTTTGGAAAAAGTATTTATTGTTATAATAATTTCTGAAATTGTACAATCCATGAATATAAAGCTGTATTTTTCAGAGAGAGAGAGAGAGAGAGAGAGAGAGTAAAAATCTATTTATAAACAAACGAGGGACGGTGAACATAAATAATTATCAATAGAATGTCGATCGATCAAAGTCATACAAATATTAATTGTTTCGGTTGTAACTATATTCTGAACTGTTATTGTCTAACTTTTCAAAATTTCCTTTCAAGTTTCACTGCAGAAATTACTCGCATAAAAACAATGTCTCGATATATTAACTTAATCTTCATGGATAAAATAATCCATAAACCTTAATTATGGGAAGCACACAAATATCCGACAGTCTTGTTTATCGTTTGCACGATTTATTGTTTGTATTTACACTTCTATAATCGGTATTTGCTCGTTGGCGACTGACGGCTTAGAAGACAATAATCTCAGTGCCGCCAAATGACAAACAAAAGCTGTCATTCTAATAAACAACTTACATTCAATAAACGATTATTACGCTCGATAAGAAACCAAACGAAAATTCTTCAAAGATGCATCACAGTTGCACATACATTGTCTCATGTGATAAATGTTTCGATAAGCGTCGTTTCGAAACACCTGACGCCGCCGTAAGTCTCAATGAATACTGCAGTATTTATTTGATCTTTCGTGTTATTAACCGCGAATATAATCTAACATATACAGAGATATCCAACTAAATCGATAATGGGATTTCAAAATCATACGTGCATAATTTGTTACACGAAAACAACAATTTCTTTATTCTTTTTTCAGTACAATATATATTATATGGTGTTACGATACTAATTATATGTAATCAGCAATGAAATGAATATTAATAAATTCAGCGATTTACGTAATTTAAACTGTCTCAGAGATGTATCACTCTTCATATTGAGCATCCTGTAAAAGAAAGAATAATAAATGTGACGAATTTTATTGCGATAAGTAAAGAAAAAAGTTATTATTTGAACAAGAAGACAACTGAAACTTACGTATTTCATGTACGACAAGAAAATATCGTAGATCATTGTCATAAAATTCGTATACAGTACTCGATAATGCAGAGGAACGAAAAGAAAATTTACACATTGAGCGGGAGGCCAAAAACAGCAATCGACCTTAAAAAATGAATATCAAACATAGATAAATTGGCAATTTTATTCGTTTTCTACGAAATAAAATTTATTACATACCTTCCACGTGTCGTACAATTTCGCTTTCAGTTCCTTGTATATTTCCTCGATTTTGCGATGCTCTAATACACCAAGACCTACGAAGAATATGCCCAAACAAATAGGACTCGCGATCGTTTGATCGAGACACATCTTTTTAACGACGTTTAAAGTGTTCTTGCCAGGGAACATTTTATCTAACATCATGTAGAACCAATGATGGAACGGACCTTGAAGTAAACCCACCGCTGTCATGTTTCTAGTTCGCATATAATTATGTATGTACGTTGCAGTGTTGTTGAACTCTTCTCGCTGTTCATCGTCTGGCGATGCTGCCATCACGCGAGTTCTGTTTGACAAATTTTCGTTGCCTTTATTCCAGTGTTCGCGTCGTTGTTGGATCATATCTGCCCCTGCCATCATCAAACCACAACTAACAGTGTTCGTGACCAAAAGGTACTTGCCTACAAATATCAAACGTTTATTAATATCTGTTACTCACCAAATTTAATTGCTTATCAGCAATCGAACTTTTTATTTTATTATACCAATAACAATTTAAAATTTTTATCGGTAATAGTATTTTATATAATAATAAAAATAGAAAATTTTCTATACATACCAAATAATTTCTTCAAAACAGTCATCTGTAGAAAATGACCTTCAGGCGTACTTGGTCAAATCTTTGAAATTTTTCCAACTTCAAAAATACTTCCTTTTTATCTCGTTAACTTTCCTTTCTTTATTTACATGTAATTCTTCAAACTTCTTCAGTTTTATTTATCGCAAACGCTATATAATCATGCGGTTGTTCTTGATTTTTTGATGTTTATGAAGGCGGAATGTCAGTTGAACACGGTCCCGTAACATACCGTTTTTCTTAACTAAAGAGCAATAGTCTCTTAAATAGATCTTAAGAGTGAATATAAGGTATCATTTTGCATTATAAATTTGCGAGTTACTGAACAAAAATAGACGGAACGAAGGTAATTATATGGTCGGACACAATCGAAAGTTCCGCCGCGTTTGCGCAGAGTACGACCACCCCCTCTTTCAATAATTAGTATATCTTTTGTATTATGTATATATCATATTTCCTACTCTACACGTTGATAAAGTACTAAGGATATAGTTGGTAAATCGCTATTCATTTATACCTGTACGAATTTCATTGCTTTTATAGATTCAAAATTGATCATGTTAGGGTTATTTTGAAACAAAATAATATAGGCTGCCTTTTGGAATTTTTCAAACTGTTTTATTCGTAGTCAAAATCGTATAGATACATAACAGAATGACAAGATGTTAGATTACTTAGTTTGAACTGATTTAGGTTTCGGCAAACCTTCCCTGAATCCATTTCTGAAAAAATATGGAGAAGTATGATAGAAACATTTTCAAAATATTTAATATTAACTTTAAAAATATTTTCTTTTTTAATAAAGGTCTTGTTTAAGCGTATTTTTATGAATGGCAGCCTCGATTTTACTATCCGCGTTGTTCTTATTTCTTATAAAACTTACTTGAATTTTCTACGAACAATCTTCAAGTAGCGCATACGACCTGTGCCAGTAGTTTTCCTCCTCTTAGCTTTTATAGACCAATTATCTGCAATTTATGTTGCACAATTAGTGAAATTATTCATTCTACAATTTATAAAATTATTTCTGATAAATATATAGATTCAAACCAAATATAGCAATTACTTGTAAACTATGGACAATTTTTACATCTATATCGATGAACATTGTGTTTTTTGAAGTAGTCGTTAAAAATATGTTATCAATTTACTTACAGGATCGCATTTTTTTCTGTGGATATCCACACTGAGCACATTGTGACTTCTGAATGTGATACGAACTACGACCACATCGTCTACACAATGTGTGTGTCTTGTTCCGCCGCTTTCCAAAACTTGACGTACCCTTCGTCTATAAAAATTAAAAGATGATAAAATTTCAAATTCACCGAATTATCAGTATACTAACAATAATCGGTAGAAATTAAATAAAAATCTAAACGTAATCAACAACGAATATTACATCGTTTACGTATTGCGTCAAACTGTTCACACTTTCCCTATAACCCCAAAATATCGTATAATATTAATAGAAGTTTATTTTCAATCGTTTGCGCCGTAACTACTATTTTATATTATTTCCAAAAGACTTAATAAGTAATTCTTAACTTATCCGAATCAATGAATTTTTACGATTACTTCGATATAAACAGATTTTAATATCTTGAACGCGCGCTTACCATTTCATACAACGGAGCGACACAGAAAGAGACGTTCAGTCCTGTTCCAAAACCACACGTTCCTTCGTTCAGGTTGATTCAGATGAATCATAACCTCAATCTATGATAATATTTATGTACTTACTATATATCGAAATAAATAATTAATTCTTATTTCAAAGGTTAATGATGAAAACATAATTTTGGATTTCACATGATTGTATTTTAAAAATATTTATGTTCGCGGTTATAAAATAATTGATTTTCAAAATGAAAAATTGTTTAAATAAAAGTGAAATATCATTTTATAGAAGAGATGCCTAGTTTTATAAATTTAGTCTTCATTTAAGCAACTAATTCGTCTAGTTTGTCCTAAACGATTAAATTTCTATGAGCTTATCCGGATCCGTGAGAACTTCGCGAGAATGTTGACTTCCAGCTGTTACAGTATGTTGAGGACCAACGATGCAATCTTTTAGTTCTGTACCTTCTTCTATGCAGCAACAATTGCATAATATACAATTCTGTATTACACACCTACAAATATTAATGGAAATGAAAAAAAAAACGTTGCACTTTCGTCTTAAAATGCAAAGCATAATTAATTTGAAATACCCTTGTTTAATCGTTACATTTTCCATTACAGTACTGTAAGATACTCTGGTTTTAGAGTCGATAACTGTGTTTGGTCCAAGGTGACTTTCTTTTAACGAGGTTTTTTCAGAAATTGTACAATTATCATCTATACTGCAACCTTGTATCTGTGTACTATGTACAGTGGCTGTAGGCGAAACGTTCTTTAAACGAGGTTGTAAATTGTTATCGACGTTCCACCATTCGGATATCTGAAACGCGTATTTTATTAATGTATCTCTTTTTAATTTGAAATTCATTAGTTATAAATATTTACCTTGGTATTAATAAAGTGATACATTTGTATCGTATTTGCTCTTAAACCAAATTTCCCGTTACCAATATAAGCATAGCATCTAATTATATCACCGTTATATCCATCCTCTAAATCGGTACTACGATCGTTATACGCTGACATTTTTCTAATCAACTCGTCCAGTGATTTTTCTACCGCGAAGCGGTAAATATCTTCTTTTAAGTTTACTTGTACCAGCGAAGTATTCTTATCGTCCACGCATTGTTTCGGAGGCTTAGAAAATTGTTTACTTACGATGTATGGAAGAAGTTCGCCTTTCAGTGTAGTTAAGTTTCTATAAAGGAAAGTAAATAACTAAAGTTATACATTAAAAACGAATTTTTCTATACTATATCACACTTACTTGTTATGCATCAAAAAATCTAAAACCCATCTTCTGATAACGTATAAATGAGCATCCATTAATTTGGAATGAAGAGTAAAATTTGGATGTCTTTTAAGGAGCGTTTGCGAAATATTTATAGTTTCTTCGAAATCTGAACCAGAGGCTAAGAAAACCAAACGTCCTGTTTCGTTATCAATACCGATCAAATCAGTCTCTGGTTTTTGTTTATTCTTAGGGCCTGGAGTTACAAAATCCTCTGGCACCTTCGGTGTAGGTAACAACAACGCAGTGATACTGGCATTGTGTTTTCTATACAAATTTAAAACTTCAGATATGTCAACATCGGCAATTAAATCACAGGAGATTACCAAAAAATCTGTATATATTTTTTCGTGAATCAGTCTAATAGAATCTGCGGTACCAAGTTCTTCCGCGTCTTCAACGGAAGCAATATCCACCTTAATTTTCAAATTCAATTTGCTGATAGATGACAATACACTGTTTTCCATACTTTCAGATACGACAACGATGGCTTCTTTGAAACCAGTGTTTTCCAATAATTGAAGCGGATACCAAATCATCGGAACATTTCCAATTGGTAACAAACATTTATGTTTTCCATGAGTGAGTTCCGTCATACGGGATCCTCCTCCACCAGCAAGTACAATCGCTTGAAATTCTTTATGAGGAAACATTGTTTATATTCGCTGTAATAAAAAAATAATAAATATTAAAGACAATAATTCAGGACATTTCGAGTAATATGAAAATTAATAATATTTCATGCTACAAGTTTAAAGTTCGCAAATAAGAATATTTACACGAACGAAGTAAAAAATCTTTTCTTATTTTCTTATGTTTCCTTAACCTTCAATGACAGATGTTCGGTATATTTTCAGCAGCGTGTTAACGCTCGTATACTTCGTATAGGTTACATCAAATTATAATATTCATGCAGTAACCATGTTAATATTAATATATAAATAATTTCATATGGACACAAAGTAAAAGCAAAGTCTAGGAACGAACTATTGCTATTTGTACCGAAAAGATAACGAAAACATCTTTAACCTATAAATGACACGTTAATTTGTACAGACGCATTCTTCGAAAAAGTTTGTAACATCGAAGGAAAAATGAGCGACACGGAAGGCAATATAATTACAGCAGGTAAATACGTGATAGTGAATAAACTGAACTTCAAAAAAGTTTACAAAGCAACAGTTGGGGGTAGTTTAATGTTGGGAAAGGATTTGGTAGACATGAGTGAAATTATTGGGAAGCCTTTTTGGACCACGTTCGAAATGATACCGTCGAAAAATGGTAAACGAACATTTTTCTTGAAAGAAACAATAAAAACCGAATCATTGAACGATTTATTATGCACACTACCAAGCGGCAGCGATAATCGCACCATTACCGACGATGGCACATCCCAGAAACTTTCGAAGGAGGAGATACTTCAGCTTCAAGAGTCTGGAAAAAGTAGCAAGGAAATAGTGGGTAGTTTGATCGAGAATAATAAATCCTTTTTAAATCGGACAGAATATTCGCAAGAAAAGTATTTAAAGAAAAAGGAAAAAAAATATGTACGATATTTAACTATACGTAAACCGGATATAACATCCTTACACGACGTGTACTTTAAACTAGATCATAGCAAAATTGGAAATTTGAGAATGGACACCTTGGCACAAGTATTATCGTACAGCGATGTTCAGTCGGACGGATTATACATATTGTACGACAGTGGATGTCAAGGTCTACCTGCAGCCGCGATGCTAAGTAGAATCGGCGAAAATACCCAAGGACATCTGATCAATTTACATCCTGGAAACGTGCATCAAGCAACGTTGATTCACAGTATGAATTTTCCTGCAGAACAATTAGATAGACTGATTAACGTTAATATTTACAGTTTTCTAAGATTACATTATCAAGGTGAAAATACTCTTTTGAACAACATATCAAAGAAAATACGTAATAATTGGAAAAATAAGACGAAAGAAAATGAGAATAAGGACAGCGAGAAAATGTCGATAGTAAAAGAAGAAGTAAAAGCAGAAGTAAAAGAGGAAAAGATAAATAGTGAAAGCTGTTTAGAAAAGTTTAACGTGTCGAACGAAATCATGGAAAATCAGAAAATTAAAGAAGAACAATGTACAGATAGTAATTTAATCGCGTCGAAACGAAAATTGGACGAATTGGAACAGGAATCTATGGAAGTTACAGCAGCAAAAAAGCCGAAATGGTTTTTAAAAACGCAACGCGCTATACAACTGGTGCAAGATTCTAAAGCTCGAGGATTAGTTATTATAGCTAGAGAACATCCTTTAAATATTCTTCTTGCCCTCCTACCTTTTCTAGGAGCATCCAGACCATTCGTAATTTATCATGTACATCGTGAACCTTTACAAGAGACTTACATAACGCTTAGGCAAAAACAAAACGTCATAAACTTAAGACTCTTTTCCAACTTTTTACGTTCGTATCAAATTTTACCAGACAGAACACATCCTGATATATTAACCAGCGATACGGGTGGTTATCTCTTAACAGGTTACTTAGTCGAACAATAAACAGCTATGTAAGTCAGAAGTTTAAAAGAGACTGCAGAACCATGGTTGTTCGTATCCGTATTAAACTTGCTGAAAACAATAAATAAAGAAATTACTGGTTAAGAAATTTACATGCGTTGTTACTCATTTGTATGCGAAGAAATTTTATCCGATCTTGGATAATCAGTGTCCGAAGATATTTAAATTTTGAGATTTTTAGTATTTCTAAATATTTGTGAATCGTAAAATATTGACCCACGAAAAGTTTATAATTTTTCAATTCAGGATTTAACTTTAGTACACATCGAGATCAACGTTAGGGGTATGCAGTTCGATACAGTACGAAAAATAGAAAAAAAATTATGAAATATTTGAAATACACTCAACATACCGACGTTCCGAAGGAATATGCGCGTTGCCAGAGCGTATTCGAACCAATCGGCGTTGATGCGCGCAACGCGAATAAAAAATTGGACGAATTACGAGTACGATTTACCATGTAACGAAGAACCGTGCGAAATTATACTGAAATATTAAGGGGAAAAAAAAAATTGACGATCTTCGAGAATAATGTTAAAATAATACGATATCGGAAAAAAAAGAAGGATTTTAAAGAGTCGTACAGTATGGAATCATGTACGCACGAAGATAATGTTTGAAGGTTAGAAATATTTCTGACAAGTACTTGTTTACTAAATGGATTCTGTAACGCTTTTGCCGTTAAGGCCTTCTTCGAAAAGTCTGTACATGATGATCAGGAAAAAGTTGCATGTAAAATTAAATATTCCAACATTGTTGATAATAATAACAATCGTTTTCTTGTGCGTACATTATTTATCTGCTACAAAGTGTTTACAGAATGACAGAGAAGTTAAGAGCAAAGGAAAATTTAGGCTCATGATACTTATACTATCTAGCCCCGATAACTTGGAGCAAAGAGCAACTATCAGAAAAACTTGGTTAGCGCAAAAACAAGCTACGGTGAAGCATTTTTTCGTAATAGGAACATTAGACTTACTGTCGGAGCAAAGGGAAACTTTACAATCGGAAAAACAAAAGTTCAATGATCTATTGTTGTTATCCAGGATACCGGACTCTTACGGAACTTTAACGAAAAAAGTTTTGTACGCGCTGAAGGAAGTTTACAAATATTATGATTTTAATTTTCTGTTCAAATGCGACGACGACACGTTCGTTTTGGTACATAAACTTCTAAAGGAACTGGATAAATGGGAGAACAAAGGAACGAAGAAAGAATTATACTGGGGTTTCTTCAACGGAAAGGCACAAGTGAAACGAAGCGGACCATGGAAAGAAACGGATTGGATACTGTGCGATTACTATCTTCCTTACGCGTTAGGAGGTGGATACGCGTTGTCCTACAATTTAGTGAAATTTATCGCTTCGAACGTGGATATTCTGAAGTAGGGTGAAGTAACAATTTGTTTTCCTCTTTTTTTTTACGTATACATATCTGAATATTTGACATTTTTAGATTGCATAAAGCGGAAGACGTATCGGTAGGTCTTTGGCTAGCACCTTTAGCGAACATCGAAAGAAGACACGACGTACGTTTCGACACCGAATACAGATCACGAGGATGCTCTAATCAATATATAGTAACCCATAAACAAACGATAGAAAATATGAAAAACATGCACGAATATTATCAAGCTTCTGGAGCATTATGCGCGAAAGAAATAAGAAATCGAATGAGTTATCAATACAATTGGACCGTTCCACCGAGTCAATGTTGTTATTTACAGTCGGGCATTCCTTAGTAAACGAATATTTCCTTATTTCTAGTCGTTTCTCGATAAACTATTGTACCTGTTTATCACATAATATATAAATATAAGAATTTCTTTTTTTTTTTTCATTGCCTGTAAATATCGTGTTATTAGAAAGAAGAAATATAAAAAAAATTTTCATAAATTAATAAGAAATTCTAATCAGTACTTTATCGTATAGAAACGTACATTTTATATTAGAATTTATAATCGACTGTTGTACATACAAGCTTGTATATATATATATATTTTTTTTTTTAGTAGAGAGCGCTGTTAGAAATTTTGTTTTTCGATATAATATACTTTATTTCAACAAAAAATGTATTCTATACAATGTCATTTACATTTATAAAATATAAAAACAGTAATAATTTTTACTTCAATATTATAATTACGATTTAATACTTATATAATAAGTATAAAGTTAACGAGCAAATCACAGATGTTCAAAAAACGGCCAATCGATAAGTTACTACTTTGTACATAAAACCGAAATATAAAGAGGATAATAATTATGGCCGATTCTCAAATCTTTCCTTCCGTGATAAGCTAATATTTCGTTGTATTTCCATCGCATCTAATATAATAATATCTATTTCCACAGTTTGTACCACACACAGTTAAGAGCATTACAAACTGTCCGAAATAAGAGAATGTTTTCCTGATTTTTTTTTTTAAACGATACTAACCTAAACGAGGGAACAGCACGATTCTTTTTGTAAAAAAAAAAAAAATATTAGACGCAATGCAAATACATAATTCAGTACATTTGTTCGTTTACAAACTTCTCATTTTCTTTTCGCACAATTTAAGTTGGTTTCATGGTTTGAATCATGAAAAGAGCTATATCCTAGTTTTAGAAACAATGTTGAGTATTTTTATATTTTTTTTTTTTTTTTTTTTTTGTGTAAAATAGACAAATATATTTATCCATTTGCTAAAACTTACTTTTTTTTTCTGTCTTGCGTACATTTAGGACAGTACCATTTTCCTTTAGGTTTGGTGGTTAATCCGACACAAGCGAAATGGAACCATTCTATAGGACACTAGAAAAAAGAAATAAAATTACACGCAATATTCTGGCGACATACCGAAAATATTGATCGTAAAAGACTCATGAGCACAACTTACATCTGGATTATCGCAACCGATCATTTCTCCGTAAGAAACTTGGTGACAAAGACAGTAGGTCGGTTCGTTAGGATCAACCGGCATGTCCAAAACATCGGCTGGATGGCCAAGCGCGGTAGAATCGACCTGAGCCCCGCTTCCTACAGCACCAACGGACGAAGCAGAAGCAACAGATCCGCCTTTTTTCTGCTTCTTTCTAGCTGTTTTGGACTCGTCTTCGCTACTGGCACCAGCAGCACCCTTCTTCCTTTTCTCTTTCTCCTTCAATTTTTTCCTACCTTTTTTACTAGCATTACTTTCTTCTTGCGCTCTACTACTATTCAAAGCTTTATCTTGTATCTCTGCCTCGAATCTTGCCAAATCGGAATCTAACCTTCTGATATGTTTATCGACTAATTCGTAGGTTTGTATCGCTAATTGAACCTTGTCATCACCGTATTCTTTGGCTTTATTGAACAAGTTTTGAATATGATCGAGTTGCTCTTTTTTCTTTTCCGGTGATTCTTTCTTGTAATTCTTCAAATAGTCGTCGGCTAATTTGTCGATATCTTTCATTAATCCTTGTGCCCTAGCATCCAAATCACGCATCAAGGTAAAATTCCTTTGTAATTCGATAGGTAAATGTTCCAAACCTTAAAAGAAGAAACGTTATCGAATAGTTGGCACATTGTAACCTCGCATTTTATTTTTGTTTTAAAGGATTCTGAAAAAAAACGGTTACTTACTGTCTAAATAGTGCTCTAAATACAAGGCCGTCATGTTTCCTTTTTTCTTTGTACTAACCTAACGTAGTGTAAACAACAGGTCGTAAGTTATTATTGCAATCGATATTATTTTGCTGAAAACGAACGATCGATGATTACGGAATGCGTATACGTATGTTTGCAATCTGACATTCACTCTGAAAATGTTGATACAGAATGGCCAACCTTAATATCACCATAGATTATAACAGAGCAAGATGGGTAGGAGTGGCAACCTTGTTTTCGAGGAAGGAGCTTGTAGTAGATGTAGAAGTGTCAACCGTACATAGTCATAGAGTACAAGGAATGAAGAGAGTCATTCGGGATAATCGCAGAATAGCCAACATTGGGAGGTTGAATGATTGCCAACGTGATACGTGAGATAGATGTGAACGGTGCAGCCAACATAAGAACTATCAGTCATAAAGCAAATTGAACATAGATGGTTGTCCGAAGTGCCAAAGTTGTTTTTCGAGGTAGAAGTGCCAACCTTGTTGTTGGATATGTAGGACTGCCAACCTTGTTTTGGAAGTAGTAGTGCCAACCTGAAATAAATGAATAATAAATTATAAGAAAAAACATAACTCGTATTGAAACCTGGATCCTGTTATCTTGTTATCATAATGTAATAAGAAATCATCAAATCATCATAAAATCTTGCTATATCGCCGAGTTATTATAAATGTTGCAATCATATGGGCATAGAGTATGAAGATGGTGTAGGTAGGAAGAATTAGTAGCGTAGGTGTGAAGGGGGCTTCATAGTTGGCAACTTGAAAGAAGTAAAAGTAGTGTCGCCAACCTAAATAAGTAAAAGAAGAATAGCCAACTTAAAATGTGAAGTAAGAATTGCCAACTTAAAGTAAGAATAGCCAACCTGAAATATGTGAAGGAAGGACTGCCAACATGATAAGTGGAGTAGATGTGAACGGCGCTTCAAAATAGCCAACCTAAAAGAAACAAAGGAAGCATTGCCAACATGAAAGATGTAAAATAAGTACAGCCAACCTAAAGAAAATAAATAATAACATAAAAAAAAAACATAACTCGCACTGAAACTCGGATCCTGCTATTATAATCTAATAAGGAATCATCAGATCATCATAAAATCGTTGAATATAACCGAGTTATCATATTCCCTGCTATCATATAGTGAATGTCATAGAGTATGTGGAATGAAGATGGTAGGAATTGTATAGATGTGAATTGTACTTCAATACTGCCAACCTAAAGAAGTGTTGCCAACTTAAATCGAAGGAAGTGTTGCCAACCCAAATTAGCCACGCGGCAACCCACATCCGGTGGGCACAATCGTGAACGGGCCTCTTTCCCAACATGGCGGCGGACCGGTCGGACGCACGTGGATCGCGCTCCTCAAAAAAGTGAAAAAAACGTGCTAAAAGTGCGGCGAAAGTGGAAAAAAGTGCTAGAAAGTGCCTAAAAGTGCGGCGAAAGTGAAAAGCGCAGTGCAAGCGCCATACAGTGCACCTAGTGAAGGGGAGGGGGGTAGGGGGGGTGGGGTAGTTACGCAGTAAATAACCTGTCTTAATAACTAAACCAAGTGGAAGTGGGGTTAGTGGAATACAGTGAGTGAAATTAGTTATGTTATTGAAACAGGTTATGCATTCAGTGATCAAGTGAAGTGCAGTGAGTGCAACCTAAACGATCACAAACCATGTGGTGTAGTGAGAGTGGAATAGTGAGGATAACCTGTTTCAATAATCAAACCTTGTGGAAGTGGTACAAGCGGAAACAGTGAGTGGAAATTAGTTATGTTATTGAAACAGGTTATGAATTTACTATCTTCTTCGTGCAGTGATCAGTGGACAAGTGAGGATAACCGAAAGGATTACAAACCAAGTCGTATAGTGAGAGTGAAACATTTTATTTAATAACCTGATATAATACAAACTAAGTGGTATAGTGAACAGTGGAACAGTTATTAATAACCTATTATAATACAAACTCTGTGGTGTAGTGAAGAGTGGAAGAGTGAATATAACCTAAGGGATTACAAACTAAGTGGTATAGTGAACAGTGGAATAGGTAATAATAACCTATTATAATACAAACCTAGTGGTGTAGTGATTAATAATAACCTATTATAATACAAACCTAGTGGTACAGTGGTATAGTGGAATAGTAAGAGTAACTTAATAGATTACAAACCAAGTGGAACAGTGACAGTGGAAGAGTGAGTGTAACCTAATAGATTACAAACCAAGTGGAAGAGTGAATAGTGGAATAGGTACATACAACCTATTATATTACAAACTCAGTGGAATAGTGAATAGTGGAATAGTGAGTCTAACCTAATAGATTACAAACCAAGTGAAATAGTGAATGGTGGAATAGTGAGTGCAACCTAATGGATTACCTAACCTCATGGAAGAGGATGCATGGAATAGTGACCCTAACCTACAGGATTACCTAACCTAGTGGAATAGGGTGAGTACCTAACATCATATAAGGTTAGGTCACATTAGGATATTCGGTAAAAGGTTAGGTCCACTTAAGGTATTACTAGTAAGGTTAGGTGTAGTTAAGCATATTTAATATACACCTAACCAACTTCCATAGTACAACGGTTAGGTTAGGTTAGGTTAGGTTAGGTTAGGTTAGGTTAGGTTAGGTTAGGTTAGGTTAGGTTAGGTTAGGTTAGGTTAGGTTAGGTTAGGTTAGGTTAGGTTAGGTTAGGTTAGGTTAGGTTAGGTTAGGTTAGGTTAGGTTAGGTTAGGTTAGGTTAGGTTAGGTTAGGTTAGGTTAGGTTAGGTTAGGTTAGGTTAGGTTAGGTTAGGTTAGGTTAGGTTAGGTTAGGTTAGGTTAGGTTAGGTTAGGTTAGGTTAGGTTAGGTTAGGTTAGGTTAGGTTAGGTTAGGTTAGGTTAGGTTAGGTTAGGTTAGGTTAGGTTAGGTTAGGTTAGGTTAGGTTAGGTTAGGTTAGGTTAGGTTAGGTTAGGTTAGGTTAGGTTAGGTTAGGTTAGGTTAGGTTAGGTTAGGTTAGGTTAGGTTAGGTTAGGTTAGGTTAGGTTAGGTTAGGTTAGGTTAGGTTAGGTTAGGTTAGGTTAGGTTAGGTTAGGTTAGGTTAGGTTAGGTTAGGTTAGGTTAGGTTAGGTTAGGTTAGGTTAGGTTAGGTTAGGTTAGGTTAGGTTAGGTTAGGTTAGGTTAGGTTAGGTTAGGTTAGGTTAGGTTAGGTTAGGTTAGGTTAGGTTAGGTTAGGTTAGGTTAGGTTAGGTTAGGTTAGGTTAGGTTAGGTTAGGTTAGGTTAGGTTAGGTTAGGTTAGGTTAGGTTAGGTTAGGTTAGGTTAGGTTAGGTTAGGTTAGGTTAGGTTAGGTTAGGTTAGGTTAGGTTAGGTTAGGTTAGGTTAGGTTAGGTTAGGTTAGGTTAGGTTAGGTTAGGTTAGGTTAGGTTAGGTTAGGTTAGGTTAGGTTAGGTTAGGTTAGGTTAGGTTAGGTTAGGTTAGGTTAGGTTAGGTTAGGTTAGGTTAGGTTAGGTTAGGTTAGGTTAGGTTAGGTTAGGTTAGGTTAGGTTAGGTTAGGTTAGGTTAGGTTAGGTTAGGTTAGGTTAGGTTAGGTTAGGTTAGGTTAGGTTAGGTTAGGTTAGGTTAGGTTAGGTTAGGTTAGGTTAGGTTAGGTTAGGTTAGGTTAGGTTAGGTTAGGTTAGGTTAGGTTAGGTTAGGTTAGGTTAGGTTAGGTTAGGTTAGGTTAGGTTAGGTTAGGTTAGGTTAGGTTAGGTTAGGTTAGGTTAGGTTAGGTTAGGTTAGGTTAGGTTAGGTTAGGTTAGGTTAGGTTAGGTTAGGTTAGGTTAGGTTAGGTTAGGTTAGGTTAGGTTAGGTTAGGTTAGGTTAGGTTAGGTTAGGTTAGGTTAGGTTAGGTTAGGTTAGGTTAGGTTAGGTTAGGTTAGGTTAGGTTAGGTTAGGTTAGGTTAGGTTAGGTTAGGTTAGGTTAGGTTAGGTTAGGTTAGGTTAGGTTAGGTTAGGTTAGGTTAGGTTAGGTTAGGTTAGGTTAGGTTAGGTTAGGTTAGGTTAGGTTAGGTTAGGTTAGGTTAGGTTAGGTTAGGTTAGGTTAGGTTAGGTTAGGTTAGGTTAGGTTAGGTTAGGTTAGGTTAGGTTAGGTTAGGTTAGGTTAGGTTAGGTTAGGTTAGGTTAGGTTAGGTTAGGTTAGGTTAGGTTAGGTTAGGTTAGGTTAGGTTAGGTTAGGTTAGGTTAGGTTAGGTTAGGTTAGGTTAGGTTAGGTTAGGTTAGGTTAGGTTAGGTTAGGTTAGGTTAGGTTAGGTTAGGTTAGGTTAGGTTAGGTTAGGTTAGGTTAGGTTAGGTTAGGTTAGGTTAGGTTAGGTTAGGTTAGGTTAGGTTAGGTTAGGTTAGGTTAGGTTAGGTTAGGTTAGGTTAGGTTAGGTTAGGTTAGGTTAGGTTAGGTTAGGTTAGGTTAGGTTAGGTTAGGTTAGGTTAGGTTAGGTTAGGTTAGGTTAGGTTAGGTTAGGTTAGGTTAGGTTAGGTTAGGTTAGGTTAGGTTAGGTTAGGTTAGGTTAGGTTAGGTTAGGTTAGGTTAGGTTAGGTTAGGTTAGGTTAGGTTAGGTTAGGTTAGGTTAGGTTAGGTTAGGTTAGGTTAGGTTAGGTTAGGTTAGGTTAGGTTAGGTTAGGTTAGGTTAGGTTAGGTTAGGTTAGGTTAGGTTAGGTTAGGTTAGGTTAGGTTAGGTTAGGTTAGGTTAGGTTAGGTTAGGTTAGGTTAGGTTAGGTTAGGTTAGGTTAGGTTAGGTTAGGTTAGGTTAGGTTAGGTTAGGTTAGGTTAGGTTAGGTTAGGTTAGGTTAGGTTAGGTTAGGTTAGGTTAGGTTAGGTTAGGTTAGGTTAGGTTAGGTTAGGTTAGGTTAGGTTAGGTTAGGTTAGGTTAGGTTAGGTTAGGTTAGGTTAGGTTAGGTTAGGTTAGGTTAGGTTAGGTTAGGTTAGGTTAGGTTAGGTTAGGTTAGGTTAGGTTAGGTTAGGTTAGGTTAGGTTAGGTTAGGTTAGGTTAGGTTAGGTTAGGTTAGGTTAGGTTAGGTTAGGTTAGGTTAGGTTAGGTTAGGTTAGGTTAGGTTAGGTTAGGTTAGGTTAGGTTAGGTTAGGTTAGGTTAGGTTAGGTTAGGTTAGGTTAGGTTAGGTTAGGTTAGGTTAGGTTAGGTTAGGTTAGGTTAGGTTAGGTTAGGTTAGGTTAGGTTAGGTTAGGTTAGGTTAGGTTAGGTTAGGTTAGGTTAGGTTAGGTTAGGTTAGGTTAGGTTAGGTTAGGTTAGGTTAGGTTAGGTTAGGTTAGGTTAGGTTAGGTTAGGTTAGGTTAGGTTAGGTTAGGTTAGGTTAGGTTAGGTTAGGTTAGGTTAGGTTAGGTTAGGTTAGGTTAGGTTAGGTTAGGTTAGGTTAGGTTAGGTTAGGTTAGGTTAGGTTAGGTTAGGTTAGGTTAGGTTAGGTTAGGTTAGGTTAGGTTAGGTTAGGTTAGGTTAGGTTAGGTTAGGTTAGGTTAGGTTAGGTTAGGTTAGGTTAGGTTAGGTTAGGTTAGGTTAGGTTAGGTTAGGTTAGGTTAGGTTAGGTTAGGTTAGGTTAGGTTAGGTTAGGTTAGGTTAGGTTAGGTTAGGTTAGGTTAGGTTAGGTTAGGTTAGGTTAGGTTAGGTTAGGTTAGGTTAGGTTAGGTTAGGTTAGGTTAGGTTAGGTTAGGTTAGGTTAGGTTAGGTTAGGTTAGGTTAGGTTAGGTTAGGTTAGGTTAGGTTAGGTTAGGTTAGGTTAGGTTAGGTTAGGTTAGGTTAGGTTAGGTTAGGTTAGGTTAGGTTAGGTTAGGTTAGGTTAGGTTAGGTTAGGTTAGGTTAGGTTAGGTTAGGTTAGGTTAGGTTAGGTTAGGTTAGGTTAGGTTAGGTTAGGTTAGGTTAGGTTAGGTTAGGTTAGGTTAGGTTAGGTTAGGTTAGGTTAGGTTAGGTTAGGTTAGGTTAGGTTAGGTTAGGTTAGGTTAGGTTAGGTTAGGTTAGGTTAGGTTAGGTTAGGTTAGGTTAGGTTAGGTTAGGTTAGGTTAGGTTAGGTTAGGTTAGGTTAGGTTAGGTTAGGTTAGGTTAGGTTAGGTTAGGTTAGGTTAGGTTAGGTTAGGTTAGGTTAGGTTAGGTTAGGTTAGGTTAGGTTAGGTTAGGTTAGGTTAGGTTAGGTTAGGTTAGGTTAGGTTAGGTTAGGTTAGGTTAGGTTAGGTTAGGTTAGGTTAGGTTAGGTTAGGTTAGGTTAGGTTAGGTTAGGTTAGGTTAGGTTAGGTTAGGTTAGGTTAGGTTAGGTTAGGTTAGGTTAGGTTAGGTTAGGTTAGGTTAGGTTAGGTTAGGTTAGGTTAGGTTAGGTTAGGTTAGGTTAGGTTAGGTTAGGTTAGGTTAGGTTAGGTTAGGTTAGGTTAGGTTAGGTTAGGTTAGGTTAGGTTAGGTTAGGTTAGGTTAGGTTAGGTTAGGTTAGGTTAGGTTAGGTTAGGTTAGGTTAGGTTAGGTTAGGTTAGGTTAGGTTAGGTTAGGTTAGGTTAGGTTAGGTTAGGTTAGGTTAGGTTAGGTTAGGTTAGGTTAGGTTAGGTTAGGTTAGGTTAGGTTAGGTTAGGTTAGGTTAGGTTAGGTTAGGTTAGGTTAGGTTAGGTTAGGTTAGGTTAGGTTAGGTTAGGTTAGGTTAGGTTAGGTTAGGTTAGGTTAGGTTAGGTTAGGTTAGGTTAGGTTAGGTTAGGTTAGGTTAGGTTAGGTTAGGTTAGGTT